>JBBBDQ010001549.1:0-122500 GCA_037127315.1 Ascarosepion bandense
ATAACACATTACATTACATTTAAATATATGATTCTGTTATCATTTCGAGCTCTCACGCAGTGTGACGTCATAGAACCGCATTACAAATTTACGAAGTTTGCTATTTGGTAACTGTTATCGTTGCTTAGCAAAGTTTTATGCCAACACAAGATAAAATCGTCTTTGATGGTGGAATGTTTTTATGTTAACGTCCCTGTAACCTCTCTAAAGATGGCTCCTGTGAGCCGAAAGCTTAGAACCAACTTAATAAAAAATTATCCAAATGCTGGCGAATTTTTGTCTTTATTTTCACCTGAAATTAAAGCCAAAATAAGATTTTTAGAACGGCTCATGATTAAACATAATAGGCATTCATTGTCTCTTATATTTAACAGTATATGTTTAGAAAATTATCTGCTGCCTCGATACACTATATATATATATATATATATATATATAAAGAGAGAGAGTTTATAAAGGAAAACTCAACACGTCATATTAGTTATAAACTATAGTTCATTTCAATGAGCTTAATTAGCTCATATCATCAGACTCTTTTACAATATTTCCTCCATCTGGCATAAAATTTCTGCCGGAATGAACGTTTTCTTAAAATGAAGAGGGAACATAATAGAAATAATAATAATAATAATAATAATGATAATAATAATAATAATAATAATAATAATAATAATAATAATAATAATAATACAAACAAATAAATAAATAATAAATAAATGACAGTAAATGTAAGGGGAAGGAGGAAGGAAAGAAGAGAGATAGAGTCCAGTTTCAAATATGGGTAGTATCCGTTTGAAGTTATTTTCACCGTCTAAAATGGCATGATCTCTGAAAAAAAAAAAAATTCCCCCGACTTTAGGTGTCTAATAATATGCCGTGTTGAGTTTTCCTTTCTAAACTTCATATCGCTCTGGTCGAGCTCATTATATGGATTTAACTATTAATGATTTATATTAAGGAAATCTTGTTGGATTATCCTCACCGTTTACGGACTGACAACTATATATATATATATATATATAGAGAGAGAGAGAGAGAGAGAGAGAGAGAGAGAAATTAATAAAAATTCATACCCAAGTTTGTAATTATTTTAGCCGGATGCGTGAGCTCTCGTTCTGTAACAGTTTGTTGAATTTGACTATATAGAAAATCTCTCATTATCAATTTGGCGATAGCCAAGGAATTTTTACTTTTTTGTTTTTATTTTATTCATTTGTTTTTTGCTTATTGTTTTTTAGGTATTTATTTATTTATTCTTTATACTTCTGCATGCAATACCAAAGATCGTTCGAGAAGAAGGGCGCGCCGAAACAAGCATATTAGTAAAGTTGTTAAAGCAATTTATTTTAGATAATTGCTTGTAACCATGGTAACGACATCACGTAGGGAGTCATGAGAAAATGACGCAGCATCAGGATTTTTAATAGATCCTGTGTGAGTTTGTATAATAATCCAGACAGGCGAATAAAAAATAGAGCAAGCGTATATATGGACGTTTATATCGATTGTTCAAATTGAGTTATTTATTCTCCTTCCGATAAATCAGTTTATATATAAGCGCCTCTCTGTAGAACAGTGGTTCACTTGGCACCTTAGACTTGCTTCATATATAGTCAGTTCTGTTTCGCTGTATCACAGCTCATCAGTATAGTTAGACATCCGTTTGCTTTTATCCAGAATTGAAACCCGGCCGACTTGGTGTCAATCGACGATTCTACCTCTATGGGTGCTCGGTAGAAGGAGGTAGACTTTTAGTGTGTGATGTATCATACGCCAGTAGTCAAAGTGCTGTAATTCATTACTGAATGAGGGATGCGTAGATGCTAGAGTAGCAACTGTTTTTTCAAAGTCTACCATTCTTCCAGGGTGAGCGTAAATAGTCATCTGCAAACAGATCTGTTTCGCTGTATCACAGCTTATCAGTACGGTTAGGCATCCGATTGCTTTTACCCATTATTGAAACATTGAATATATATATATATTAGAACATGCCTTTCTAAATATTTTTCGTGCTTAAAAGTAGTTAACAAAACTCCTAAGGTAAAATGGAAAATATTTTTGAAAGATACTAGAAATAGTAGATCTTTACATCAGTTATGTTTCCTGTGTTTACAGGAAAATTTTCAAAAATTAAGTTTGCTAAAAAAAAACTCTGTTAAACCAAAGAAATGAATTAACAGATACATAATGTGTCTTTTACCTTAAAATATAGCTACTTCTAAACTTATTTATAAATGGAACTTTGTGTGTGTATGTGTCTGTGTGTGTGTGTGTGTGTGTGTGTGTGTGTGTGTGTGTGTGTTTCCGTTACCTATAAACTACGAAACGGCTGAACTGATTTTCTTGAAAATTTACACAGTTGTACAATAAGAGTCTGCAAGTGTTCTTAGCTAGGTTTTGTGTCGAGGTACCCCCGATAAATATCGAAAATCGATAATCGAAAAAATCGGGTTATAGAAGGAGTGATCCGATTTTAATCAAATTTGATACACTCATAGACAAAGACATAAAAAACGATATTCAGAAGTTTCAAGGTTGCAGTTCTTACAATAGTGCAAAAAATCGATAATATATATATATATAAGGCAAGATGTTTGTGTGTATGTCTGTTTATCTGTCTGTATGTCCTTTATACAAATCCACAATTTTTTATCCAATTCTCACCAAACTTCACACAAATATTCTTTTGGCTGAATCTGAGCTCCAGGACCATGGATTAGTTTTAAAGCTTTCATTACACCCGAGCAACGCCGGGCTATACTGCTAGTTTTTTTAATAAAAACCAATTACGTATTACTAGTTTTATAGACAATATTTTATTAGTATATAATGGTCCACACTTTACAGATTATTACTTTATTCGTTACATTCAACTTCAATATTACTAGGTTTTGTATAGCGATTTTTATTATGATTTTTATTATAATCAAGTATTAAAAATATTGTAATGATATATATATATATATATATATATATATATATATATATATTTTAATTTTACATTGTTTCTTATTGCTACAACCGTTATTTTTCGTGAAATTTTTAAGAAGAAAGCGAAGAAAGGAAAAAGTTTGTATTTACATGCACCGAACGTGTTTTTTTTTTGTTTGTTTTTTTTTCAGAAAGACAAACGGAATTCGATGTGCAAAGTCACAAGTTTATTCACCTGAAGAGAGTCAACTTTGGACTCGAAACACGTGTAGCGACGCAAATGCCATTATGTACTTAATACTTCACGCAAAAAAGCAAGTAACATTAATAACAATAGCAACATTAATAACAATAGCAACATTAATAACAATAGCAACAACAAATCTACGCTTTAAGCAAAACGTTCCCGCACTTTTTTCTTCACTCGCAACAACCTTATATATTAATTTTCATTTGTTTAACATTATTATTTTTTAAGGGATACTCGTAGTTGAGCGGAAAGTCAGTACATTATAATTTCCACTGGCATTAGTCGTTTGAGAAACTGTTTAGAAAATATCTATCATTCGGCAGGAATCGAACCTGCGTCATCCCAACACCGGGGAGATTCCGTCTTAAGATCTCTTAAGGTCCGAATCCTGCCGGAAGATAGATATTTTCCAAACAATTTCTTAATCGATTAAGGCCAAGTGGAAATTATAATGTACTGTTTAACTATACATATATATATATATATATATATATATATATATATATATATATATATATATATATATACATATATTTTAAATAAGTTTTATTTTTTCTTTTCTTTTCTTTTTTTTCTTTTCTTTTTTTCTTTTCTTTAATTTTTGCTTCTTACCCCTCCACTCAATTCCCTTCTGTTTTGTTTAACCCAATTCTCAGTTTAACAATACTTCATATTCCATCTTTTAACCCCTTCCCCTTGTAAAGCTAGACGAAACCCAATTTTCAAATTTTTTCCTTACATCTCTATCTAAAAGTAAAATCTTAAAAATAGACGTTAATTGCAAATCAAAATCTTTTTGTGACGTAAATTTCTTAGTTCGTAACCGTCTTTTTTTATTTTTTTCATTTTGAAAAAGTGTTAGTTGCTGACGATATGTGAAATCTCTCTTAGGGATTTCATGTTGAAATGATCATACAACAACAATTTTGAACATTGAAAACTTATTTTATATATATATATATATATATATAAAAACAGACTTTCCACTCAAATACGAGTATCCATTAAAAAAATAATAATGTTAAACAAATAAAAGTTCAAATATGCTGGCTAATGCCAGTTTCGTAAATTTCAATATATTTAAATAAACCTGGTCGCTTAGTTGTATAAGTTAAATGAATAGCATCATTTTAAATAAAGAAGCGCTTTTCACAGATTTTTTTCGTTTTGTCATTCGCAAATATTTACCAATATTTGCTTTTACCGATCCTGTTATCAATATAGGTTAATTACATTATTTTTTAAAATGTCCGACAAGTAAGATACAGAAGAGCTTAATCTGATCAAAATTAATACATTGTAGAAACTATAAACACTAAGTAGCGGGGGTATGCAATAATTCTTGTAAGAGCCAGAACAGTTTTAATATTAAGCAAATGCGAATATGGCTGTAACAAAAATGTCTACCTCCATAAAATTAGCATGCAAATATAGACATGTGAGTCGTGGTAAGATTTATGCAAGCCAAGAGCACAAATTCCACAAATCCGAAATCTAAACTTATTTATAAATGGAACTTTGTGTGTGTGTGTGTGTGTGTGTGTGTGTGTGTGTGTGTGTGTGCCCGTTACCTATAAACTACGAAACGGCTGAACCGATTTTCTTGAAAATTTACACAGTTGTACTATAAGCGTCTGCGAGTGTTCTTAGCTAGGTTTTGTGTCCAGGTACCTCCGATAAATATCGGAATTCGATTATCGAAAAAATCGGTTATAAATCGGGTTATAGAAGGAGTGGTCCGGTTTTAATCAAATTTGATACACTCATAGACAAAGACATAAGAAACGATATTCAGAAGTTTCAAGGTTGGAGTTCTTACAATAGTGCAGAACATCGATAATATATATATATAAATCGATACCAGGAAATCAAAATTTAACTTACTCTACGGTTTCGCTTTAACTGGAAACTTTTTAGTCTTTCGTGCCAACGTCCAAAGAGTCTGAGCTCCAGAACCATGGATTAGTTTTAAAGCTTTTATTACACCCGAGCAACGCCGGGCTATACTGCTAGTCATCAATAGTACAAGTTCTAGTTCATAACTACTTCTTTTAGGCATTTAGAACGTCACATGAGAGCTGTTCGTAAGTCTATAACAGTTCGTAAGTCTATAACAGTCGGCCTCTTTCTGACTTATTCTAGCTATGATTCTGATTATATGGGCCAATGACCGGAATAAGCTACCTTCCGGTGGCGTGTCACTTGATCCCTCACGTTTTCATTTATTTATTTGCTTTATTTTCTTTATTTTTTCTTACTTATGGACGACGGATGGTTGCTTACAAGTTTTGAGATCTAGAATTTACTATCGATTGGAAAAACTGTCCCTGATAAAATTATTTCATTCTCACTTCATTTTGTGTGGGTCCTAGCCAATATATTGGGGATTCATTGTGTCACACTGGTAATGTAGGCCTATTTCTTGTAGTAATAAACATGTAAGATCAGTTTTTTATTAACTTCTTTTTGAAAACAAATGTCAATCTTAAAAAAGCAATTGCCTATAGAAATAATATGTTGAGGTATATATTATGCCTTTAAAATCTGCATTTTCCAAAAACATATAGTCCCATCTAAACTTATTTATAAACGGAACTTTGTCTGTGCGTGTTTGTGTGCGTGTGCGTGTGTGTGTGCGTGTGTGTGTGTGTGTGTGTGTGTGTGTGTGTGTGTGTGTCCGTTTCCTATAGACTCCGAAACGGCTGAATCTATTTTCTTGAAAATTTACAGTTGCACTATAAGCGTCTGCGAGTGTTCTTAGCTAAGTTTTGTGTCGAGGTGCCCCCGATAAATATCGAAAATCGAGAATCGAAAAAATCGGGTTATAAAAGGAGTATAGACAAAGACATAAGAAACGATATTCAGAAGTTCTTACAATAGTGCAGAAAATTTAATATCGATACCAGGAAATTAAAATTTGACTTACATCCATTCATTTTTCTTTCAGTCTACGGTTTCGCTTTAACTGGAAACAACTATTGCTTTTTAGTCTTTCGTGCCAACGTCCAAAGAGTCTGAGCTCCAGGATTAGTTTTAAAGCTTTCATTACACCCGAACAACGCCGTGTTATACTGCTAGTAATATATATTTTAAGGGAAAGGGAAAATAAATTGGGTAGCAAACATTATAATGTTTCGGTTGGTATAACCATCATCAGGGCTTATATTTTTAGTAGTGTTAAGTTTTTGGTGGTTTTTTTCTTTTTATCGTATCACCTCGAGCAAGGTGGTAACGCCACTGATGTGCAGGGGGCTACGTAATAGTGAAAAGATTGTAAAAGAGAAAGCCAGAAACCTCATCCTTAAACAGGGAACAAGGGATGAGCCTCTTCACCTGTTCAATAGACGTGGGTGGAGTGTGAACCGGGCGATAGATAGATCTATCTACTCCAATTGAAAAAAACAGAAAACAAAGTGAGATGATTGGAAAAGAGAAAGCCGGAAACCACATCCTAAACAGGGAACAAGGGATGAGCCTCTTAACCTGTTCAATAGACGTGGGCGGAGTGTGAATGAATTTAGAAAGGTTTCTAAATTCATTCACAGGCCGTAACACCAAAAACTTATTCTAAATTTCTAAATTCATTATAAATTTCTAAAGCACTAAAAACTTCACGCTACTAAAAATACAAGCACTGATGATGATGGCTATAACAACCGAAATATTATAAGGTTGGCTACACCACAATAAATCTTGTTGTTTCTCAGATATTTATTTTATTTTTTTCTCACATAATATATGCAAATATATGCAAATATATTTGAAAATAGAAGTAGAGTGAGATTGGGGATGAGTAAAAATTATTAATGACCGTAAATTAGTGAATTGCGAAACCGCGAAAAAATCACTAATTATCGCTACTTACTTTTTTGGGTTCAATCAACAATAAAACTATACATCAGTCAGTCAGTTAAGTGCCATACGTGATACACGCTTGGGCGATCATGTCTCGAAAGAGACATGTCTGACTGGGCAGAATATTACCCCGCAGTAGGTTGCCATTGCTTTCCGCGGTAGACTGGTTGCTGTCCAAGGCTATAGAGCCCAATCTGTCCTTTCATTTGACTCATAGCTAGAGAGGGAAGAGATGTATTATATTATTACATAGTAATTACTGGGGGATCAGTTTATTACTTCATAACAATAGAAAACCGATCCCCCACTTTATGACCAGTAGAAGCTTTAATCATGATTCCTACTATTATGTTCAGTCAGTCAGTTAAGTGCCATACGTGATACACGCTTGGGCGATCATGTCTCGAAAGAGACATGTCTGACTGAGCAGAATATTACCCCGCAGTCGGTTGCCATTGCTTTCCGCGGTAGACTGGTTGCCGACCAAGGCTATAGAACCCAATCTGTCCTGCTATTTAACCTATAACTGGAAGGAAGAGACGGATTAATACCTTTCCCAAGGGTATTTGCGTGTAAGTGAATAAAATGGTTTCAACTTAAATTCGAACTCGGTGCCCCGGTTTCTCGTTCCGAGCCGATTTCCACTGTTCCTGTAGTTGGTTTAAAAAAAAAAAAAAAAAAAAAAAAAAAAAAAGGCAAGAAAAAAATGCCAAATTTTTCTTTCTTTCCTACTATTTCGTTGTTGAGTACATATATGTTTTATCCTCGGTTGTGCCCTGAAGAACGAGGAGCTAAAATCGGTTAGCTGTTTTTTTGTTATTTGTTTCTTTTTCTTATATCTTTTTATTAAGGAATGAGTAATATTTTTTCTTATCGTTGCTTTTCTTCCCATCTTTGATTTAATTGCATACAAATTTAAAAAAAAAAAAAAAAAGAAACTAAATTACTTCAAGAGCAGCCAGTATTCACCAGTCGATGTCCCACAGTGATGGGGACCTTTCTTTATCGAATAACAGCGCTGAATAGAAGTGCTTAATAAACGTCTATTCAGATAACGCATACCACAAAGAGATTTGACTGCTCCGTACGAGTTGATATGAGCCGAAAGGACGATGACTCATGACAGGAAAGAGATAAAGCTAATGACAAACGACAAGAGGAAACCCTTGTCTAACCATGTCCGGTTATTGTTTGATTATCAGTGATGGACACACTTCTTCCTGTTCTCGAATAGGCCGGAGATTACAAGTCTTATGGAGTTATTAAGTCAGTGTTTCTCGTGCGCACTGAAAAGAAAGTAAGCTTGCAAATGACGTGTCCGCAGGCGAAGGCTTATGAAAGCATAAGTCTACGCTCAGAAACTGAGGTTTCATACACATGACGAGGTGAAAGAATTTTTACATTCTCAGTCTTCTTCTTCTTCTTCTTCTTCTTCTTCTTCTTTTATATGATATGTCCTTTCAGAACGTAGGTGATCATGGCTCTCCACAACTTCCTACCATGTATCTTTTCACGGTTCTCTCAGTCCCTGTCGTGCTATCCATTTAAGTTTGTCAGGTATATTACTTGCGGTTTTCTGATCCCTCTAGACTTCAGTATGTTCCGTGAGTGTCGAATTCTCCAAGCCCTCTTTCCTCATTATGTTTCTCAGAAATGTTAACACTTTCTGATTCTAGGTATAAACCTCTTTTTACGCACATGTTCAATCCATGATATTCTCAGCATCCTTCTGTAGAACAACATTCCTGTTGCCTGATGTCTCTGAAGAGATTGAACAGCATTATACTACGTAACATTTCAGTGATTTTTTTGTTTGTTTCTGATAAAATGTTCCTGTTTCTTAATACTTTTGTTAGTTTTTAGAAAGTTTTTTTTTTTTTTTTTTTTGCTATCCCAGTATCGCACTTCCTGTCCTCTGTTAAAACGCTTCCCAGATATTTAAATTTTTGTACTTGGTTGATATTTGTAATTTTCATTTTAGGCTGATCCTTTTTTCTAACAAACCTGGATTCCGTCTTCTTGCAACTTAGTCCTTTCTTCTCGCTTTCCTTTTCTGCATTCTGCAAAAGTTATTGTAGTTTCCTTTCCGTGTCTTCTCTCAACGCTGTTGTCATCTGCATACTTTATGTTGTTAAGATTGTGGCTGCAAATGATGAATTATGGTAGAGTTTCTAATTCTCTCCGAATCACTTTACTGTATAGGTTGAATAATTTCGGTGACATATTCTTGTCTTACACCTTTCTATATTTTTGATTATCAGTAGAACATATTTTCCATCCATATGCAGACGGTTTGCTCCCGGTATAGATTTTGATTATTCGAATATTCTTCCCAAATATATCATGGTTGTGAAGCAGTTCCAACAATTCTTTGTGAATGAAATCAGAGCATCTTTCTCTAAGATGAACTCTTCCTACGCTAACTAGTTTCATTTAAGTATGGTAGCATCTGTTAGGGTCCTAGCTATGGGCAAGTTGTGTACCCCCAAACTGAGGTCAACACTCTATGAAAGTATGAAAATACATTTTCATATTAAAGATTTTCAGCAACTGATTTTAAGGATGTGACAAGTCCTTCAATATTGAATGTTTATCAGACTTATGATCAATTTATTAAATCACACCCTGTCTTTGTGTTTCCTCTGTTGTTCTTTCTTCCCTTCTTTATATCCTGTCTAGACCAAGTCCTGTCATGACTAAGAGATAGCAGGAAAGATCTGCGTCGCTAGACAACTAGACAGATTGACCTCCTAAGGGTATAAGTAAAAGTCGATCACCCAAGCCCACAGGTCGCAAAAAAACCGGCTCTCATTGTGCGCCCAGGAAAGATGCGCCCATAAACTTATTCTATCATTTGTTGTCTAAGGGATAAGAACATTTAATTCCCGCGGATTCTGAATCTATTCAGCTACAGTGTAACCCGGATATAAGAAAGTTGTCGAGACCGGATAAAATTTATCTTATATCGGGGTTTTCTTATATATCCGGATTTGGTCTATTTTATATACATTACCACAAGCTCTAATCTGGGACCAGAGAAAATATCTCTTATATCTGTGTTTCTCTTATATCAGAATCTCTTATATCCGGGCCTCTTATATCCGGGTTATACGGTACTTGTTGTGTACAGGATGTGCGTTGTGGTGCAGTGGATATCGGCTCGGAACGAGAAATCGAAGAGCCGAGTTCAAATTCTAGTTGAATTAGTTGCATTCACTTACGCACAAATACCCTTGGAAAATGTATTAATCTGTCTCTTCCCTCCAGCACGGATTGAAATCTATAATCTTGATTGGCAACCAGTTTACCGCAGAAACTTTGGAGTAGATAGACTAAACTATCACCCGGTTCACACTCTACCCACGTCTATTGAACAGGTGAAGAGGCTCATCCCTTGTTTCCTATTTAGGATGTGGTTCTCGGCTTTCTCTTTTCTAATCTTTTCACTCTTACGTAGCCCCCTGCACATCACTGGCGTTACCGCCTTGCTCAGGGTGATATAATAAAAAAAAAACCTACTACTCAGTTAATCATGTCTCTTTTGAGAGATGATCGCCGAAGCGTGTAGCACGTATAGCATGTCTGATGACTGATGCTTTGTTAATAAAAAGAAAAGATATTATTCCCGTAGACCTTGAATGTATCCGACTACTTGATGCGTAAAAAATAAGAGAATATTATACCCGGAGAAAGCATACTAATTTAATCTTGAAGGTAATTTGATTACGAGAGAAGAAGCGAGATATGCTTATTATTCTAGAGTTGTCCAGTCTATATTGCTGAAAAAAACTACTGACTTTTACTACAATATTTTAAAAAGATTCTGTCCATTTGCCTTTATGAACGTTTTAACTTTCAAATTCATGAAAAAACTAAATCTTGAATTAACTGCTAGGATAAAAAGTAGTACTGAACTGTTTCGTGATATCTGTCTTCCAGCGAATGCTGGACAATCTTGAGAAGATGAAAAACAGACTCGAAGCAACTAAGATGTGATTCTACGGAAGGATGCTGAGGATACCATGGACTGGGAACACGTGAGCAACAATGAGGTTTTGCAGAAGGATGGAGACGAAAAAGAAACTAATACATAACACCAGGAAAAGGAGGTGAAGTTCCTGAGACACCTAATACGGAAGGAAGGCTTGGAGAATCTGATACTCACAGGTTAGATAGATGGAAAAAGAGACAGGGGAAAAGCAAATCGTAACGTACACACCGGCCATACTGAGCTAATATGTAATATCGATCCTCCTATATGGTAGCGAATGCTGGAAAATCCCCTTTCAGGTGAAGGGAAGAATTGAGGCAACGGAAATATGGTTCTACAGAAAGACGTTAAAAATACCATTGACGTAACACAAAGTAATATTTTGATTTTATAATGAGTAAATTGTCCAGCATTCACTGCTTATGTGATGTACTGGATTGCTATGTGATATCTGTTCTTCAATATGGCAGTGAATGCTAGACAATCTCATCAAAGATGAAGAAAAGACTAGAAGCAACTGAAATATGTTTCTACAGGAGGATGCTGAGAATCCCATGGAGATAACAGATGAGCAACGAAGAGGTTTTGAAGATGTCAGTCAGTTATGTGCCATACGTGATACACTCTTCGGCCGATCATGTCTCGAAAGAGACATGACTGACTGGGCAGAAGATTTTCCCACAGTAGATTGCCATTGCTTTCTGCGGTAGACTGGTTGCCAGCCAATTGCTATAAAACCCAATCTGTCCTGTTATTTAACCCATAACTGAAGGAAAGAGACGGATTAATACCTTCCTCAAGGGTATTTGCGCGTAAGTGAATGCAATGAATTCAGCTGGGATTCGAACTCGGCTTCTTGATTTCGCGTTCCGAGCCGATATCCACTGCACCGCATGGAAGCAAAAAGGAAACTTATACTTAACATCAGGAAGAGAAAGCTGAAGTTTCTGGGACACGTATTGAAGATGTGGGGTTTTCAGGGGATCTGATACTTACAGAGCGGATAAAAGGAAAGCCAGAAAGGGTCATGTTCTAAAGATGTCTACTGAATATAAAGTGTGTATAAGTAAAGAAAGAAAGAAAGAAAGAAAGAAAGAAAGAAAGAAAGAAAGAAGGCTCAATCCAAGGTTCTACAAAAATATGAGTCAGTTAAGCGCCATGCATGATACACGCTTGGGCGATCATGTCTCGAAAGAGACACGACTGAGTAGGCAGAGGATTTTCCCGCAGTAGCCTGCCATTTCTTCTTCGGTAGACCGATTGCCAAACAAGGCTATAGAACCCTCAGTCTGTCCTTCTGTTCAATACTTTTATCCAGATCAGTCAGTTTAGCACTATCGCGAGATACGCTTTGGCGATCATGTCACTTTCGAGACATGATTGACTAGGCAGACGATTTTTTCTCGCAGTAGGTTGCCATTACTTTCTGTGGTAAAGCTGTTGCCAACCAAGGTCCGAATCTATTCTGCTATTTAACCCATAGCTAGAGGGAGAAGAGATTTTCCCGATGGTATTTGTGTGTAAATGAATGAAACATTCAACTGGAATTCGAATTCGGCTCTCCTATTTCTCATTCCGAGCTGATATCCATTGCACTTCCTCTACGCATCAAGGAGTTGAACTAATTTCAGGATCCTTGCATATTTTTAAATTTTTTGTTTACCTTAACAGTAACGATTCGACACTTTCGTGAGAGATAAACAAATACGGAATTATCAGCAATAGAGAATGATTGTTTTTCATTTGCTGGAATCCAGATCTTTGCATTTCAGTTAGGAAATGATAAACAAATGCTGATGTTATGAAATCAATGAGTCCTGGAGATCAAAACATGTCAAAGGTCAAAAAATTTTTTGAACAAATTCGCTTGTTGAGAAATGCAAACACAAAAAAAAGAACGATTGTTTTTCATCTCTGTGGAAATTTGGCAATGATTTTATAATTGATAAAACGTTTAAGAGCGCCAAATATTTGTTATAGAATCCGATAGATATCAGCATAGAGGAGATCGGCGGGCGTTATCGGAGACAATAAAATGAATTTTCTTCATTCATCGGTGATGGAAACTTCTTGTAAAACTTCGTTCTGTTTTCGTAACCATTCGGTTCCCATTAGAGGGAAACAGTTTTTTTGTTTTTTTTACATTCCAACAGATGCAGATAGATAGATAGATAGATAGATAGATAGATAGATAGATAGATAGATAGAACTGTGCGTTGGCGGCGAATGTAGTTATAAACGCCAGGAAGTGATCATTAGAGAGAAATTAAAGTCTTGGATACGAGATAAATCCGATGACGACTAGATAGATAGATAGATAGACAGATAGATAGATAGATAGATAGAACGGCAAGAAATCAATAGCTAAAAACCTAAAAATCAAATTTGAGAAGAAATGTTGGCTGTCTACGTAATCATTACTCCTTACGAAATTCTAAAATTGATGTTGTCAATAAGCTTCTTGAAGTCATTAGAATTAAAGAAAAGATACAAATTAATTGAAACAACTGATTTAGTTTCTTTTCTTTTACTATACGGTCAGTTTTTACCTACTGGAGTGATAAGGTGTAATCGATTTATATTTTTCCCCAGTTTATATCATTTGCAGTGACAATTTATAGAACTGAGGCTCAACCAAGGGTTGTTTACATAGCTCCTCCTCTATCTGGTCTCTAAGATAATTTCAAAACTTGACCTACATAAGGCGAGCGGTGGCAACGTAATCTTGGTCATTGTCTTCAAAAGATGTGCCCTTGAACTCTCCTCTGTTCTCTCTAAACTCTGTAACTACTGCCTCTCTGCTTCCTGTTTTCTTGCCTGCTGGAATTCTTTTTCTGTGGTTCTTGTATTTAAGAACTCAGAACTCTCAGACCCCTCTATGAATCGTCCTATCAGCCTCCTACAAATTTTCGGCTAAGTTTTCGAGGCTAACATGAATGCTGAAATAGTACAACATTTCACCGCCCAAAACCTATTCTCGGATAGACGATATGGCTTCCGCTTTACAAGATCTACTGCTGATTTACTAACGACCATCACCGAGCACATATACCAGGCCATCGATAAGAACAGCGAAGTTCGAGCTGTTGCTCTGAATATCTCCAAAGCATTTGATTGAGTCTGGCCCTCCAGCCTTCTGCACAAGCTACTGGGCTATGGTATCACTGAACGCTTGCTTGATTTGATCCAATCGTTCCTATCAAACCGCATAATGAAGTTCGTCTTGAACGGGCACGTCTCCAGATCCTATCACACGAACAAGGGTGTCCACCAGAGCTCCATCCTAGGCTGGACGTTCTTTCTGATCTTAATCAACGATCTCCCTGATGTAACCAAATCCCAAGTAGGCATTAAAGCTGACGAACACCACCATTTATTCCCGCCAAAGTCAGAAATCTGCCAAGGCGAACAAAGATAACGTCGCTGCTGATCTTGATAAGGACCTCCAATCTGTGGTAGACTGTGGTCAGAAATGGCTCGTAAACGTTACCTTCCAAAACGAAGCTGCTATACGTTAACCACCATAGACCGCCATAGAAAGTATCTCTTTCCCACCATTAACATGAATCTAGCTAGTTTCTCCGAACAAAATACACTGAACCTCCTCGCCTTCACTCTCTCAGCCGACCTCAAGTGGAACGACTACACTGAATCACGGCATATCGCATTGAATACACCGGTTCTCATCCGATCACCGAAGTTAAGCAACGTAAGCCTGGTCAGTACTTAGATGGGTGACCGCTTGGGGAAGTCCAGGCGCTGTAAGCGTTCAGTGATGGATGTGCGCTGTGGTGCAGTGGATGAAAGAGAAATCGGTGAGCCGATTTTGAATTCCAGTTGAGTAGCCTGCATTCACTTAAGCACTGGTACCCTTGGGAAGGGTATTAATCCGTCACTTCCCTCCAGTTATGGGTTAAATAACGGGATGGGGCCTGGAGGCAACCCATCCAGTGTTGGTGTCACAATAAAAACAACCCTTGGTAGCCCTGGCGAAGCATCAAGTATTCAGCTATTTGACAAGATTATGAATTTCGCTATAAACTGCGCTAAGTTTTAAAATGTACAGGGAATACTGGAGGGGTGTAGTGAGTTCTATCTCGGCCAAGACCGCAGGACAACAATAGCTAAATCTGCTGCTAGGAGGGTTGGGCCACTGTGTCGAGTCAAGAAGTTTTTCTCGCCTGAGTTCATCTTTCACGTATGCAAATCAACTATCCGCCAATGCATTGAATACTGCTGTCATATGTGTTAAGGCACCCCTGCTATTCACTTCGGGGTTCTCAACAGGCTCCAGAAGAGAATCTACAATGTAATCGATCCCCACCTGGCAGCTCGACTCTAGCCACTTTCTCACCGACGGGATTTGGCTTCCCTCTGTCTTTTCTAGAAATATTTTCATGGCTTAAATTAAATCAACTAAATGCAGCTGCCACTTCTACTCCATTGGCTTCCTTTCTCGTACTTCCCGCCTGTGAAACTTCCCTCCGTATACTTGCTTCCCTGACGTCTACAATCTTCAAAGATTTAAATGCAACGCCAATTCTCAGCTCTTGTCCACCTGACTCCAGTCCTTCTCTCGTCCTTTCTCCATCAACTCGTGTATCTTGTTCTCTTCCTTTCTCACTTTACCCTCGCAACTGTCTTCACACTAGTATTCCCATCCTTCGCGTGCCCTTTCTCCGCCACCTCCTGTAACTGGTTCGTCTTTCTCTTCGCTATCCTCCTGCTTCAATTTTCATTCTTCTCTTATGTAGCCCCCTGCGCACCGGTGACGGTACCGCGTTGCTTGGGGTGAAACGATTAAAAAAACATTTACTATGTTCTGACAGCAAACACATCTCATGAAAAGGTTTGATGTTGCTCCAATTTTATATAAATTAGTTCCCCTTTTTCTGATATATTCTATCTGGAATTTTGCACCCCCCCCCCCCCCCCACACACACACACACCCACACACCCCCCCCCCACACATATATATATATATATATATATATATATATATATATATATATATATATATATTGTAATGGTTGTTACAATGGTTTATAAATTCATGGTATCACTACACAAAAATTTTCGCGTGTCGAAGATGCTACGTGCGCTTCTCATCGGGTGATAAGTTGAAATGAAAATTAAATGGTGAAAACAGTTTATTTATGGTGATATGATGTTTAAGTGAATGTGGGGTGGGAGTTTAATCTGATTTAGTTGGCCGTATTGTAACCCTAGAGATATAGCCTTGGGTTAGGAGAGGTAGCTTAGTTTAAGACAGGTTCCTTATTTATTTTGTCTGGATAGTTCTTATATTGGGATTTATGTTGTTTTTTTTTTTAGGAAGGGTAGACATTTTTTGTTTATTTTTCTGCTATCTATGTGGGGTGGAAGTTTAGTATGATCTAGTCGTCCGTTTGTAGCGATACCGCTTTGGGCTAAGAGAAGGGTGTAGGGTAGCTTAATTTTGGACAGGTCACTTTTTCGTTTAGTTTAGGTAATTCTTATATTGGGATATATGGTTTTTTTTTAAGGAAGTGTAGATAGTTTTTATTTTACTACTATTTATTAGTGGATGGAATTGCTGTTAATGTTGTGTGAGATTTATTTTCTTTTATTTTTGTGTAGTGATACTATGAATTTATAAACCATTGTAACAACCATTACAATATAATGCTCTACGTTGTATCGAGCACTCTTTATAAAAGTAAATGCATGAACAGTAGGTAAAAAAAATGCACGTGTTCTGCAGCTTTGTTACAATAAACTATATATATATATATATATATATATACATATATATATATATATATATACTTCGCCTATCTTGATTTATTGCTTTGCATTTTACAACTTAACGTCTCACAGAAAACCTAAAGATATCAAATATTTTTGGATTTTAAGATTTTAAGATTTTTTGGATTTTAAGTGGGTGTTCAGATGTACTACACTTCTTTGATTCACGGCTAAGACCCGCCATGTCAAATACATTGTATCAAACCACCCTCATTTCCTTCATATTTCCCTGATCAGATACAAGTTTCACTCAAGCAAATTCTTTTCTCCACGATCAGTCAGTTAAGTGCCATAGGTGATACACGCTTGGCCGATCATGTCTCGAAAGAGACATGACTAACTGGTCAGAAGATTTTCCCGGAGTAGATTTCCGTTGCTTTCTGCAGTAGGCAGGTTGCCAAACAAAGCTATAGAACCCAATCTGTCCTGTTATTTAACCCATAACTGGAGGGACAAGACGGATTAATACCTTTCTCAAGGGTATTTGTGTAAGGAATTCAACTGGAGTTCGAACTCGGCTACACGATTTGTTGTTCCGAGTTGATATTTCCTGCACCACAACGCACATATTCGCATAAGCTGTACCTCTTATTTTGTGGAACCGACTCCCAAGAGGAGGCTTCCTCGATCACTACAATATTAACCTGTTCAAGTGTAGATTTAACCCTTATCTTCCGCTCATATCTGCATAAACTCTAACTCTTACTTTGTGGAACCGACTCCCAATAGGCTACTTATCCTATAATTCCAAACTTAACCTGTCAATGTCTAGAGCTAACCGCTATAGACCGCACATATCCGCATAAGCTGTTCCTCGTATTCTGTAACCTCTTAACTCAGGAAGCCTTTTGTCAAAGTCGGTGCCCAACTGACCCTGCTATACAATGCAGTCGACAAAATAAAAAATAAAAAACGCACATGCACAAAATTAAAATGGCGCCATTTTACCCATCGCATCCTCTATGTACTGACCAGGCTCGACGTTGCTTAACTTCGGTGATCAGACGAGATATGGGACTCAACTATGAACACGACTGACCAATGCTTACCCATAGACTTAAGTATAAATTCTATCAGTGTTTACCTATAGACTCAAGTATCAACTCGACAAATGTTTACCTAGATACTCAAATATAAACACGGCTAATGCTATTATAAAAGACTGAAATATGAATTCGACTGTTTACCTACAGACTTCAGTATAAATTCGACCAATGAATACTTACTGACTCAAGAATTAGCCCGTTCAATATTTCACAATAGTCTAATAAAAAGTGATTTTGACTTCCGATGTCCCAGCATCGACCAAAATGTTGCTAAATCTCTTAACCTGCCATAACCGTTATTTCTGAAACAATTCCCACAATGAATGTCATCTTATCACCTAATAGTCCTGGGTATGACCATAAATGCATCCAGCAGCAAAGCCTCTGATGTGGAGGTTATGAGGAACATGGAACCACCACTTAATTTTTGATGTTCCCAGGTACACCTTGACTCGTAGTGGTAGCACCTGTTAGGGTCTCAGCTATGGGTAAATAGTTAACCCCCAAACCGGGGTCAAAATGCAATGAAACTATTTACCAAGAAAACTTTTTTAAATGAAAAATATTCCCAACAAAACAATTTCTAATGAAAAATTATGACCAACAAAACATTTTTGAATGAAGAATATTACCAACAAAAATACGTTTTTGAAGGAAAAATGTTACCAACAAAAATAAGTTTTTGAAGGAAAAAGTTACCAATAAAAATACGTTTTTCGAAAGAAAATGTTACCAACAAAAATGTGTTTTTGAAAATATTACTAAGCAATACATCTGGCTCTTAACGAAACCCACTTTACAAAGAAAGTATATTCTATTCATATCAATCTATTGTAAAAATTTCGTCGGTATTAAATAACCCATTGAGGTTTTATATGCCGTAAAACAAAACAAAACAAACCAAATTTATCGCCTAGCAAACAACATATCACTCGAACAATTCGCTTATCTTTTTGGGGTGCACGCTTTTATTACGCTCTACTAAATATCTAGTCTTGGGGGCATTTTGTAAAATTTTGAACCATTAGCAATTTTCTTGACAGCCCGATACCATAGATTTCTTTTTAGTCTTAATTTGATTTTGATTTATTTATATGTCCTCGGTGCAGTTTAATAGTTGGTTCTGAAAAGTTCCTGGTTCAACCAATAAGAAAACCTCTGATGTTAGTTTATATTCTGTGAAGTGGTTCAGATCGAAACCTCTTCAGCGCCGACCACGTTTAGCAATGTATGAATCTGTTGAATTGAACACGTTGATTTAACTGAACAATGTATTCTTCACACGGGCTTACGTCCGATCTGGTTAAGCATCGTCGAGTTTGGTCAGTATCTAAATGGGTGACCGCTCGGGAATAACAGGTGATCTAAGTTTGGGTGTGCCGACAGTATGGCTTACGGCCATATCAGGTTGAAAAACCGGTTCTCGTTCGATGACTGGTTAAGCAACGTCCAACCTAGTCGTTCGCTGGTTAAGCAACGTCAAACCTGGTTAGTACTTAGATGCGTAACGGCTTGGGAATACCAGATTCTGCAAGCTTGGATGTCGTTTGGTGTCATGGATAAGGGCTCGTAATTGTAATTTGGATAGCTGAGTTCCAATTCCACTCTGGGTCATTATATTCACTTACGTGCAAATAGCATTAGAAATGTATGAATCCGCTTCTTTTCTTCAAGCTACGGGTTACTTAGTAGGATTTGTATCAGAAAATCATTATTATTTATTGTTTTGTAACATTGTAGTACTAATACTTACCTGGTGCACCGGAGAATTTGAAAGTAATATCAGCTCAAAGCTCAGTGGGTCATCACCCACAAAAGTACCTCTTCTTTTAGAGGGACCTGGAATCATTATCCGACGCATGAGATGTTTCAAAAGAAAGCTTGAGTAATTCTTGTACGGATTTCCGGAAATCACACATTAAATTCGCAGAAGAATATTGTGAGACAGGAAAAATTTCCTGAAAACAAAGAAGAAAGTACTTGATTGCTCTGTGATGTCTGTCCTTCAATAAGGCAAATGCTGGACAATCTCATCAAAGATGAAGGAAAAACTTGAAGCAATGTGGTACTCCAGAAAGATGTGAGAATACAATGGACTAAACATGTGAGCAACGACGAGGTTTTGGAAAGGATGGAAATGAAAGTTAGACTGATATTTATCATCAGGAAAAGACACCTGAAGTTTCTGAGACATGTAATGAAGAAGGATGGCTCGGAGAATCTGATACTCACGAGACATATAGAGAGAAAGAGACAGGGGAAGCAACGCTCGACATACTTGGTGGACTTGAGCAAATGTATGCCAGAGTAGGGTTTTGCAGAGGTAGCCTTAAAAAGTGTGTTAAGAGAAATGTAGATGTGGAGGGCCATGTTCGTCTACGTCCTGAAGGGACACGGCAGACAGAACAAAAAGATGAAAGCATAGTCATCAGCAAGAGAAAATGTCATCAGCAAGAGAAAATGTCTAATGCGTTACCATCAAGCAATACAGAAATTTAAATATCTAGGAATTGTTTTAATAGAGAATGGACACCGAAATCCGAAGAACCTTGGTCTAACGAAAAAAGCATTTCAAAAGCTAACCAAAGATCAGACAAACAGAAGAAATCGTTCGAAATAAAGAAGACAGTGCTGGATTGCTATTTGGTATCTATCCTCTATACCAATTAGGGTCATACAACCCTGGATGAAAACGTCATAACTTCTTCTAATTTTGAAAATTGCCCGTTCATAAAAAAAATCCCCGTTACGTGAGCGTTCTTAAAAAAAACGGTAAAATCAGTTATTGTAAATCGCCTAAAGACACCACATGGTAGAAACCTAGGTCGCGTAATAACTCGTTTACAAATGAAAAACATTCAAAAGTTCTACAATATAATTGTATTGAACACTTTTTAATACAACTGTGTACTGGTCTAATTAATTATTACAAAAACTAAGTTATTAAATAATTATATATATATATATATATATATATATATATATATATATATATTGAAGTAGATGGACTTAACTATCGCCCGGTTCACACCCTACCCACGTCTTTTGAACAGGTGAAGAGGCTCATCCCTTGTTTCCTGTTTAGGATGTGGTTCCCGGCTCTCTCTTTTCCAGTCATTTTACTCTTAAGTAGCACCATGCGCATCAGTGGCGTCATCGCCTTGCTTGGGGTGATATGATATATATATATATATATATATATATATATATATATATGTAACAATATTGTGACGCCGGCGAGAAGAAAGGAACACAAACACAGATGAAAATGTTATAAACTTGTATTTACAGGAAAAGAGAAAAGAAAAGAAGAAAGGATAGTCTCTTGCAAACAGTCGGGTTTGCGGAACTTATCTGAAAGATGCATACTTTTAATAATATTTCCTGTGTCATTATGGGCTGGGTTGCAGAAATAGAGCCATGACTTCTGTGCTTCAGTTGCTGTCAAATCCCCGCACGTATCCTGGGTCTAGATGACGGAAAGCAGACGGGGACATCTTGTCTGTAAGGTCCCAACAAGCAAAAGAGGAAGGGAGTTTGTTAAAACCCGTTCACGTGGGGAGTTTGTTGAAAATCTAAAACGGTAGCCCGTGATTGGTTGTTTTTCATCCAATCACGGGGCACCCAGTTGGCAACTCCGTAATAATTTCTATAATATATATATATATATATATATATATATATATATATATATATATATATATACTGTGTGTGTATTTTGGTAGCATTTTTTCATTAATACAGGTTTCATTGAATAATATAGACAAGTTCTGTCTATTTATTTTGTGTAAGATCCGTTCGTATGATCTGATTAGCTTGATAGTGTTGTCATGGAAAGACGACAAGAAATCGCAATAATTGTTGATTTTTTTTATCAGGTCCGAGCTTTCGGCCTACATAAGCCATTATCAAAGGATGAACATTTAATGTTCAGTGAACATAAAACATTTAAATTATTATTAACAGAGTGGAGTTATACAGAGAAAATTAGATAAGTCCATTTTTTGTGCCGCACATGGCTGTAGGCCGAGAAGGAATGGTGGTAGTGTTTTTTTTTTGTTCAATTAAGTGTATAGTGGCATGAGGGGATTGGTCTAGGAACTGCTGCTACTATGGTGTAGGGGGTAAGTATAATAACTATGACCTCTCCCGTCGATTATATGCAAGTCAAGGTAATATATATATATATATATATATATATATATGCAAGTTTGGTAAATTTAATACTCACAGAACATATCGAATTAGTTGTGTAATGTTAACCTCTTGATTATATCATTATTTTGTCTTCGAGTTACACTTATTAACTATTTCAGTTGGTGTTGCTGTTGAACCTCTTCAACTGCGGTGGTTTCTGTTATTTGATACAGTTTTTTTAGGATTCTGTAGCGTTAATTCATGAGAATCGAAGAAGTGTAGTCTTCGCTAAGTTCTACGGGGCTTCATTCTACGGGGCTTCATTCTACGGGGCTTCATTCTACGGGGCTTCATTCTACGGGGCTTCATTCTACGGGCTTCATTCTACGGGGCTTCATTCTACGGGGCTTCATTCTACGGGGCTTCATTCTACGGGGCTTCATTCACCGGAAGCTATCAATCTGACGAAGCGTTTGTATACAGTTAACAGTTTAGATGTTTCTGAACAAGTTTGGTACCATGCATGATATTCGTGTAAAAATCTGTATCTAACGAGGATATTTAAGAAATGTGCGTTGTGGTGCAGTGGATATCGGCTCGAAACGAGAAATCGGGGAGCCGAGTTCGAATTCCAGCTGAATTGCATTCACTTACGCACAAATCCCCTTGGGAAAGGTATTAATCCGTCTCTTCCCTTCAGTTATGGGTTAAATAGTAGGACAGGTTGGGTTCTATAGCCTTGGCTGGCAACCAATCTACCGCAGAAAGCAATGGCAACCTACTGCGGGATAATCATCTGCCCAGTCAGTCATGTCGCTTTCGAGACATGATCGCCCAAGCGTGTTTCGCGTATGGCACTTAACTGACTGAATGATTTTAGGTTAATATTTTGGTTTTGTAGCAACTTGCGGTGTTAGGTGAAACTACCCCAAGCGAAGTTTATTCTGTGTTCATGTTTTTAACTTCTACACTAAATTTGAAATTTTTGATTTTTACTAATTTCAAATTCTGAATTTTTCTAATGGATTCAGTGTTGATGCTATCGCTGATTTCTTTCCAGAATTTCTATCTAGGAAAGGTTTATCTTGAGTTTTCTTTCTTTGAAACCAGGAAGATTATAAATTCAATTCCATTAGCTCAGGTTGACCTCACTAGTTTTGTCCTCATTAGTGTTAGCAGTAGTGGGAGGAGTTGTTGTATCACAGTCATCTTTTCTCTCGATCATCAGCACTACGGAAGACGTTCAAAAATATGTAAGCCTCGCCCAGAAGGAGTTGGATAAACAAGACAGTTTTTCAATGTTCATATATAAACGTTTTTATTTTTTTTTTTGTTTTTTGTTTCAATTCTTCGTGTAATCCTTCCTAACATCAATGCACCTGATCTAGCGATGCAATCTAATCACATAAGAAAATGGCGTCCTAGTCCCCCCCCAAAAGTCTTCTACAGCACATATGACCTCGTCATTGTTTTCAAAATGGCCACTACGCAGGTGGGATTTGAGTTTAGAAAACAGGAAGAAGTAGGATGGAGATGAGTCTGGTGAGTAAGAGAGATGGGGTAGCAATTCAAAATCCCATTTAGCTGCTTCAGCTGAAATAAAGAATTCGATTCAAATGGTACTGAACTGACAGATATATCTCCTGGATAGTGTAGTTTCAATGGTATTTTTGAGGATAGCGGCTAGTAAGTCATGTATGATACCTTTTACATATTCGATGTTATTAAAATTATGTTTGTTGTTTAAGGTGGCATGACACGATCACAACCTTAACCAAGAACCATAATTTCCATCACAACTAATATGAAAACGATTATATATATATTGATTGATTGATTGTTTAATACTTAGTTTTTGGTCATAATAGGGTTAAATCATTAAAAGGTTTTCGATAGATGAAAAAGTCATAATCCGTTTTAATTTAAACATCTCGCGCGTTCATAAATTCCCTGCCACGTGAACGTTCAACTAAAACACAGAGCAAATATAAATTAAAAAAGGATTAATTCAATGATGTTGGATGATCATTTCGATATGAAAATCCCCACGGGGGATAATCAATCATCACCTCAGCAACAGAAAAATCCTTTCAGAAAAGAATTTTTCTGTTGCTGAGGTGATGTGTTATCCCCCGTGGGGATTTTCATATCGAAATGATCATCCAACATCATTGAATTAATCCTTTTTTAATTTATATATATATATATATATATATATATATATAGTGTTCATAAAGTTCGTGTGCACTTTAAAAAACTTATAACTTTATTTGTATTTGCGATAGAAATAATTTGTAAAAAGAATTAGAAAGAAGTTAATCTATATTTTTTAAGGTTTTATTGAAATTTTATTTATGTTTCCATATGTCTTCCATCATTAGCAATACAAAGGGTAATACGATATTGCCGTTCACGGAAAACATTTGCCAATTTACAGTAATGCCTGAAATCACATTAGTTATTTTATCTTTTAATGAACTAGGTTTGGTTGCATACACAATTGTTTTCACATGAAAAAAAAAATCTAATGATGTCAAATCTGGCGAACCTGTAGGCCAATAAAATGGTCCACCCCTTTCGATCCATCTGTTAGGAAATTCCCGATTTAGAAACTGTCTAACACGCAGAGCAAAGTGACAAGGTGCTCCATCTTGTTGCAACACTGTATTATCTTTCAAATTTAATTGTTCAAGCTCATTTTTTACAGATTATTTCTATTACAAATACAAATAAAGTTATAAATGTTTTAAAGAGCACACGGACTTTATGGACACTCTGCATATATATATATATATATATATATATATATATATATATATAGTGTTCATAAAAGAACATCACAACGCATCGCTCATTCAGTAAAATGAATTAGAGCATAATAGCTATTGGGCGCGTATAATGATAATATATGCGCTAAAAGGTCTGCCTTCTTCCACCGAACGCCCATAGCCCAGAGGTAGAATCGCCGACTGACGCCAATTCGGTCAGGTTTCAATCCTGGGTTGGGGAGCGATCGGAGTCTAACCGTACTGATGAACTGGGATACCGCGAAACAGATCTGTCTGCGGATGACAATATATATATATATATATATATATATATATATATATATATATATATATATATATATAATAATTATGACAATATTAATAGTAACAAAAATAATTCTGCTAATACTAGTAATTGTTATACTATATTTAAGTTCGTCTTGAAAAACCACCGAGAACGAACTCGGAGGGAAAAAGGAGGGGAAGTAAAAAAAGAAACAAACGAAGTACATGAACAAAAGTCAAATACTCGTAGGAAAGAAAAAACCCAAGAGCCAATTTACACTGACGAGAAGAAGGGTGAAACCTAGGTAGGTTTGTTGGCCCTCACTTAGATGTTTCTGTATTTTCTGTATATATATATATATATATACACGAGATTTGAAAGAATTGGAAAAATAAGACAGTTTTAGACTATTTTTCAATATTGTTCTCTTTGAGATCAAGCTGGTGGCGAACTGGTTCTCCAACATCTCCTCAACAACCAAAATGGCAACCAAGCAGTTGGGATTTGAGTTTAGGAAACAGAAAGAAGTCAGATGGAGCTAAGTCTGGTGAGTAAGGGGGATAGGGTAGAAATTCAAAACCTCAGTTGGCTGCTTCAGCTACTTCAACCTGAACAGTGTCAACAGGCGCGTTATCCTGGAAGAAGAGCAAATTCTATTTTTTTTCTGATAGATTCTAGGAATATGCAATTATTGCTTTCTTTCTAATTCCAGAACAATTTTATTGTTTTGGAGAAATTTATCTTGAGTTCTTTTCCTTAGAACATTTAGAGAGTATAAATTTTTCATCCTCCCTAGTTGTATTATTATTGGTATAATCGGTAGTGGAATGAGTTGTAGCAGCACGATTGTTGTTTCATCCTTACTATCATAAGCACTATAACATTGTTTTCGGTCGGACAGAATCAACAGAATACATCCATTGTTCAGATTTATACAATTGCTTTCGTTCTTCAGATTATGAGGAAAGAGAACTGATACTAATTATTAAACAGGGTATGAAGAAGTTGTATTACAATGATCAATACATTGTGAATTCTATCATGGTTAGTCATTCAATTAACAACCCCACAAAACGAAAAAAAAATTACGAGAAAATGGTGAAACAACTTTGACTATTATGTGTAAAATATTTATTTTTGATCATGCATATATGTCAGACCAATGATAATCCCATTGTTTCTGACTTTCAATGTAATTCCAAAGTACATTTTTTTAATCAGTTCACCCCAAACAACGCAGGACCGCTACTAGTTCACAGAGTGTTACAGTGAAAGCAAGACTGGGTACAGAGAGTATTGAAGAAAGGAGAAAAGATGAACGGGATTCAAGAAGATAGATGGCAATTGACGTTTCATTAAAAATTTTTTGGAGATTATAGCTAGAAGGAAAGCAAGTGAACGGACAGGTGTTCCACAGGTGGAAAGTGCGAGAAAAGAAACTGGAGGATAGAAGTGGCGGTTACATTTAACTGTTTCAATGGTAAAAGAGTAGGACCTAAATGCCAATCTAGTAACACCCTTAAATTCACCTGGTCGGAGCATTAAGGAAAAAAGCTCGTCAGAGAAGTTGTCATGAACATATTTGTAGAAAAGACAGAGGTGATCCACGTTACGTCGTTAAGAAAGTGACTTAAGTCGAGATGCCGAGTCAGGATTGATTAAATTGCAGATCCTTCTTTGGATTTTGCCGAGAACCTCCAGATGAATAGCAGGACCACATATGACAACAGTATTCAATGCACGGACAAATGATAGATGTATAACTGTGCAAAATGGATTCTGACTTTAACCAACTTTTTTGGTCAGACACAATGACTGAACCTTCCTAACAGCTATTGACTCTATGTGGTCGTTCCACTTCAGGTCGGTTAAAAAATTAAGGCCAAGGAGACGTAGTAGTTTGCTCTTCAGGAGACTAGCATCAGCCATGCTGATAGCGGGTAGGAAAGTTTCTCTATGGTGGCTAAATACGTAAAAAACAATTAGCAATGTACGTACTTGGTGCATATATTCAAATTAGTTATCTACGCATCCGATTTCGGACAGCTGAAAATTCAAATCGTACTGAAATTTGATACTAAAATAACTCGAAAAGTATTCTCAGAACAAAATAAATGACAATATATCACTATGGTCCATATCAGACAGTTAAGTGCCATACTTGATACACGCTTAGGCGATCATGTCTCGAAAAAGACATGACTGACTGGGCAGAAGATTATCTTGCAGTAGGTTGCCATTGTTTTCTGCGGTAGATTGGTTGCCAGCCAAGGCTATAGAACCCAATCTGTCCTATTATTTAACTCATAGCTAGAGGGGAAGAGATATATTATATTATTAAGTAGTAATTAGTGGGGGATCAGTTTATTACTTCATAACAATATAAAACTGATCTCCCACTTTATGACCAGTAGAAGCCTTAATCATGATTCCAACTGTTATATTCAGTCAGACAGTTAAGTTCCATACGTGATACACGCTTAGGCGATCATGACTCGAAAAAGACATGACTGACTGGGCAGAAGATTATCTTGCAGTAGGTTGCCATTGTTTTCTGCGGCAGACTGGTTGCCAGCCAAGGCTATAGAACCCAATCTGTCCTGTTATTTAACCCATAACTGGAGGGAAGAAACGGATTAATACCTTTCCTAAGAATATTCGGAAGTGAATGCAATAAATTCAACTGGAATTCGAACTCGGCTCTCTGATTTCTCGTTCCGAGTCGATATCTACTGCACCACAACGCACACCCATGTAATCATCCATATGACCCATATAATCATCGTATTTTGCCAGTAACATTTGAATACAATTCTGATGACAGACAATCTGCATCTTACAGATTCTCATTGAAATTCTATAGTAAAATTAATTGCAATATATTTCTCTAGTAAAACAGCTAGCAATATATTTACAGAGTGCATATAAGTCAGTCGTTAACTTGCCATTACTTTCTGCGTTAGACTGGTTGCCAACCAAGTCTATAAAACCCAATTTGTTCTGTTATTCAACACATAGCTACAGAGAAGAAACGGATTAATACCTTTCTTAAAGTTATTTGTGCGTAAGTGAATGCAACGAATTCAATTGGAATTCGAACTCGGCTCACCAATTTCTCGTTCCGAGCCGATATCCACTACACCACAACGTATATCATACATAACGCACATCCTTATATCCAGAATGGATATAATCATCCTATTCTCGCAGCTGGGAAGTGCTGTAATCTAGAACGGGAAGGGCATTGGGATGCCGAAAATTAGCTTCCAAAAGTTAAGCAAAGTAATAGGGGAAATGAAAACTTTAAAGAAAAGTATGCTGAAATGATTTGTAATATTTGTAAATTTGTAATGTGCGTTGCATGTTCTTCTACATTATCGCTTTTAATTAAAATGTCGTCTAAGTAAGCAGTAGCAAAGTTCTGTCCCATGAACATAGTATCCATAGTCTGTTGAAAGATAGACGTTGCTACTTTTATCCCAAATGGCAATCTGTTAAATTTGTAAAGTTTTTTGTGAGTATTGATACATAAAATTTTTGTACTTCCTTCTACTGGAATCTGAAGATAAGCTTCGCTTAAATCAATCTTTGAAAATACCTTACCACCGTAAAGCTTGGTTAATATTTCCTCCGGGTTTGACAATGGGTAGTTATAATCCTTGATAGCATTGTTTAACCCAGTCGAGAAATTTGCGCAAACACGGGTTTCTCCGGATTTTTTCTTTACGTAGAACACTGGTGTCGCCCATTCACTGAATTCAGTTTGTGAAATGATTCCAGTTTGTACCAATCTCTTTATCAATTTGTTCTATGCTTGCCAAAGGCACGTTTCGCTTTTTCTTGAATACTGACTGAACATTTTGCTTCAGTTCAGTTTTAGCTGTAAACTTATTACACTGTCCGAAACCGCTCGAAAATACTTCGGGGAATTGACTGTATAGTTCTTTTAATTTTGTAGCTTCTGACGGCTCGCACTCTATTTTCTTACAGAATGAGCTAATGGGTAAATCCCATACGTCAAACTTTTGCATCCAGTCTGTGCCCAGCAAATTTTCTATGTCTTTCATTATAGATATTTTCAATTTTTTCGTTTAAAATTACTTCTCTTTCAAAATTGATACGCTTGGCGATTTTTTGTATTTGCATCATGGTCGGTCTATTTAGCTTCCTCCATGTTTGTAGATTAATTATAGTTACATCCGATTCTGAATCTAACTATAATTTTACTTTATTCTTTATTTAAAATCTCGAGTTCTACGTATTTTTTGTGCTTAGTTTGTCTTCGTAATCTATTCTAGTAGTTCTTACCTTACTAGTGCGTCTTTTATTTCTGCATTATGATGCCTTATGTCCCATATGTCCCATTTCTTCACAAGCTAAACAGTTCTTGTATTTAAATCAATAGTCTTTATTCCAGTGGAATCTACCAAATCTGTAACATGCAGATGGTGGGGAGTTTATTTTTTATTTGATCTCTGTCATTAATCGCCTTATATCTTGTAAATTTTTCTTTATCATTAAATTTTTGTTTTTCTTTCGGGGAGGGTAAAATCGTAAATTTTTGTTCAACTTACGTATGTGTGCTACTCCCGATTCCTCGATATCCTTAGAGTCTTTTTTGATGCTCAAGCATTTTTGACAGTCTTCTGACTATTTTTGTAGCGTTAATCCAGGCTTGTTTTGAAGTTTCGTGAGCATTCAATTGCGCATTTCGCTGTCCTTGGCTGAAACTTCTCCCTGCACGAAAATAAGACACTTAAATTTGTCCGGAGTCAATTCTGTCAATTTAAAATCATCGCTATGTTTGTTAACTATTGCGACTAACGTCGAGTAATCCTCATTTCCACCTTTTGTGAAAGAGTGAAGTCTTTGGACTGAAGAGCTCCGTAAGGCATGTAACTGTCTCGTCAAACATCAAATCGTTTGTATTCTTCAGTAAAATATAGTCCACAAATTCTGTGTACTTCTCTGCTCCTAATTTCCTGAGTAATAAACGTAACTTTTTCGCTTCCGTCCGATTTCGGCAATCTATGTTGAAAATGTCTTCATGACGTCTGAAATAGTCCCCGAAATTTTTATCGTCTTCTAGAGAATAATTAAATGTTCCTATTGTGTTCCAAACTGCGTCTTGGGAAAAAGTCGCCTCTTTTTCAATATTCTTTTCTTGTGAGTTAACTGTTACTTTTAATAGTAATTCCTGAAGTTGTATTTGTCTTTCTTCGTTTATTCTTTGTGCTTCCAGCTGTTTTTCCTCTAATTTTAACTGTCTCTCTTCACTTTTTTCTGTGCTTCAGTTAAATCTTCCTCCAATTTTAGCTAACTCTCCTCGCTTCAACTTATAATCTCTAGTATTGCTTTTTGAAAGTCTTCCATTTTTTTTTTTTTTTTTGCTTTGTTTCAGTGAAGGGTTTCAAATTTTACCGCTGATTCTTGTATTAAATCTTTTAAAAGATTTTCCTGTTTTGATTGTTGTGTAATTTTTTTTTCTTATTTAGTCGCCAATTAATCGTGGTGACTTGCTCGAGGAGAAAAAATATTGACTTTCAAATACCTTTTGTTGGGAGTGATGAATTTTTCTTTCTATCTCTTATGTAAATTTTTTGCCGCTGGTCTTAAGCGATCTTTCTCTGGTCTCTTTGTATATTCTTTTATGTTCGTTGTTAATTGTTGAAACAAGTAGTTCTTTATTAATCCCTGAGTCGTTGCTTAATTGTTGTACGACGTGGTTTGCCAGTTTCTATGGGATGAGGTCTTTCTTTTTGCTCCTTGCTTCCTTGCGAATCTTCGTTACCAAGTTGTTATGCGACAAGATCTTCCTTTTAATTTTTGTAAGAGTTCTTTTGAATTGTGTCAACTCGTAGGGCAATATGGGTTTTTTGTTGTTTTCTGTGCGAGTTCTTTTGAGTCTTGTCGCCAAATTGTTGTGCTCGACGTGACTCTCGAATTCTCGCCGCCAAGTTGTTGTGGATCCCGGGAATGGGATCCGCACAAATAAATGAACAACGACCAGTAATTGATTTAGAAATTAAGTGTATTAACGCAAGGATACAAACTTGAATTAAGATTAGTAGTCCAGGAATACGGGTTAGTGAAAAGTATATGTACAAGTCTCTGGAAGTGAAGCCGTAGTATATTGAGTATATCCCCGTAGGAAGCTTACTGCGTAATAATCTTCTCGATGAGTGGAGCACAGAGCTACTACGAGCTACTGATGTTATTGTTCAGTCTCGATTCTATAGCAGTAGTATAAGTGTACTCTGGACGAGTCCATCTTTAGGAAAAGGAAGAACCCTACAACACCTAGAAAGTCATGTTGATGATCTAGTGGGATTGGAAAGGAATCCTGTACTATGAGCTTCTGCCAAGTAACTAGTGAATTGATTCTGAAAAGTGCTGTTCGCAACTGGACGAATTAAAGACGTTAATACAAGAGAAACGCCCTGAATTGACGGACATGCTGTCTTCTATCAGGACAATGCCAGACCTCACGTTTCTTTGGTAACCTGGCAAAAATTATTTTTTCGGATTTTCATTTATTTAGGTCATTGCAAAAAATCTCAATGCTAAAAAATGTTATTCTTTGAATGACAAAAAGACACATTAATGATTTTTTTTTTTTTTGTTTTTTTGCCAAGAAACTAACAAAAGTCTAGGGAGACGGGAACTTTAAGTTGGAGGGAAAATGGAGAATTGTTGTGCATCAAAATGGTTCATATTTAGTTTTTTTTTTAATCGTATCACCCCGAGCAAGGCGGTAACGCCACTGATGTGCAGGGGGGGGGGGGGGTGGAGGCTACATAAGAGTAAAAAGATTAATTAGAAGAGAGTGAAGAGAAAGACAAACCAGTTAGAAAGGAGCAAGAGAAGGATGGGAATACAGGTGTGATGACAGTTGCAAAGGTGGAGAGGAAGGAAAGGACATACGGAGTGGTGAAGAAAGAACTAGAGTCAAGTGGTTAACAGATGAGTATTGACATTGCATTTAAATTCCTGGAGGTTGTAGCCATCAGGAAAGCAAGAATATGGAAGTGAGTTCCACAGGCGGGAAGTGCGAGAGAAGAAGCTGAAGGAGTAGAATTGTCGTCTGCATTTGGTTAATCTAACTGTTCATGGATGGAACCCAGTTGCCAATCTGGTTGCACGACTAAACACCTGTTGCAGAGGCACCAGTGACTTAAGTTCGTTGGAGCAGAAGCCATGAAAGTATTTATAGAACAGACAAAGGGAGGCCACATCTCGTCGGCGGGGAAGTGGCTGTAGTCGAGCCGCCAAGAAACATTTAATGACATAAATTTATTTTGTTTTAATTTCCCTTGAAAATCGGCCTGAACTTTCATTTCGCTTTAAAATCGGCGTGAACTTTTCGGGCAACCCAATATGTGTCTGTTCTGTCAGTAATGTCTACATTAATTACTGATAATTGAAAATTTGTTTTTCTGATTTCCATTGCAATTGTATAGTTGCTGGTAAAGGGAGAACGAAAAGAAAAGGATAAAGTACAGGAAAAAAGAGAAGATGAAAGGCCAAAAACTGAAAGAGAACAAAGAAAGAAAGAAAGAAAGAAAGAAAGAAAGAAAGAAAGAAAGAAAAAGATAGAAAGAAAAAGAAGAAAAAAACAAGAAGAAAAAGAAAAAGTAGTCGTAGTAAAGGGAAAACAGAAGGAGAAGAACAAAGAACATAGAAAAGAAAAAGATGCAAGTTCAAAAGAAAGAAAGAAAGAAAGAAAGAATAGCAAAGAAGAAAAAGAAGAATAAGATGCATAGGAAAAATCAGAGGAGAAGAACAAAGAGAAAAAAGATGACGGGAAAGCAAAAAATGAAAAAATAAAGGAAAATTAAAGAAAAAGCCTGAAGAAAGAAAGAAGAAATCGCGACGAAAGAAGATAAAGAAGAAGAAGCAGATATAAAGAAAAAAAAAGCAAAGGAGAAGAACTCAGAGAAGTAAAAGAAGACGAAAGACCAAAAGCTGAAAAAGAAAGAAAGAAAGAAAGAAAGGTTTGTTTGTTTTTTGTTTGTTTGTTTAACGGCATATCAACCTCTGTAGGTTATTTAATGCCGAAAGGTAGAGTTTAAAGATATTTTTTTAATGTTCGGTTTAGTAAGAAAGTTGATTTAGTCAGATTTTGACGAAAAAAAAAATTATTTTTGTTTTAGAAAACTGAAGATGTCTTCTAGTTTCGTATTCAAAAATGTATTGCTGGTAATAATATTTTTCCTTCAAAAATGTGTAATGGTAAAAACTTTAAAAAAAAAAAGTAATGTTGGTAATATTTTTCATTCAAAAGTGTATATTTATCTATCAAAGTATTTTTATATATATTATTTTTTTTTAATCATATCACCCCGAGCAAGGCGGTAACGCCACTGATGTGCATGGGGGCTACATAGGAGTGAAAAGATTGGAAAAGAGAAAACCGGAAACCGCATCCTAAACAGGAAACAAGGGATGAGGCTCTTCACCTGATCAATAGACGTGGGTGCAGTGTGAACCGGACGATAGTTCAGTCTATCTACTCCAATTGAAAAAAAAAAGAAAAGAGTGAAAAGATTGGAAAAGAGAAAACCGGAAACCGCATCCTAAACAGGAAACAAGGGATGAGCCTCTTCACCTGTTCAATAGACGTGGGTGGAGTGTGAACCGGGATTTCTATAAAATTATTTTTATACTTTTATATTGTTTTGACCCAAGTTTGGGGTTAGCTATTTACCCATAGCTGGGACCCTAACACGTGCTACCACTCCGGTCAAAGTGGACCTGGGAACAACGGCAATTAAGAGGTGGTTCCATGCTCCTCACAACCTCCCAATCAGAGGCCTTGCTGCTGGATGCAGTTTACCGTCATACCCAGGACAAAGAAAGAAAGAAAGAAAGAAAAACGTGAAGAAAGAAAGAAAGAAAGAAAGAAAGAAAGAGCTGGAGAAGAAGAAGAAGAAGAAGAAGAAGAAGAAGAAGAAGAAGAAGAAGAAGAAGAAGAGGCAGATGTAAAGGGAAAAAAACAATGGAGAAGAACTCGGAGAAGAAAAAGAAAACGAAAGACCAAAAGCTGAGAAAGAAAGAAAGAAAGAAAGAAGAAGAAGAAGCAGATGTAAAGGGAAAAAACAAAGGAGAACAACTCGGAGAAGAAAAAGAAGACGAAAGACCAAAAGCTGAAAAAGAAAGAAATAAAGAAAGAAAAATGTGAAGAAAGAAAGAGCGGGGGAAGAAGATAAAGAAGAAGAAGAGGCAGATGTAAAGGGAAAAAAACAAAGGAGAAGAACTCGGAGAAGAAAAAGATGACGAAAGACCAAAAGCTGAGAAAGAAAGAAAGAAAGAAAGAAAGAAAGAAAGAAAAATATGAAGAAAGCAAGAAAGAAAGAAAGAAAGAGCGGGGGAAGAAGAAGAAGAAAAAGAAGAAGAAGAAGAAGAAGAAGAAGATGTAAAGGGAGAAACAGAGTAGAATAACCCAGAGAAGAAAAAGAAGACGGTAGACCAAAAGTGAAAGAAAGAATAAAAAAGTACTGATCTTTCACTTTTCAAGCCCCTAATTTATAATATTTCTAATAGAAAATAATCCGTGAAAAGAATGTCAGTGTCACATTAAAAATGTACTCTGACTGCCCTAATTTGAATTTTTCAAATGTCAGACGCTTGCCACCATAGCAGTTATTTAAATAAAACAATCTTGAATATTTGGAAAGTAAATATAAATATTTCGTCTAAAGCTCCTTTGTAAATAGCGATTTTAAATAATATACCTCGGTTTAAAATTCGCAATGATTTTTCGAGGAGTTTGGCATTTGAAAATGCGTTATTCTAACAAATACCTTAAAAAACTTGAATAATTTGATCTGTTTATAAATTTTTAAATCTATCGATGTTTTCATTCGTTTATCGATTTATTTATTGTTGTCCCAATCTTAAAACAAAGTTATTGAATGACGTCACCTCTCTTTCTTTTTTTTTTCCCCCAGTACACTCATGATTCCATAATACCACCAGGTATCTGTGCTCTGTTCTAGTGCAATGGGGAGGTACTTTCAGAAAAGGGATGCCCAATGACTAGACGAATAACATAGCGTTGTTCTCGTTGTCATCGCATGCAGGACTCGCACAGGATCCTAGCTCGTCATAAATTTCTACTCATTTTTTCGTCATTATTTTCCCTTCAAAAATCTCTTGTTGGTAATAATTTTCCCTCTAAAACTCTCATGATGGTAATTATTTTCCCTTCAGAACTGTCTTGATGGTAATTATTTTCCCTTCGAAAATCTCTTGTTGGTAATTAATTTCCCTTCAAAAATGTCTTGTTGGGAATTATTATCCCTTTAAAACTCTCTTGATAGTAATTACTTTCCCTTCAAAAATGTCTTGTTGGTAAAAATTTTTCCTTCAAATAAGTCTTGTTGGTAATGGTTATACCTTCAAAACTCTCTTGATGGTAATTATGTTCCCTTCAAAAATGTCTTGTTGGTAATAATTTTCCCTTCAAAAATGTCTTGTTGGTAATTATATTCCCTTCAAAACTCTCTTGATGGTAATTATTTTCCCTTCAAAATTTTCTTGATGGTAATTATTTTCCCTTAAAAAGTCTCTTGTTGGTAATTATTTTCCCTTCCAAATCTTTTATTGGTAATTATTTTCCCATCAAATCTGTCTTGATGGTAATTATTTTCACTTCAAAAGTCACTTGTTGGGAATTATTTTCCCTTCAAAAATCTCTTGTTGCTAATTATTTTCCCTTCAAAACTGTTTTGATGGTAATTATTTTCCCTTCGTAACTGTCTTGATGTTCATTATTTTCCCGACAAAAACCTCTTGTTGGTAATTATTTTCCCTTCAAAACTCTCTTGAAGGTAATTATTTTCCCTTCAAAGCTGTCGTTATGGTAATTATTTTCCCTTCATAACTGTTTTGTAGGTAGCTATTTTCCCTTCAAACATTTCTTGTCGGTAATTATTTTCCCTTCAAAACTCTCTTGATGGTAATTATTTTTTCCTTCAAAAATATCTGGTTGGTCATTATTTTCACTTCAGAAATTTCTTTTTGGTAAATTTTTTTCTTCAAAAATGTCATGTTGGTAATTATTTTCCCTTCAGAAATTTCTTGTTGGTAAATTTTTTCTCTTCAAAAATGTCATGTTGGTAATTATTTTCTCTTCAAAACTTTCTTGATGGTTATTATTTTCTCTTAAATAATCTCTTGTTGGTAATTATTTTCCCTTCAAAATCTCTTTTTGCTAATTATTTTCCCTTCAAAATTGTCTTGTTGGTAATTATTTTCCCTTCAAACATCGCTTGTTGGTAATTATTTTCCCTTCAAAAATATCTTGATGGTGATTATTTTCCCTTCAAAACTTTCTTGATGGTAATTATTTTCCCTTCAAAACTCACTTGATGGTAATTATTTTCCCTTCAAAACTTTCTTGTTGGTAATTATTTTCCCTTCAAAGATTTCTTGTTGGTAATTATTTTCCCTTCAAAACTTTCTTGATGGAAATTATTTTCCCTTCAAACATTGCTTGTTGGTAATTATTTTCCCTTCAAAATTCTCTCGATGGTAATTATTTTTTCTTTAAAACTCTCTTGATGCTAATTATTTTCCCTTAAAAATCTATTGCTGGTAATTATTTTCCCTTCAAAACTCTCTTGATGGTAATTATTTTCCCTTCAAAAATGTCTTGTTGGTAATTATTTTCCATTCAAAACTCTCTTGATGGTAATTATTTTCACTTCGAAACTGTCTAGATGGCAATTATTTTCCCTTCAAAACTCTCTTGATGGTTATTATTTTCCCTTCAAAAATGTGTTGTTGCTAATAATTTTCCCTTTAAAAATGTCTTGTTGGTAATTATTTTCTCTTCAAAAATCTCTTGATGGTAATTATTTTCCTTTCAAATATGTCTTATTGGTAATTATTTTCCCATCAAAAATTTCTTGTTGGAAATTTTTTCCCTTCAAAAATGGCTTCTTGGTAATTATTTTCCCTTCAAAAATTTCTTGTTTGTCATTATTTTCCCTTCAAAACTCTCTTAATGGTAATTATTTTCCCTTCAAACATCTCTTGTTAGTGATTATTTTCCCTTCAAAAATTTCTTGTTGGTAATTTTTTCCCCTTCAAAACACTCTTGATGGTAATTATTTTCTCTTCAAAAATGTCTTGTTGGTAATTATTTCCCCTTCAAAAATGTCTTGTTGGTAATTATTTCCCCTTCAAAAATGTCTCTCTTGTCGTTAATATGTCGTGTCTGTGTTAAATTCCAAGCACTTCTTCTTCTTCTTCTTCTTCATTTTAATCATTTCCGCCAAGCAAGGCGTTACCACCACTGATATGCAGAGGGCTACATAAAATAATTAAAGTTTTAGGTAGGAGGAGAGTGAAGAGAAAGACGAACCAGCTACAGGGGTAAAAGAGAAAGGCCAGAGACGTATGTGAACACAGGAGTGAAGACAGTTGCGAAGGTAGAGAGAAAGGAAAAGAATAAGATACACAGGGTGATATAGAAAGGGCTGGAGTTAGGATGATAAAAGATGGGAATTGGCTTTGCATGCAAATTCCTGGAGGTTGTAGCCGTCAGGAAAGCAAATATATGGAAGGGAGTTCCACAGACGGCAAGCGCAAGAAAAAAGCTGCTGGAGTAGAATTGTCGCCTGCATTTGGTTGACCTAACTGTAAAAGGGTGGGATCTTGTTGCCAGTCTGGTTGCCCGAGTACATTCTTATGAAAGGGGACACCAGTGGCCTAATTTCGTCAGAGCAGAAGCCATGAAAATATTTATAGAAGAGACAGAGGGAAACCACATCCCGCCGATGAGAAAGTGGCTGGAGTCGAGCAATCACATTGCAGATTCTCCTTTGGAGCCTGTCGGGAAAACTGAGACGAACAGCAGGGGCGCCTGACCAGATATAAAAACAAGAATCCATTCTTTCCCCATTCAACATCCCAGAAAAGACAAATGTCTCTTTCCGATTTTTAGTACCAGTTCCTTGTAATCCTGGCTTGTAAAGTTCAATATTCCAAAACCAAACTAGTAATGGTTGGTTGGTTGTTTTGTTTTTATGGCAAATCAACCTCGGCGGGTTATTTATTGTCAACTAAATTTTATTTATTTATTGCTGGTAATAACTTTTTCTTTCAACAATTTAATGTTTTTTTAATATAAGTTTTGTGTCTAATAATACTTTTTTCTTTTCGAGTACCAAGATTCATTGGGATTTGCTTTTAAGAGCAGGGTTTCCAAGTCCTACCCTTGTTATTTAACCCATAACTGGAGGGAAGGGATGGATTAAAACCTTTCTCAAGGGTACCAGTGCTTAAGTGAATGCAGGGTGTTTAACTGGAATTTGAACTCGGCTCACCGATTTCTCTTTCGGAGCCGATATCCACTGCACCACAACGCAATTCCGTCACTATACTCTTACAGCACCTGGTATTCCCAAGCGGTTACCCATCTAAGTACTGACCAGGCTCAACGTTGCTTAACTTCGGGGATCGAGCGAGAACCGGTGTATTTAACGTGATATGGCCGTAAGCCCTCTTCAACAACTGTCTACGTCCCAAACCATAGTACTTTCTCACGCTGTTGCCTTAAAATTGAAGTGGCCGACTTTCCGTCTATATAACAGAGGCTTTTTGCTTAGTTTCCGCCAAAGGCTAAGGCATCATCACTACCACCAACATCAGTCTCGTAACTGGACGTAGCCGTCGAGTCACAGTGCGGCTGAGCACTTGACCAGCTCCCACCACCTGTCTCGGTTGCGTGCCAACGTACGAGTCTCCGCGAGGAATCTTTCAGTTCACTCAGTGATGTGGTCAGCCCATTTTTTCGGTCTACCGCTTCTTTTGCCAAAGCGGGTGTAATATATGATGGTAATTAAAATATTGTCGGCACTTAGCACATTTCCGTAACCATTACCAACTACCTTTTTTTGACTTTGGATTTCAGGTCTTTCAGTGAGCTCGTTTTTTAACTGATGGTGTCTACACGGTACTATTTGTGATGCAGTCTACCCAGATGATGCTTAGGATGGTCATGCAACATCTCATTTTTAATGATCGAGAATCATCGATATGCACCCCCAATGTTATGCCTCAACTACGCAGTATCTGTAACGGCTGTACAGGACCACGTGGGAGTGACAGTCTCGACTGTAACGAATGCGTGTGAAGATGCTCTTTCCCGATGTCCCCATGACGTTTTCTTCTCTCCACGCCGCAGCCCTCGGTGTAAATCGCGTCTCCAGTGGGAGTAATCTTTGCAACGTCTTTCTATCTTTCTATCTCCATGTTTATCGCTCTCATGTTCCTTCTTCAGACGGTCCTTGAAGTAAAAATAAGGTCGTCTTTGTGCCCACTTATCCGTGGCCAGTTATCCGTGGCCAGTTATCCGTGGCCAGTTTCCCATACAGAAGGATTTTCGGAATCCTTCCATCAGTAAGTGTAGCTTCCCGTCTTTTGCTGTTGTGGTGAGGCGAGGTTGGAATCTCCTTTTCGCTGTGTCTTTTCGATTAATTTTCAAGATTCGTTGACATTCAGAAATACCGACAGGGCCACTGCACGTAGCAGTTTGACCTTTAGTTTATTGAAGATTTTCTTGCTTTTCCCGATAATTCTTAGTTTTATGACAATTGTCATTGGTTTTGTTTCTCTTGAAATTATATATATACTATAGCCCTAATTTAATTGGCTATCTAATTCCCATTTCTGGCCAGCAACGTTTTATCTTTTTTTTAATATCCTTTTCATTGTAATGAGTTTTTTCTTTTAACATTAATCGCTGAAGAAGATGTCGAAACACTGTCGAGTTCCTCTAGACCATTGGTTTTCAAACAGTGCGGTGCGCCTTATAGATGCGGTTCGCCTCATAGGAGCGGTGGAATAGGATAGCAGGTGAGGCGGAATGGCTGAAAGACAATCCAAGATTTCGAAAATTTCAAAAAAATTCTATACCAAACATAAATATGATTTCAAAATTTAAAATATTTTGATGTATTACATATAACTGCATGCATGGATCTCAGTATAAATAATTATAAGTAATTATTCTCTGTACTTCTGAGATGGGATTGTCTTCATCTTTATTCCTATGGCCCAGTAGGTGTAGGTGTTGGTTAATTCCAGTCACTTGATCCAAGGAAATGTAAGTTCAATACCAGGCTACAGCAGTGTTGAATGCATAACTTAAGTTAAAGAGAGATCACTACATGGCTACTGGAAGTGGCATCGCACATGGAAGGAAAATGATATACCCTAGTGATCAAAATAAAAGGTTCGGTCTGAAATTCCTGGTACCTGAAGAAAGCCGGAGCCGACAACGGACGAAACGTCATAAAATGACAAAATGGTAGTAAAGATGAAGACAAAAGTCCGAACAATGTAAATAATAATAAAAATAATTATTGACCGATTTTATCATTGTTTTCTTTTTTTATGCAATATATCATGTATATAAAAATACAGTAACTAGAGTCTGCAAATTGGAGGAAAGTGTTTCTGGCCCTGAATCCGTGGTAATCTCCCTTTAACCCACTTTTTTAATTCGTTTTATTGTTAAAGAATTTGGTGACAAGCGAGCAAATTTTTATTCCAAATATGTGACTAAAAAACATTGAGAAGCTTCCAGTTTAACGAAAACCTGCTCCTGTCAGTCATTTTCTATCGTTGGTTGGCTTTGTAAGAGCAGAAGAAAGTATTGATGGCGTGAATTTGTTTAAGATAAACCTCAATTTTCCAGGAAGTGATCCACTTATTGATTTCATTATCTATCTATCTATCTATCTATCTATCTATCTATCTATCTATCTAATTGTCACCGGCTTTATCTCATATCCAAGAATTTAATTTCTCTGATGATTGCTTCCTTTATAATGATGACGTTTATAACTGCATTCGCCAGCAATGTGCATGTGAGGACTAAAAGATTCCAGTTTCACCAAAATCGTCATCCATTCCTAATCGGCGTTTGGCTTTGCAACAGCTGCCTGAAGGTGAAAGAAAATTAAAATGGAAGTAAGTGTCGATGGTTTAAATTGGATCTCAACTTTCCAGGAAGTGACCCATACACTTGATCTATCTATCTATCTATCTGTTCCATATCTATCTATCTATCTATCTATCTATCTATTTATGAGGTGAAGTAATATTTACACTATTCGGACTATTGTCTTCGTCTGCCATTTGCACGACGTTTCGGCCGTTGTACGCTCCGGCTTTTTTCAGGTGCTAGGAATTTCGAACCGATTATCACTGGAGTATATAATTCTCTTTGTACGTAGCCTCTTTGGTAGTCATGAGTTTTCTCCCGCTAAGTTACTTGTTATTTGTTCAGCCTGGTATTGAACTCACAACTCTTTGGGTCAAGTCACAGGAACTAACCAACGTCTATATCCACTTGGCCATGTGTTCTTAAGAACAAGAACAACTGAATTTCTGGGACTTATAAACATCAAAAATTGCAATATGAACTCTGGTAAAAAATGGTAACTGACCATTAGATTTAAAAGTCCAAGTAATTCAGTTGTTCTTAAGTTGGTTAGTTCCAGTGACTTGACCTGAAAAATTGTGCGTTCAGTACCAGGCTACAGCAGTGGTAAATAATTAACTTAGAGTCGGTCTAGAGGGAGATAACTCATGACTACCAAAGAAGCTTCGCACAAGGAATGAAAATGATATACTCCAGTGATCGTAATAAAGGGTTCGGTTTGAAATTCCTAGCACCTGAAGAAGGCTGGAGCGTACAACGGCAGAACATCGTACAAATGGCAACAAAGATAAGGACAATAGTCCAAATAATGTAAATAGTACAATATTATTATTTAGGTGTTAATAAAACAGTGCTCAATGTTGTATGAACAAAGCTATTATATATATATATATATATATATATATATATATATATAGTTCTGGCACGATTCGTATTTTCATACTTTATGCAATCATCAGTTGCATCTGAAAAGAAAGAAATTTATAAGATCACATGAAAAATGATATACAAAGCATGACCATAGCAGCTTGTCTGTCAAATTTAAACGAAACTTACATAAAAGGGAAATTACTATCTAAATACACAATATATATATATATAGGAAAGCTTCGGAGATTAACAAGCGACATATTTAATTCATTTGTTTGAACATCATTTTTAACTGATACTCATATTTGAGAAGATATTCTGTTTTTAATTAAACAGTATATATATATATATATATATATATATATATATATATATATATATATATATATAACTCTACCGGCTTGAATATTTTTAAGGAATTATGTTAGGAAAATCTGTGTTATTCGACAGGATTCGAACCTGCGACCACTAACAACATAGCGGGAGCCATCAATTGATCTGATGCATCTTAACCGCTCGACCACGTATTATTTCACAGTAGACGAAGTCGAATTAAGCCTTATAAACCCAAATTTTTTATTTCTCATAAATAATCATATCTTAAAATAATGTTCAAACAAATAAAGATCGGTTTCCATGAAAATATTTGTAGAAAACAAACAGAGGAAAGCCACGTCACGTCGGTGAGAAAGTGACTGAAGTCGAGATACTAAGTGAGGATCGATTACATTGCAGATCCTTCTTTGGAATTTATTAAGTACCTCGAGAACAACTATATCTTCAGTTCAAATTTTGATTAATGTATTGTGTAATGCAGATTGCATGTTAATATCTTTAGCGGTACGACAAAGTTTGCATAATTGTAACATTATAAGCATTTGTTTACTATAATCATTTCGTCCCAAATCAGCCATTCGCCTGTGCATTGAATACTGTTACTATATCTGGTAGGGCTCTCCTGCTATTCATCTCTGGGCGCTCGACAAAGTTCAAAGGGTGATCTGAAATTTCATCTATCCCGATTTGGTAGCTCGACTTCAGCCACTTTTCCACCGTCGAGACGTGGCTTCCCTCTGTCTTTTCTACAAATATTTTCACGGCTTCTGCTCTGACGATCTTATCTTCCTGATGCTCCCTTACACAAATTTACTCGTGCTACTAGACTGGCAGCTAGGTCCCACCCTTTTGTAATAAAACGGTCAAAGGTAACTTCCTCTTCTACTCTGCCAGTTTCTTTTCTCGTACATCCCGCCTGTGAAACTCCCTTCAGTGCACTTTCTTCCTGGATAGCTACAATTTGTAAGAGTTTAATTGCAACATCAGTTGCCATCTTTTTGTCCTCTTCATTTCCATGTTTCTTTTATCCTTTTCACAAACTCCCTGTATCTTTTTCCTCTTTCGTTTCGCTCTTCTCGCGTGTAAGCCCCTACGCACGAGTGGAAGTACTGTCTTGCTTAGTAAGAATTGATTAAAAAGAAAGAAAATGGAAGGCAATTGTAGCTATCAGGGAAGCAAGTATATGGAAGGGAGTTCCACAAGCGGGAAGTGCGGGGATAAAGAAATACCACAAGGGACTATTCATTTTTGGAAATTCAAGATGACTAACGCAGGTTACGACTTATGAAATTCTCTGTTCCGAGAAAAAGAAAACATTTGAACGTGTAATTCCGTTACCAGTCGTATCACCGATTCAGCAATTCATACCTGCAATTATCACAACGCAAGATAAGGACAAATTTTTCATCGCACTTGATGAAAGTATAGGCATTACTGCTTTTTGAGTTGTCTTTATCAGAAATGGGTTCCGGTCAAATCAAATTGAAACATCGGTTCCCTACGCTAAGCAATGGGTGATCGCTAAGGAATAGCAGTTGCAGTAAGCTTGTATGTACAGATGACAGAATGGTTCCCGTATAATCACGTCGAGCCTGTTCAGTACAAGTCTTACTAATTAACCCATAGAAGAGGAGGAGAAAATGTACCTTTCCTCAATGGTATAAGTGAATACAACATACAAAGCGGAAATTAAAGCTCTGATCTCCGATTAACAATTCTTAGCTATTATCTATTATCCAGCACATCCAAGCTTACAAAACCTGATATACCCAAGCGGTCACCCATCTAGGTACTGACCAGGTTTGACGTAGCTTAACTTCGGTGATCATACGAAAACCTGCGCTTCACCGTGAAGTGGTCGTAAGCCCATTATGCTATCTGTACACACAAGTTTACACCACCTGGCATTCCAAAGCGGTCATCCATCTAAGTGCTGATCAAGCTCGACGTTGCTTAACTTCGGCGATCGTTCGGGAACCGGTGTTTCATCGTGATGTGGCCGTAAACCTTGGATTAATAAACCGTATAGATTACCACTGTATCTTTTTTAATATTACATCCCTTACTACATTTCTGGCCAAACTCGTCATCGATGGGGCGTCACCACCCCACACACACACCACAACCACCGCCACATGAATGTCATGCGAAATAATATTAAGGAGAGAAAATGTGTTTCAACCAGTGGGATTTAATGCCTCCTGAGATTGATGCCCATCTAATTAGCGACCTGCTTCTGGCTCGCTCTCGCCTCACATTTAGCATGTAACCACCGTTTTGTGTCCTTAGGTTCGAGAGCCCTGGTTTAAGTATTTGGACCATAAAGTAATGGTCGTTCTAATGCGAAGAGGAAGATGGATAAGAATGGTACGAAATTAGACGAGACAAAGGCGACTTCCAAGAACAGCTAATTAAACTTATTCAAAAGAAGGTGGCTGGTAGAGAGTGACCCCGCTGTGAGCTACACTTACGAATATGGTAAGGTCGTTCCCTATCGAATATGCCATTCGATGGTTAAAAGTGATGTTTGTTTTTAGTTTTTGTTTGTTTAGTGACATATTAATAGCCATGGTTAGTAAATGCGAAAATCTAGCTATTTGTACGCAGTTTCTTTATTTTTTTTATTTTTTATTTTTTAATCGTATCATCCCGAGCAAGGCGGTAACGCCACTGATGTACAGGGGGCTACATAGGAGTGAAAAGATTGGAAAAGAGAAAGGGCGGAAACCACATCCTAAACAGAAAACAAGGGATGAGCCTCTTCACCTGTTCAATAGACGTGGGTGGAGTGTGAACCGGGCGATAGTTTAGTCTATCTACTCCAATTGAAAAAAAACACACAGAAGAAAAGTGAAAAGATTGGAAAAGAGAAAACCGGAAACCACATCCTAAACAGGGAACAAGGGATGAGCCTCTTCACCTGTTCAATAGACGTGGGTGGAGTGTGAACCGGGCGATAGTTTAGTCTATCTACTCCAATTGAAAAAAAAGTGAGAAGATTGGAAAAGAGAAAACCGGAAACCGCATCCTAAACAGGAAACAAGGGATGAGCCTCTTCACCTGTTCAATAGACATGGGCGGAGCGTGAACCGGGCGATAGTTTAGTATATCTACTCCAATGATGGCGAGATAATAATGGATTTAATGATACAAGTCCTTATATTTAATAAGAGATAATAATGGATTTAATGATACAAGTCCTTATATTTAACCCATAGTTAGCGGGGAGAAGTGTTCGATTCATGCCTTTCCCAAGTATATTTGCGCGTAACTGAATATAACAGACCCAGGTGGAATTAGAATTCGACTTTCCAATTAACAATTCCGAGCCAGAATCCATAAAACCAGCTGCATATCAAAGCTTATAGCACCAGTTGTTCCTAAGCGGTCATCCATCTAGGTACTGACCAGGCTCAACATTGCTTAACTTCGATGATCGTACAGAAACTGATATTTTAACGTGAAGTAGCCGTAAGCCCGTTAAGTCATCTGTACGTGCAAGCTTACAACACCTGGTATTCCCAAGCGGTCACCCATCCAAGTACTAACCAGGCTCAACATTGTTTAACTTCGATGATCGTACGGCAACCGGTGTTTCAACGTGTAATGGCCGTAAGCCTATTGTGCCATCCGTACATGAAAGCTTACAACACCTGGTATTCCTAAGCAGTTACCATTTAGATACTGACCAGAGTCAAAGTTGCTTAACTTCATTGATCGTACGGGAACCGGTGTTTCAACATGTAGTGGCCATAAGCTATTATGTCATCCGTACATGCACGCTTACAACACCTGGAATTTCCAAGAGGTCACCCATCTAGATACTGACCAGACTCGGCGTTACTTAACTTCGATGATTCTACAGGAACTGGTGTTTCAACGTGAAGTGGCCGTAATCCCATTATGTTACCCGTACATGCAAGCTTACAACATCTGGTATTTCCAAGAGGTCACCCATCTCTACACTGACCAAACTCGGCGTTACTTAACATCGATGATTCTACGGGAACTGGTGTTTCAATCTGAAGTGGCCGTAATCCCATTATGTCATCCATACATGCAAGCTTACAACATCTGGTGTTTCCAAGAGGTCACCCATCTCGACACTGACCAGACTCGGCGTTACTTAACTTCGATGAATCTACAGGAACTGGTGTTTCAATCTGAAGTGGCCGTAATCCCATTATGTCATCCATGCATGCAAGCTTACAACATCTGGTGTTTCCAAGAGGTCACCCATCTCGACACTGACCAGACTCGGCGTTACTTAACTTCGATGATTCTACAGGAACTGGTGTTTCAACGTGAAGTGGCCGTAATCCCATTATGTTACCCGTACATGCAAGCTTACAACATCTGGTATTTCCAAGAGGTCACCCATCTCTACACTGACCAGACTCGGCGTTACTTAACTTCGATGATTCTACAGGAACTGGTGTTTCAATGTGAAGTGGCCGTAATCCCATTATCTCATCCATACATGCAAGCTTACAACATCTGGTATTTCCAAGAGGTCACCCATCTCGACACTGACCAGACTCGGCGTTACTTAACTTCGATGATTCTACAGGAACTGGTGTTTCAACGTAAGCAGGAAGGAACGGAGAGAACCTCCGAAAAGGAATTGTTTCGAACGTGAACTGGAAAGAAACTCGTGCTACCAGTGTAATAATACTATAAAAAATTGTCCGCTAAATCGTTAAGGATGCCGAATTGTGCCAAAAAAAGGGAGAGACGTCTGAAACATGATCGTTATAATCAAAGGTCAACGCGCCAACACGTCTCAATGCTATGAATAAATGCTTTCTATAAATACTTGCATGGTAAGGCTTCTGATGAACTTTCCCCTGTGGTATATGAAATTTTAATTATTGCAAAAATTGATTAGGGTTATTTTTATTCCCCACCTTCACAGACAAATTGTACATATGGGAATTAGTTAGGACTCCATAGAAATTCTGAGGTATCATGGTGGCTGTAGTAAGAATAGAAAGTAAGCATGTGTTATTTAGTGTAAGGAATACTGTGGTATGTTTGGGTCAGTAATTGTGGCTAGCTAAGTTTTAAGATAAGACAGTTTCAAGACCAGCCTTCCCCTATCCCCTCTTTTTGCCATGTACCACATTACTTTATGGTACCTAGAGTTTCTGAATTTAATCACACTACGAGATTGGCGGATTGTCTCACTATTTTACAGTAAGAATAGCGAGATGCGACCGTAAGTTCTATGCTAACAGTTTCTTCAATCACACTTCTTGCCTTTGAAACTCTCTTCAAGGCTACTTGCTTCCTAGTGAACGTCGATCTTCAAAAATTCACTGATATTTTTTCTCTCTTTCTTCTTAATTCCTATTCTTTTATTGTTCTCGCTTATTGATATTTTTCTTATATTCTTGCACACTCAGAAATATCTTGTCTCTTAGTGGCTTTATTGCCTTGATTGTGGTAAAAGGATTAAAATTGATGCAAGAGAAGGGAAAAGACTCGAAATTTTCCGAAACGCTTTGATACTTTTCATTATTCCTGTGTAAGTAAACTGGATGTGCGTGTGGTGCATGGAAATCGGCTCGGCAGAGGAAATCTGAGGGCCGAGTTCGAATTCTAGTTGAATTCGTTGCATTTACTTTCGCACAAATACCCTTGGGAAAAGTATTAATCCGTCTATTCTTACACCAGCTGTAGGTTAAATAGCAGGAAAGATTGGGTTTTATAGACTTGGTTGGCAACCAGTCTACCGCAAAAAGTAATGACAACATACTGCGGGAAAATCTTCTGTCGTCATGTCACTTTCGAGACATGATCGTCCAAGAGTGTATCACGCATGGCACTCAACTTTAAGTTTAGAATGAATGTACACAGAACAAACGAGCGTAAAAGTTTTTTTGGTCGATTTCAGTCCAAGATCTCTTTGTATACTGGTGACGTAAGCATTTTCGTGTTTTTACATTCTGACAATGAAAAGGTGCTGAAGACGGCGAACAATTTCAAGTTCAACAGCCTTCAATTCATTTCGAGAGTATGAATCTGTGAGGTGTGGACCTATTTACTATTTCTACTACCTGTTTCCCCACAAACGCATCGTCACAAGCCCATCGCTACTTTATCACTATTCCCATGGCAAATGTTCAGATGAGTTCCCTTCTTTACCCCCACCCATTTCTGGCCTTTATATCTAAGCAAACAACCCCAACATGTTACTGACACAGAGTCGAATCATCCCAATTCTATTTTAATTTTTTTTATAATCATTTCACGCCAAGCAAGGCAGGAATGCCACTGGTGCGCAGTGGCTTACAGTGAGAGAATAAAAAAGTTACAAGGGGTGTCGAAGAAAAGATAAGAGATGAATGGCAATCAAGTAGATAAAAAATAGCAGTTTACGTTGCATTTAAACTTTTGGGGTTGTAGCTATCAGGAAAGCAAGCAAATGGAAGTGAGTTCTACAAACGGGAAGTGCGAGAAAAGAAACTATTAGAGTAGAAGAGGGGCGTTACATTTAATTATTTCGCCAGTAAAAGGATAGGACCTTGATGCGAATCTAGTGGCATGAGTGAATACATGTGGTTAAGGTACAAGAGAAAAAAGCTTGTCAAAGCAGTTGCCATGAATATACTTGTAGAAAAGACAGAGGGAACCATATCACGTCGGTGGGAAAGTGACTGAAGGCGGGTCGCCAAGTCAGTATCGATTATATTACAGATCTTCCTTTGGATTTTGCCGATAATCTCAAGATAAACAGCAGGGGCACCCGACCAGATATGGCAACAGTATTCAATACGAGGACGAATGGTAGTTTTATAAATGTGCCCAATGAAATCTAACAAGAAAAACATCCTGGCCAACATTCCTAGTAGTAGATGCAGCTATGCATTCAATGTAGTCGTTCCATGAGGTCATTTGAAAGAGTGAGCCAAAGAGGTGCAGTGCGTTGCTCTCTAAGAGACTAGCGTCATACATTCTGATGGTAAGCAGAATTGAAACGAAAAAGTTCCTATAAAGTTGTGGAGCAGACTCTCGTGTGGATATTTCCTCGAACACTGCAATTTCATCTTCCTCATTCGATGGGTCAACGTTCTCTATCCTCTTTCACTAAATCATAATCTTCTCTTTCATTTATATAACATATATGATTCATCAGATATGTGATATAAAGGTTGGGTCACTGTGTCGGGCCAGATGGGTTTTTCCGCCTGAAAACATCTTGCACATATACGAATCAACCATCCGTCCGTGCATAGAATACTGCTGTCATATATGGTCAGGCGCCCCCGCTGTTCATCTCAGTGTTCTCGACAGGCTCCATAGGAGAATATGTAATATGTAATGTGATAGGGACCGACTTGGCGGCACGACTCCAGTCAAATTTCTCAACAGCGGTATGTGGCTTCCCTCTGTCTCTTCTATAAATATTCTCATGCCTTCTACTCTGACGTACTTAAGTCACTGCTGCCCAAACCACAGGAGCTTACTCGTGCATCCAGGTCCTACCCATTCACAGTTAAATCAACCAAATGCAGCCGACAATTCTACTTCAACAGCTTCTTTTCTCGCACTTCCCGCCTGTGGAACTCTCTTCCATATTCTTGCTTTCCTGACGGCTACAACCTCCAGGAATTTAAATGCAATGTCAATACCCATCTCTTATCTGTTTGACTCCTGTTCTTTCTACAACTCCCTGTATATCTTTCCTTTTTCTCTACCTTTGCGACTGTTATCACACCCGTATTCCCATCCTTATCTTGACCTTTCTCTGACATCCTTGTAACTTGTTCGTCTTTCTCTTTACTCTCCTCCTGTCTAATATTTTACTCTTATGTAGCCCCCTGCGCATTAGTGGCGTTACCGCCTTGCTTGGGGTGAAACGATTAAAAAAATGAGAACCATTTTAGCAGTAACATTTTACCTAGAGTGGCTGTCGAAACTTGTACTATTTAAACAAATGAGTAGAATTTCTGTTTTAGACAGGACATAAAACTGCAAAGTGGCATAAAATTAAGTGCAAAAACCACGAAAACGAGGATTTAATCGTGTGTGTGTGTGTGTGTGTGTGTGTGTGTGTGTGTGTGTGTGTGTGTGTGTGTGCGCGCGCTTGTTTTTGTGTTTTTTGTGTGATTTTTTGTGTGTGCGTTTTGTATGTGTGCTTTTGTGTGTGTGTTTTTGTGTGTGTTTGTGTGCCTGCTCGTTTGTTTTCTTTTTGTTTGTTATTTGGGGGTGCGGTTTAAACAAACTCCCACCCCACATTTTATTTTTATCCACATCCGCTTTCCTAAACGGATTTGTCTGCTCTGACAACTATTTTTTTTAATTCCCTCTTGTTTGTCAAATTTCTCATCCGAACTTGTTCCTGTTTGTAAATAGTAATAATTTGCAAAGACCAGTGCAAAAGCTAAATATATAGACATAGTGACTTCTACATTATAAAACAAAGAGTCTTTCTATTTTTAAATAAGCAGTTAAGAATAGTCACATACTAACCACCTCGGAGATGTTTATTTTGTTTTTAGTTTTTACGCGCCCTATTAATGTTTTTTACATCCCTCTTCGGTTTAGTACACACCGCATCATTTTTCATTCAATTTAAAAACTAAAGCATTCAATTTAAATATTGCTGCATTCAAATTAAAAAACAAGTAATTCAATTTAAAAACTAAAGGCATTCAAATTAAATAAGCCATTCATTTTGAAATACTGCAATATGTTTTTCTTACCGATATAAAATGCCTTCAAACTAATCGTCGAAATTAAATTCACAATTGCCAAAGAAAAGAACTCAGACGAACGCCAAGAGAGGCAAACATGTACTATTAAAACTATGTGGTACTAACGTAATAACTGGATAATTAAATTAGAATTAGTGAATTGTAGATTAATTCTTTAAATTGAATGCGTTGGTTTTTAAATTGAATGTATTTCTTTTTTTGTTGTTAAATTTGAGTGCAGGAATATTTCATTTCAATGCCTCAGTTTATAAATTGAATGACAAATGGTGTAGTATATTTTCAGCTGATTCCACACTAATATATTTTCTTCCTTTTGTCAATCATTTAATCTTCGTTTTCTGTGTGTCATGTCTCTTCGGGACGTAGGTGATTATGACTCTCCACTACTTCATGTTCTTCGTAGCTCTAAATTAATCTTTTCTTTTTTTTTTTTTTTTTTGTTATCTCTCCTAGAAATTGTTCCGCCATCCATTTAAACACACTCGTTAGGTAGATTATCCGTTGTTTTTCTCTGTCCCCCATACGCCAACCTGCCTTATAATTATCAAATTTTTCAAGACCTCTTTCCTCATTATGTGCCCTGTAGATTTCAATTTTCTTTCCCTGATGTTAATTATAACTGTCACTTTTTTCTTTTCATTTTCTCTAAAACTTCGTTATTGCTCGCATGTTCGGCCCATGGCGTTCTCAGCATCCTTCTGTAGAACATCTTTTTCGTTGCATTGTCGCCTCTTCATCTGCGAGTAGATTGTAAAATATTCACTGCTATATGAAAAGAATTATATTACATAACAGTTCAGTATTATTTTCTTCGTTTCTAACGAAATTTTCCTGTTTCTTTTCGCTAGAAAGAAAGAAGAGAGTACTGAATTGCTATGTGATGTATGTTCTTCAATATGGCAGCGAAAGCTGGACAATCTCATCAAAGATGAAGGAGAGACTTGAAGTAATTGAAATATGGTTATACAGAAGGATGCTGAGGATACCATGGACCAAGCATGTGAGCAACGATGAGGTCTTGGAGAGGATGGATACTCACAGGTCAGATAGAGGGAAAGAGAGACAGGGGAAAGCGACGAGTAACATACTTGATGGGCTTGAGCAAGTCGATGGTGGAGCGGGGTTTGGGTGGGGTAACAGGAGAAAACGTGCTAAGGTACACAAGAGATTGGAAGATGTTGAAGGCCATGATCAACTATGTTCTGAAGGGACACAACACAAAGAAGAAGAAGAAGAAGAAGAAGAAGAAGAAGAAGAATTTTCTTCTCACTGGATTTATTTAACCAATACAGCGAGGCAATTCTGAGAGAACTAGAAATCCTGCCAGGATTCATCATTGGCGGCCACAATCTTAACAATATAAGATATGCAGATGACACAGTGCTGATAGCAGACACGGAAAGGAAACTACAAGACCTCCAACAGAATGTAGAGAAAGAAGGTGAGAAGAAAGGACTAAATATAAACTACAAGAAAACTGAATGTATGATCATCAGTAAAAAGAGGAGCCCAAAATTCCAATTACAGGTAGGGAATACTAAAATCAAGCAGGTAAAGAAATTACCTGGGAAGTGTTTCTACAGAGTGCGACACGAAAATCTAAAGAGGTATTGGCATGGCCAAGGATGCATTCTAAAAGCTAAGCAGAGTATTAAAAGACAGGAAAATTTTGTTGGAAAATATGAAAAGAAGAGTACTCAACTGTTACGTGTTCTTCTGTGTAACAGCAAATGCAGGACAGTTTCCTCAAAAATGTAGGATAAATTCGAAGCAACAGAAATGTGGTTCTACAGAAGGATGCTGAGGATAACATGGACACAACGTTTGAGCAACGACGAAGATTTAGGGAGAGGGGAAACAAAAGAGAATCTTATACTTAACATCAGCAAGAGACAGTTAAGGTTTCTGTAACACGTAATGAGGAAAGACGGCTTGGAGAACAGCACGTCACATACTTGATTGGCTTAAGCAAATAGATGGCAGAGCAGGGTTTGAGAGAAATAACACGACAAAATAGATTAGCAGCTACAAGGGACAGGAAGATGTGGAGGATCATGATCTCGCCTACGTTCTGAAGGGATACGGCACGAAAAGAAAAAGAAAGGGGAATTGTCCGTAGTTTTCTTTGTCAGGAGCGCTTGCCGCTAATTCTTTAGCTATTTTCGGGTGGGTGACATCTAAAAACCCACCCGTACCGAAAATAAACTTTCGTGGTAACAAAGATCATTTGTATACATGTGCTGTTTCCTGTTTAGTGTTATTTGAGATTCGTAGTAATTTCGTTTTTAGTACAGTTTTTTGTTTAGTTTCCAAGCACAACCAAAAATCTACCATCCGTCCTTGCACTGAATACTGCTGCCATATCTGGTCGGGTGCCCCTGCTATGCATCTAGGGGTCCTTGACAAAATCCAACGAAGAATCTGTAATGTGGTCGATTCCAACCTGGCAGCCAAGATACAGTCACTTTCTCACTGGCGCAATGTGGCTTTCCTGTGTCTCTTCTACAAATACTTTCACATCTTCTGCTCCGATGAACTTAGCTCACTGGTACCCCTATGTATGAATTCCATCAAGCCACAAGATTAGCAACTAGGTCCCACCCTTTTACTATGAAACCAATAAAATGTAAACACAAATTCTACTCTAGCACCTTTTTTCTTGCACTTCCCGCCTGTGGAATTCCCTTCCATTTACTTGCTTCCCTAACAGTGACAATCTCCAGAAGTGTAAGTGTAAAATCAATAGTTATCTCCTATCTTGCTAATTTGCATTCTGTCTCTCATGCTCCTTTTTCCTGACATGCCCTGCAACCTGTCACTTTTTCTCATAACTTTCCTCCTTATTTTTAAATGCAATGTCAATACTCATCTATTAAGCACTTGACTCTAGTTCTTTCACCACCCCGTAATCCTTTCCTTTCTCTCCACCTTTGTAACTGTCATCACACCTATATTCCCATCCTTCTCTTGCTCCTTTCTAACTGGTTCGTCTTTCTCACTGGCGCAATGTGGCTTCCCTGTGCCTCTTCTACAAATACTTTCACGGCTTTTGCTCCGATGAACTTAGCTCTCTGGTTCTCCCTATGCATGAATTTGGTCGAGCCACAAGATTAGCACCTATGTCCCACCCTTTTACTGTGAAGCCAATAAAATTTAAACGCAAATTCTACTCCACAGCTTTTCTCGCACTTCCCGTCTGTGGAATTCCTTCGACAGCTACAATCTCCAGGAGTTTAAGTGCAAAGTCAATAGTCATCTCCTATCTTGCTAACTTGCATCCTCTCTCTCATACTCCTTACTCCGACCACTCCACTCTCAGTATCTTAATCTTTCTCTTACCCACTTCCTGACACGCCCTGTAACCTGTCACTCTTTCTCTTAACTGTCCTCCTATGTAACCCCCTGCGCACCAGTAGTAATAGACTGCCTGGCTTGGGGCGATATGATTATATGAAAAAAAAACCCCAGCCTGGTTACGTTCGAAAAATACTATGAGTGCTTCTAATATCTTCAAACGTTTTTTACAAGTGGGTTTTCTCGATATGTCTGTATAATCTATAAGAATTTTTCTTATGGGTGAAGAAAATTTGGTACGACTGGTTAGTGGTTTTCTTAACTGGATGAATTCGTTTGTCAAAGCGATGCTGTAGCTTTGTCGATAGGTAAGGAAAAATTATGTCAGTGAGGGTTTTCATTGTTTACTTTCCCATATTCTTTGGTTCCATTAATTAAGACCTTCGCTACTAAGATACGCCATGCTACTTCGAAGAAGTGCGATCACACTCATTTCCTCTGTATTCCAACTATAAGCAGAAATTTCCACTCAGCTTTTTCCAAGGAATTACTGCCTTGTGGAACACAGTCCCACAGGGATGCTTCCCTGAACACTCCAATCTTAAATTCTTCAAGTCAAAGGGCAATCTTCATCTATCCTCCTTATCTTCACTTCCTTCTCTTTCATTCCAATCCCACCTTATTCATTATCATCATTTTAAGGGTTAGCATTGCCTTGAGTGGCTCTCAAGTCTTTTATTTTTTTTTTTTTAATCATTTCACCCCGAGCAAGGCAGAAACGCCACTGATGTGCAGGGGGTTACATAAGTGTAGAAAGATTAATTAGAAAAGAGTGAGGAGTACAAGCTAGTTAGAAAGGAACAATAGAAAACTGAGAAAGCAGGTGCAATGACAGGTACATGGGCGGAGAGAAAGGGAAGCTTATACAGGGGAGGGGAGAGAGAGCTAGAGGCCAGTGGTTAGTAGGTGAGTATTAACTTTGCTTTTAAATTTCTGGAGGTCGTAGCCGTCAGGAAAGCAAGAATACGGGAGTGAGTTCCACAGGCGGGAAGTGCGAGAGAGGAAGCTGCAGGAGTAGAATTGTCGTCTGCGTTTGGCTAACCTGACTGTGAATGGGTGGGACCCAGTTGCCAGTCTGGTTGAACGGGTAAACACCTGTTGAGGAGGCATCAGTGACTTAAGCTCATCCGAGCAGAAGCCATGAAAGTATTTATAGAAGAGACAGAGGGAGGCCACATTTCGACGATGGGAAAGTGGCTGCAGACGAGTCGCCAGATCAGTACCTATCACATTACAGACTCTCCTTTGGAGCTTGTCAAGAACACTGAGGAGAACGGCAGGGGCACCTGACCATAAATGGCAGCAGTACTCCATGCACGGACGGATGGTTGACTTGTATATATGCAGGATGGATTCAGGTGGAAAAAACATCCTGGATCGACATAGTGACCCAATCTTCTTAGCAGTAGATTTTGCTATGGATTCAATATAGTGCTTCCATTTGAGGTCTGAGGACAGGGTAAGTCCGAGGAGGCGTAGTGTATTACTCTCCGGGAGAATCATCTGGTCCATGCTTATGGGAGGCAGAAGAGGTTGCCTGTAATGGTTGACAGACAACAGCTTGGTCTTAGAGGAATTAAAGTTGACAAGCCACTTCTTGCCCCAGTTCACCACAGAGTGTAGATCCCGCTCAAGGTCAGCAGCGAGATTATGTCTGTCCGCCACGACAGGTTTCTTACTGGAGCGGGAGTATATTGTAGTGTCATCTGCGTAGATGCCTACTTGGGACCTGATCTCATCTGGGAGACGAACTTTAATATAAAAATATAACAGTGAAGATATAAAAAAATTCAAGCGACAGAGATTGCGTATTGAAAATATATGGAACCGGGAAGTTTTAAGAATAGGAACTGCAAAGAGGCTGTTGCTAAAATCAGAGAGAGAGAGAGATAGAGAGAGAGAGAGAGAGAGAGGGTTGAAACTTTTGGGACACATAATGAGAATAGAATGTTTGGAGAATTTAATACACTCATGGCACATCGAAGGTAAACGAAACAAAGGTTCATCGCAAGCAGATCCCTAAAGAAGAAAATATTGACAGAAAAAAATTGGAAAGAGTCTGTAGCGTCTAACTCTAACTTTATATATATATATATATATAGTACTGTGTGAAAGTATTAGGGCAAGCGCTATTTTATCTTTATTTTTATGAGGCATCAAAATAAAGTTTAAAATCACCCCTGTCCTAACACTTTTGCACACTACCGGTAATGGCGGTTAGGAAACCATTGTTGCATGAAGTAAACGTAAGAAAGCGCTTAGAATTTGCAAAACAACACAAGAATTGGGCGGTAGATCAGTGGACGAAAGTACTCTGGACAGACGAGTCAAAGTTTGAACTTTTTGGCTCTAAAAGCTCATCCCTTGTTCCCTGTTTAGGATGTGGTTTCCGGCTTTCTTTTTCCCAATCTTTTCACTCTTGCGTAGCCCCCTGCACATCAGTGGCGTTACCGCCATGCTCGGGGTGATATGATTAAAAAAAAAAAAAAGGAGACAGTATGTTAGGCGGAGATCAAATGAAAGGTGCTTTGCAAAATGAATTGTGCCAACAGTGAAGCATGGAGGTGGAAACATTCTTATTTGGGGATGATTTAGTGGCCAGGAAGTTGGAGAGATGAAGAAAATTGATGAAAAGATGGATAAAAAATGTATTACCAGATTCTTATCCGCCATAGTGTCCCATGTAGGATACGTTTAATAGAACACGGATTTATTTATCAACAAGACAATGACCCTAAACATACTTCAAACCTTTGTAAGAATTATTTAACTAAAAAGGCAGAGGGAGGAAGGCTTCGGAATTTTAATTGAAAACAAAGCCCTGATCTCAGTCCTATTGAACATCTATGGGATATTTGGGATAAAAAAAAATTGATAAATCTAATGTTACTTCGCAAGACACACTTTGAGAACAAATACAAGCTGCTTGGCAGGATATACCATTAGATACATTGAAGAAGCTTGTGAAATCAATGCCTGACAGAAGTCTGTGATCAACGCAAAAGGCTATTATACTAAATATTAAATATATTTTGTAACAAGTATATTTTTCTTGTTAAAGCATTTGTTGTGTAAATCAAATAAAATGACTTTAATTAAATTGTTTATTTTCTGTAAATATGCCTCATTAAAGATAAAATAGTTCTTGTTCTAATACTTTTGCACAGTACTATATATATATAATTTAAATTTTTTAATTGGCGCGTAATTCGACGCACAACTATCTCAACAACTTGGCATACGGAGGACTTCGGTGTAGCGATTATTAATTCTTCAACCCTGTTCGACGGGAAGGCACTTCAAAACTCCAGCATTTTCACCCTCATTCTATAGCCAATATTCTTCTTTGTCGCTTCTTAACCCTCTCACCGTTGTTACTGACCCTCGCTCCTACGTCATTCAGCGCATTTATCACCGCCTGGCCTCTGGCTTCCACTGCAACCCAACCAACCATTTCTATGTCTCCATTTTATATTTCCACTTATTATAACTGTTTAACTGTCACGACTACCACACTTCGTTCTAGTTTTTAACAATTTTATTACATATATAGCGACTATTCGAAACACTTTCCCATCGTACGTACTGTTACCGCCTCGTTATTACTACTACTACTACTACATCTCTAAAAGAAAGTCTCATTTCTCTTTCATACTGCTGCTGATTTTGCAGTTGAACTGTAGCAGTGGAGGCTGCCGAAATAAGCGCGTCAACTGCAGCAAGAATTGTAACTAACAGACGACTCCGAAATTATACATAGAAAGGGAGGTAGTTGGAGAGAGGCATTATTAGAGAGTTGCGGCAATGGTGAAAGTAGGAGATACGAATTAAGAGAAAGGGGAAAGTTTTTTTTTTTTTTTAGTATTATTAGTCATAGTGGTTCTACTAAATATTAGTAGTAGTACTGTGATTGTGTGTTCGCTCGCGCGTGTCAGTTGTGTTGGCCGTGATGTCGGGAGAAAAACTGACGACTCTCCCAACCAGCTGAAAGAAAATTCAAGAGTTCAAGGAATAAGCAGAATTTTTTTTTTTTTTAACAACCCTTTAAACGAGGAAATATCGGATATTTATTTATTTTGTTTTACAATTACAAAACAAAAATTATAGTGGAGGTAAAAAAAGATTAATTATCTTTTTTTTCTTTTTTTTTTTTTGTCTGTGACTTGCGTTTTTTTTGTTTTTTTTTTCTCAAAGATTTTTAGGTAAATACACACACACAGAGGAAAAAGAGAGGTGGAATATGGCGTCTTTATCTGGATCAACAACTTTACTGCTGTCTTCCTCTCCAACAACGGCAGGGTGCTCGGGAATACCTCCTTCCAACATTTCAACGCCAGTAGTACACCAACAGAAAAGCTCATGTGTTTTTGTTCCGTCTGTTGTCTCTCCTGCATCTTCCAGTCTGACAGTGGGTTCTAAAAACACCCCAAGTCCGATTCACCACAACAAACACCTCTTCGTAAACAACACCCCAGTTTCAATACAGAAAGAAAACGATAACATTAATAATACAAATACTACTACCAATAATACTATTACTACTACTGCTACCTTAACCAAAAACACGACAGCTTTCAAAAATAATAATGTAACAATTAGTAGTAATAGTAGAGTTGGTCTTATTACTTGTCAGGGCACCAGTCCTCAAACCAATTTAAGTCAAACCACTTCAGTGTCGGATCTACCTTGTTCTTCAACTACAATTTGTACCAGTAGTTTAACTGCAAATAACGAAAAAACACATTTAGAAGAAGCACTGAAGTTGGACCCTTTTCCACTGGAAGCCCAATCGACCCTAAAACTACAGGCCCAGCATTCTCCAGCTACAGTCGTCCCAATATGCCCTTTTTCTTCGTCGTCATCGACTGCGGCTTTTGCTACTGGGGACAACTGTGGTAATATCAGCCGTCGCGATACAGATCCCTTAGCCACCTCTACAATAAACACTGTTCCTGACGTTACTATGGAAAGTACTTGTCCAAGCCCGACTTCACAACTCAATTCTGCTATCACTAATGCAAACATACCCGATATTGTTACTACCACTAATAGTAGTAGCGGTGACAATGATCGGTCTACATCGACAACAATGAATAACCAGTCGTTTTTCGCTGCCGTCACTGCTCTGGATACTAATTTCAGTTCAAACACTATAACAACTATGCCCCATACTAGCGGTACAAACACTATAATTAGCTCCGACGATAACCCTGGCCCTAACACTTCTCCTACCGATGTAGCAATAACATCAAACACGTTATTGCTACAACCTGCTAATTGCACGGATTCCGGTACCGAAAGTGAATCTCCTATAACAGCGTCTACTGATTCTTCCTCTGGTTATAATAGTTCAGAAATTTCGACTACTGATAACAGTAATAGCACTAATAGTATGTCTTCAAGTTCAACTATGCCTGTACCGACCAAACCAATGATTACAGGACCCAAGTACAAATTGATTACTGAAGGAGAAATTCAGGTATGTCGTCTAAATCACACACGGACTATTGTAAGCAAAATTATGAACTCGAAATACCTACGTCGATGGGAGAATCATCATTTAATTCTTGCTCCTAACGAAATACGTTCAACTTCGGTAAGTATTTCTTATCTCTTTTTTTTTTTAATTATTTTTTTTTTTTTTTTTACTTACAAATAATTTAAATCCGTGGAAAAAAATGTCTGTAGTAGAGATTGCCTCAACCACAAAAAAAAAAAAATTGGAATCTGAAAGTATGTAGTTTTGTTCAGAAACAAGTTTTGAATTAAAAGAAAAAAAAATGTAGGTTTATTTTTTCCGTCATAAAGGAACAAAAAAAACCTGTTTGCATAGATTTTTTTTTCTTTACTGAGTAAAAAGCGTTTTCAACTTTTCATTAATGTACGTTTTTATGGCTAACCTTTATAAATTCTAAAAATAGTTTCTTGGTTTTTATAGCTAAAGAGTCATTTTTTTTGTTCGTGTTTTTTCTTTTTTTTTTTTTTTTAACACTTAAATTAAATATTTTAATACTGTAAAAATATATACGACGTTTTACTTCAGAAAACTTATGAGACAGGAAGTAAAATAATGTTTCTCGCTACGGGAAGAAAAAAAATTTTTTTTTTTGTTTTTTTTTCGAAATAAACTCTGGAAAAAAAAACGTTTCCAATATCTTAAGATTTTAATTAAGTTAGCAAAACACTAAAAAATCTAGTAATTTATAATGTATTTCTTATTTTGCTGGTATTTAACGAATTACCAACTTTGAGGACTATTTATTATTATTTCAAATTTTGAGAAAACTTAACTGTTCATCTTGAAAAGTAAGACATCTTTGTTTTAATTAATCTTTTTAATCCTCTTAAACATTTTTAAAATATTTTTTCTCAGTTTCGATTCAAACAAAGCAGGAAGTTTCTTTTTTGAGTTTTTCTTTCTTCGTCAATCTGCAAGAGATAGAATAGGATTTTTTTCTTTTAACATCAACACAGGCATAGTGAGAATAAAAAGTATACGTATATATTTTTAAGGTGAGAAAAATTCAATAAATATCAGTGACTACAAAATTGCTTTTTGTCCCACTTTTCTCTCTAAGATAAAAAGAACGATAATTTATTAGTGTTTATTTTTCTTGAAATTTTTCATTTAGAAAAATAATACACCTAATTTTTTTAAAGAACTCAAAAAAATTCAGGTTATTATTCGTAATGATTTTAAAAAAATATAAATATTTATTTGCAATTTCCAAAGCTCGAACTACTATTTTTTCTGGTCAGTTTAAGATTTATTTTAATTTTAGTTATAATCTTGAAGACTATTTTCCGCTTTATTTTCATCTCTTTTTCATTACTACCATCCGCATCTTTTCTTCTCTCTCTTTCTCTACCCACCTCACCATCAAAATATCTCTGATCGATTTCCCTTTTCTATCTACGACGTTAAAGGAATTTATTAGCTAGAATTCTACGAAGGCTTTTTCGCATATCCATGCATTTTTTTTTTATTCTGAAAAACCATCATAAATTGAAAAGGGTTTTTTCAATGTCCATGACGACTGGCTCTTAATTAAAACGTTAAACAAATATAAACATTTCACAGTCTCCACTATCGAGAAACTTACCATTTCGAAATATTTTTTATTTAAATCCCTGATGAAAAATAATCTAATGTGGCTTAAACGTCAATTCTTTTCGTTAAGAGGACACGAATTAAAGCAATCTTTGTAGTTGTATAAAAATTTAAAAAGTATATCCTAAACCCTTTTTTCTTCATTACGCTTAGATAAAAATTAAACAATAAGAAGTGTTATTATTGAAACCTTAAACTGAAAATTCAGTTTAAATTTTTAATTGTTATATTTGTCGTCTAAATCGATTCAATTTCTCTTGCTTAAATTTAAGTTAAATATGCTTAAGTTAACAAAATGAAATTTCAAATGGCTATTATTTTAACGTAGTAAGCCATTGAATTTTTACATGTGTATTAAAAACTTACCTGGTTCTTAATCTTTTATTTTACTTTTATTTTTATTTTATTTATTTTTTTAGCATTTAAAGAAACTGACGTTTCGTTGTTTTTATATAATTTTAAAATATTTTTCAAAAAAGTAACCCTGGCACATCACAGAACAGAAAACAATGTGTGATATAAAACAATGTTCGTCAAACACGAAGGGTAATTTCTTCACATACTCAAGTGAACGCCATAAAACAAAAAAAAAACATAGACAAAAAAAAAAATTCCAAAATATTCCTTGTCCGTTATATTTAATGAAACATACATAATAAAATGATTGCTACTCAAAGTTTAAAGTGACATTCTGCTTTCTCTGTATATTTGAATTTCTGAATCCAATTTTCTGTAAACATGAGTAATATTTACCTTTACGTGAGTAGCGTGAGACTTCATTTTTAGAGAAGTAAGGCATTTAGTCCACTTCAAATTTTGTGTTAACGTTTTGGTTATTAAAATATCTGAAGCAATATAAATTCGGAAGAGTACTACAATGAAGTTGAAGTAGAAAGCATCTCTCAATTTATTTATTTATTTGCTTTTCATTTTTTTAAGTTGACCCCTTACCCCCCCACCCCAACCAAAAAAAAAAGGTATCAGGTACATTACAGCTCGCAATTAGCGTAGCCTGCGGGTAAGACCAACAAAAAAAAATAGGGTTGGGTTTTATTTTTTCTTCCTGCTTCGAATGTTATGGACTTTATGTAAACAATCATATATACTACTTTCCTTTCTTCTCTAGGCTCAGCCTCAACAAAGAAGACTTTAAACTTAGAGCTTTCTTCGCTTGCTCTCCTTAAAAAGAAAAAAAACATTCGAAGGAAGAAGTTTTAAAAATAATTACTCGTTTGTATTTTATTTTTTTGGAGGTGGGGGTGCCCATCATCTTACATAATTTTCGGTAATAAACATTCCAATTCTATGAAAGAACCAAATTATACATTTTTATTTTTGACTGAAAGTGAGCAAATAAATAGGGTTTTTTTTTTTTTTTTTTTTTTTTTTCCAATCCTGTGAATGGTTTCAAGTTGGTAGACGAAAAATAAACGCATATAACAGATTTTAAGGCAAGCTTAATCGAACTTATTGAGGTTCACTGTGTAACCAGGCCCGGGGACCACTCGAGGTAAAAGGTTACATTATAAAAGGGCGTTTTTCTTGTTTATGTTTTAGGTGTGGGACTGATACGCATAGAAGGGTATGATAACGGTTAAATCCTAAGATTGTAGTGATCGGAGAAGCATCCTCTTGGGAGTCGGTTTCACAGAGCAATGGTTCGCAGGAAGAAAACTGATTGAGTGGAACTTTTCAGCACCGATATAGGTCGATGTTATTGAGCACCCACTAAGACTCGAACGCGCTACTCAATTGTAAATAAATTTATCTAGATATATATGTGAAGGGGACACTTCAATTCATTATGTTCAAAAATCGTTAGCGGGCTTGTCACGTTCGATCAACTAGAAGTGAATAATGCTCCATATTTTTGTGCCTTGTGCCACATCTATCGCAATATGATTGGAATAATGTTTGTGTGTAAACAAACGAAAAAAAAATGTCGCTCGTCTGTGATTCCAATCCAAATCCTTAAGTTATAAGAAAAATGGAAATATATTTACTCACTTTTTCAAAAAGAACTAAACCAATTTAAAAGGTTGAAGAAGTTTGCGTCTCCATGATGGATGTATCTTCTTGTATATGCGATACGATTTTTAAATTTTTAAGCAGAGGGTGTTTAATGCGTGGGTACATTAATCAATGTGGAAATGAAACAGAAAAAACTAGCGTGATTAAACTTTCAATGACTAGACTTTCTTCTCTATTGATTTATTTTTCGAACTGTTTGTAAATAAGCATGATATCACTGGTAGGATTAGGATTAAAACAAAACCTGTAAAAGCAAAAAAAAATAACCTTCACTTAATGTAAATTGTAAATAACTTTCCGGTTTTACGTATCTGACGTCTAAAAAGATGGCTATATATAATTCCAGGTAAAGTGGACTCGAGGTTTTATTACACCCGGCATTTATTTTATTATGAACAGTGCTCAATATAATAGATATTATAAAGCTTAATATAATTATAGTTATGAATTAACTGTACATTACGACGCGGAAATTTCTATGTTTCGAGATAGATTCTCTTCATCAGGCAATGTTTGATGTTAATTATACAGATGATTTACATTTAAATGAAAAAAAACCCTTGGTTTGCTGTGTATGTATATGGGAAGATATAAAATTTACATGTGTGTTTTTTAACTAATTAAAGCGAAGATTCATTTTGGGATTTGGCCCCAAAGAATACATAACCAACTTTTTCTTTTTTTGTTTTTTCCTTAACATTATTTGATGGTGAAAATGATCTTTCAGTTTTGGAGTTTACTTGTTTACGAAACCAAAACTGTCGTATGATAACTAGAATTTATTTAAATGAATATTGATAATGATTATTTGTATACAGGGCAAGATATTCTAACAATAATGACAAAATAAAAAATCACTTGTCTTTTAGCGACAGCTTTAAAAGCCTTAAACTTCTAGCTTGCATTTACTCACTACTATTACCCATTATTTTCGCATTTAGACATTTTCTGCATTTTAAAAAATAAAGCCATGTTACTTTAGGCAGTCATGACTCGCCACATTTTCTTTCTCTTTAATATCTACGAATTGTTAGTATTTGTTGGAGAAATACGTTAAAGTAATTTCCCCACTGTCTTTTTTTTACTGTTTAGCATCTTTATCCTAGACTGGCTAACATTCAAGGCTAGAGTCAAGTGTACCATATTTAATTGTTAGCTAGTGAGGAGAAAAGTTGGTTTAGCGGCTCTTTTTCTGAGGGCATTTATGCGTTACTGTATGTAATGAACGAGACTGAGATTCGAACCAAAAATCATTTTACTCGACCGACTCCATTTTCTTAATTGTCGCCTACGTAAACATCGCGTGAATCACTGACGGAAAACAAAAATTTGTTTATAAAACTTTGTTTTTTAACATCATGATATGCTGGGTTTTTTTTTTTTTTTTTTTTGTTTTCAATTAAGTGGAGGTACCTAAATTCGTAGTTTCTTTCTTGTTTGACTACAACCTCCATTTCATAGATGATAAAAAAAAATAACAAATCTGATTTTCTCAACGATTTTCTATAAAAAAATAATTACTTGTATAATTTTTTTTCGGTGCATAGTTGAAAGAAGTATGCGGTTTTTTTCTTTCTTTCAAATTTTCGTTTTTACTTTTCGTAAGTGGGAAGAATATATATAGGATAATATTTTTCCAAACGAGTTTCTAAAAATCTGTGAGCGCTTTTAATCTAGGCGATAGACATCTTGGCTCCACTCTGGAAGCGTTAATTAAACAAATGTTTACACTGACCGGGCCGATAAAAGACAAGAGTTCAATAATGTCATTGTAGGTCATTCTAAGTAACATGTGCATCTTCAATGGCATACTTTTGAGTTGTAAAAAGAATCTGATTTCCTTTTCTATATTTGAAGGGACACATTTCATTGTGAGATTTTTAATCGACTGCAGGCGAGTAAAGCAATAAACTTTAATCGCTCAATTAAGTTTTTAATCGGCTGAGTCGATCGGGCGAATGAAATCTCAGACATTATATATATATATATATATATATATATATATATATATATATATATATAGTAAATTTTTGTCCCTCAAACTATAACGCCTCGAAAAATAGCGGAGAAAATGAATAGTCTGGTCAGTAACCAATGTATTACTTACGATAGAATAAGCCTGTTGAGATTGCAAAAAGTTAGTTTCTATCAGAAAATGGTTCTTGCTGAATATCAAACTTTCCACTTTTGGTGGGGGGTGATTTGATTTTCTAAGCACCGCTTAGATGTGGTACAAGTCCGAAAGTATTGGATACCCAGTGAGAATCTAACTCACTATTCAGTTGTAATAGTTTCTAGCGAAACAGGTTTACTAACCATTACACCACACCGAGGTGCCACAATATTTTTTTAAGAGAATGCTAACCGATGACATAAGAATGGCGGTATGAAGACTGTAGCGTCAATTTATTTTTGCATAAGAGTATTGCATGTTGTTAGAACGAATAAAAAAAAACTACTGAATTATGTAATCTCCATCCTTCTGTATGGCAACTAATGCTGGACAATCTCCTCGCAGATAAAGAGACTTGAAGCAATGTGGTTATACAGAAGGATACTGAGTATGATATGGACCGAACATGTGAGCAACGATGGAGTTTCAGAAAATGAAAACAGGACTTAAAATCAATAAGTCAGTTGAAATTTCCAGAGCACATAATGAGAAGACAGGGCTTGGAAGTTTTGATACCCACAATATAAATTGAAGACAAGAGATATCGAGAAAAGTAATACATCATTTATCTAGCGAACTTGAATAAATGGATGGTGGTATAAGATAACAAAGATAATTTTATTAAGAGCTACAGAGGGTAGGAAATTGTGGAGAGCTATGATCGCTAACGTCCTAAAAGGACAGGGTACATAGAAGAAAACTAATTACTGGTGCTTTGAGTTAAATAACGGATCTGGGCAGTTTGTTTAATGTCATTTTGTTTTCTTTACAATCTATAAATAATATAGATTCTTCATATCTCTCTGAAACGGAAATAAACAAAAAAGCCGAAAGACATTATTTACATTGTTCAGACTATTGTCCTCATCTTCAGATCAGAATCTGATCCGATATTTTGAGCTGATGCTCAAAATTAAGATTAGAACTCATTGGAAACATTTGACCTCGACAGCCTTCAGCAAAAGGTGGGTAAATGTGGCGAGGCTGGTTCGCGTGAACGGGGCTAGCCTTGATTTTCTTTTCTTCTAGATCTGCTGGTTACATCGGCGTGGATTTCTTTGGAACCCTCCCCTGGTTAAGGTAGCTCTCTTTTGTGTACCTAGTTAATGTGAATGAATGTGTTCCTAGCCTGTAGCCGGTTTTCTCTTTTGCTATGATCCAATTCGAGATTCCCAACCTACCCACTTTGTTTTGGCCCCTTTTATCTCGGATGGGTCAGTCTTCGATTTTCCCATTTCTTTAATTATTTTAACCCCTCCCCACTCCCTTAGCAAGAGTGTCTCTTGATTTCGCCGTTTGGCGGAATACAGCGGCCACTCTGTTTGTGGGATGGACGGGTGTTACTAACATCGTTTATTTTGATTTAAAAATTACGTTGTATTTTAGTTTGTTATTGGGTTCATCCCCCTCCCATCATTTCATTTTTCATTAAATGTTTTAAATTATATTATATATTGTACGTAGCTGCATTTTTATTGTCATGGGTTTGTTCCCCCACTTTTTTAGATGCCCCTTGTAAATATGTGGAATTGTTTGTTTGTTTTTTGTTTTTTTTTTTTTAGGGTTTTTTTTGGTTTTTTTTTTTTTTTTTTTTTTCAATCATATCACCCCAAGCAAGGCGATAACGTCACTGATGCGCAGGGGGCTACGTAAGGGTAAAAAGAATGGAAAAGAGAAAGCCGGAAACCACATCCTAAACAGGGAACAAGGGATAAGCCTCTTCACCTGTTCAATAGACGTGGGTGGAGTGTGAACCGGGCGATAGTTTAGTCTATCTACTCCAATTAAGGATTGGGAGATGATTGGATTGTTGTGGTGATTGAGCTATTTGTAATGATTGAATGGGTCGTGATAGTGTTTAGCTAGGTATAGGATAGCTAGTATTAGCCAACCTCTCCCCTCCCCTTTCGGCCTTGTGCCACAATTTTTGGAATTTTTACAAGAATAAATATTGTTCTCTTCCTTATTACCATGTTTTCGGCTGTTGTATACTCCGGCCTTCTTCAGGTACTAGGAATTTCAAACAGAACCGAGGTATATCATTCCAGGTACGATGCTACTTCCGGTAGACATGTAGTTATATCCCTTTAACTTAACTGTTATTTGTTTCTCAATGCTGTTGCCTGGTATTGAACTCTCAACTATTTGTGTCAAGTCACTGGTATTAACCAACGTCTATATTCCCTGGGCCATGTGTCCTCAAAGTCATGGCTATCGGAAGCAGCATCGCACATGGAATAAGAATTATATACCCCAGTAACCGAAATAAAGGGTTCGGTTTCGAAATTTTTAGTACCTGCGGAAAGCCGAAGCGTCACAAACACAGCAATAAAGATGAGGACAACAGTCCAAACAATGTAAATACTACTACTTCTCAGAAGTATAGACAAATACTGAAAGTAACAGAATTCTTAAATCGGCATTATAAAAAAAAAGTGTACTTATGCTTGTCGACGTAAATGTCGATGCATGAGAATAAGTTTCTTGTAGTACAAGCATAGTTAGCTCACCGGAAAGCTGCCTTGGTCGATGCTATGGAAAAGTGAGAAACAAGATATGGGTAGACTTTAAAAATCGTGGACAGTTAGATGACAAATAACTGTTTAAATTTGTACGGACGAAATTTTAACAAGAAAAAGGCATTTTGTTGAAATTAATCCAAAAAGATTGTGAATCATAGGACAAATTTGTACCTTCGACGTGTTTTGTTTAAAACCTGGTTATGCCTGTGTATAGACAAAAAGAAGACACATTTTGTTTTGGTGACGTTGATTGTTGTTAAGAAATGCATTCGTAGGCACAAAGGATCCAGCCAATCATTGTCTTGAGATAATGCGTTTTGGATCGTTAACAAGTAACGATGCAATTGATATCAATGATTAATTCTCTCTCTCTCTTTCTTTCTTTCCTTCCTACCTTCTGTCTCTCATTCTTTCTTTCTTTCTTTCTTTCCTTCCTTCTTTCCTTCCTACCTTCCTTCTTTCCTTCCTACCTTCCTTCTTTCCTTCCTACCTTCCTTCTTTCCTTCCTACCTTCCTTCTTTCCTTCCTACCTTCCTTCTTTCCTTCCTACCTTCCTTCTTTCCTTCCTACCTTCCTTCTTTCCTTCCTACCTTCCTTCTTTCCTTCCTACCTTCCTTCTTTCCTTCCTACCTTCCTTCTTTCCTTCCTACCTTCCTTCTTTCCTTCCTTCCTTCTTTCCTTCCTACCTTCCTTCCTTCTTTCCTTCCTTTCCTTCCTTCCTTCCTTCCTTCCTTCCTTCCTTCCTTCCTTCCTTCCTTCCTTCCTTCCTTCCTTCCTTCCTTCTCTCTCTCTCTCTCTCTCTCTCTCTCTCATATGTTGTTTTACAGACATTAAGTTATCATTCAACCGGTATTTATCCCGTTCTTTTCTGTGTGGCAAACAAAGAATAATAAAAACTTACAAACTGCTGCTACACTCGTGTGCACAATTATTTTTAAGAGTATTTTTCTATTTGTCGCCAATATTTTTATATTTATTTTAACGATCGAGACTTCCTAAAATATGGTCTCGTATATTGTTTACTTTCAAAAATATGTTAGGAAACTGACGTCAATTTGAAAATATTCAAATTCTAGTTTATTCACGCGACAAATACGACCTACTTTAAAACTGAATTATAAATTACATTTTATAACCTCTCTCTATCTATCTATATATATATATATATATATATACACACGAATTGTCGTTTATCTTCCAAGTTAGAACTGAAAAAAGATTCGTGTATCAAATACTGAATTACATCTCGTCAGATTCACCTGGCATTATGTCCCTAGCACACATTTTTTTTCTTCTAAACAGAAACAAAAGTAAGAATTCAACGCCTGTGACCAGAATTGTCAGTTTGTAAAATAAATAAAATTAAAAAAAAGTTAAGATCTACCACCATCTTTGGATATTAAAAATAGAAAATTTATATAATAAATAAAATGAAAAGTAGTGTTTCATACAAAGCATACAATAATATACAAAAAAAACTTATTTTATTTTTATTTTCACAGTAAAGTTCACCCAGTACTAGGTCCGAGGGGGCCACTCGAGGTAGGTACATTAAGGGGTAGTTTATATGAATAGGAGGGGAAGATAACGGTTGACTCTAGACTTAAATTAAGATTGTAGATCGGTGAAACATCCTCTTGGGGGTCTGTTCTAGAAGGTAGTGGTTTGTCGGAAGAAGCGAAACTTCTCGCTGATTGAATATGGAGGGAATGTGGGTAGTTTGCTTCTATGTAAGTGGCATGGTGGGTTCTAGCCTTGAAGATTAGACCTAGCGAAACCAAAGAATAAATCAGTAAGGTATTTGCCGTATTCAGCTTTTGAGAGAGAGTTTGAAGAATGGAAAATAATTCTTCACCAGTAAAGAATCGGAAATCCTTTTGAAAGTCTATGAAGACTGGACAACAGTACTTCATTTTCGACCTGATCTGACTTTTATAAATGTAGAGGATATCATGAAGAGTCTGGATCGGTACAGGGAGCTTATCATTTTTATCCAATAATAGACGCCACATCATTTCCTACATAAAAAAAAAAATGTATATCGCATGTAACTAAAAGGATTATTTATTCAATTGAATACTGTTGTCATATCTGGTCTGGTGCCCCTGCTATTCATCTCGGAGTTCCCGACAAAATCCAAAGACGAACTTGCAAAGTAATAATATTAATAATTATTAGTAATAATATCCCGATTTGGCAGCTCGAATTCAATCACTTTCTCACCGATGTGATGTGGCTTCCCTTTCTCTTCTACAAATATTTTCACGACTTCGGCTCCGACAAGCTTAACTACTCGGTTTTACCTGTACACGAATTTACTCGAGCTACTAGACTGGTAATTAGGTCCCACCTTTTTACAGTCAAAGGTAACTAGTACATCTACTCTTTCAGCTTGTTTTTTTGCACATCCAGCCTGTGGAACTCCCTTCCATATACTTGCAGATTGTAGTCATCAGGGAAGCAAGAGTTAAAGTGTAGCGCCAATAGGCATCGCCTATGTCCTTTTATCTTTTCGCCCTACTCTCACATAACTCTCCCATCCTTCTCTTATCCATTCTCCGATACCCACTGTAAATTGTTCCTCTTTCTTTTCATTCTCCTCTCATGTAGTCCTCTGCGCACCAATGGTAGTACTGCTTTGCTTGGTGTGAAACGATTATTTAAAAAAGAAAAACACTATCCTAAACAAAAAGTTAGGAAGGAAATTCTCATCGGTATTATAAAGATCGATAACAGTCACTGGACTTTAGATATTGATTTTCCTAAAAGATTTTAAGAAAAACTTCCTAATTTCAAACTACATAAGTACTAACTGTTCGATCAGTGAATTTTTCCTGTATGAAAACGTTTAATCCCATTACAATTACATCTACATCATTCCTCTCCTGACCTTTTTTGGCATTAATGCGAGTCTACCCCAGTGCTCTATTCTGTCCTTATTTTCATCAACGACCTTCCCGGTGTCATCAGTTCCCGACTTCGTATCTATACTTATGACACAATATAGACGCATGTCTGGTCAAATTGTTAGCTGATTTCGAAAATGACCCTCATTTTGTTAGTCTAACACATCCAAAAGGAAACTGCTCTCTTCAAATCATTATGGGGAACCTTTTTTTCTCCCTTCCATCAACATATCTGATGCTAACATTCAGGATACAAACAATGTGCCTTGTAGGTCTGACGTTTTCAAAGGGCATAAAATGGAACGGTTATATTGAATTGGTTGCTAAGCCTTCTGTTAGGGAAGAAATTTCTTCTTGTCAGACTCTCTTGGACATTGCTACCATTTCTGGTCTGGTGCTTTTGCTATATGTTTCGAGGTTCTTGATAAAATCCGAACGAATTTGCAACGTTATCGGTCTTGATCCAGCATCTCTGCTTCAGTCCTTTTCCTACAGCCGTATCGTAGCTTCCGTATTGTCTATAAATATGTTCACTGTATTTTTTCTGAGAAACTTTTCTCCTTGATACCTAGACTTCACGAACTTAAGCGTAGTACTAGTTGTGGTGCAGTGGATATCGAGTCGGAACGAGAAATCGGGAGCCAAGTTCGAATTCCAGTTGAATTCTTTGCATTCACTTATGCGCAAATACCCTTGGGAAAGGTATTAATCCGTCTCTTCCCTCCAGTTATGGGTTAAATAACAAGACAGATTGGGTTCTATAGCTTGGATGGCAACCAATTTACTGCCGAAAGTAATGACAACCTACTGCGGGATAATCTTTTGCCCAAGCGTGTATCACGTATAGCACTTGACTGACTAGTTGTGGTGCAGTGGGTATCGGTTCGGAACGAGAAATCGGAGAGCCAAGTTCGAATTCCAGGTTAAATTCGTTGCATTCACTTACACACAAATACTTTTGGAAAAGGTATTATGGGTTAAGTAGCAAGACAGATTGGGTTCTATAGCTTTTAATGGCAACCTACTGCGGGGAAAAATCTGCCTAGTCAGTCGTGTGTCTTCAAGATATGATCAACCGTGTTTATCCCGTATGGCACTTAACTGACTAGATTGAGGTCTCCTAATTTCAAATTGCGAAATGTCACTGTATGTTCTATGCCAAGTTTTTTCGCTCGCGCTCCTCGTTTTGTGGAATTCTCTTCTGCTTTCTTGCTGAATAAAATCTTCAAAGCTTTAAATGCAACGTCAACCCTGAAACGTGTTCTTTTATTGTCCCTCTGTTTCTTTTGCTTTCGTCTGAGTAGCTTTTATAGCTTTGCTTGTGAATTGAAACTACTGCTAGGACTCAAAGCAAGCTCATAGAAAGTACACGAGGAACTCGTCACCGGTAAGAGGATACGTTACCATCGCTTTAAGGACGTCTACAAAATGGCCTGTAAACATGGACATCGAAGTGTGGGAGGTCGTCGCCAACGATTGCTCACCATGGAGACGCGATTTACACCGAGAGCTGGGGCGAGAAGAGAAAAACCGTATTGGCCTGTACAGCCATAATAGATGCTGCATTGCAATCTGAAGCACAGGCATATCTCCGATCTTGGGCTGTGTCTCTGTGTGTGTCTCTGTGTGTGTCTCTGTGTGTGTGTCTCTGTCTCTGTGTGTCTCTGTCTCTGTGTGTCTCTGTCTCTGTGTGTCTCTGTCTCTGTGTGTCTCTGTCTCTGTGTGTCTCTGTCTCTGTGTGTCTCTGTGTGTGTGTGTCTCTGTGTGTGTGTGTGTGTGTCTCTGTGTGTGTGTGTGTGTGTCTCTGTGTGTGTGTGTGTGTGTCTCTGTCTGTGTGTGTCTCTGTGTGTGTGTGTGTGTGTGTCTCTGTGTGTGTCTCTGTGTGTGTGTGTCTCTGTGTGTGTGTGTGTGTCTCTGTGTGTGTGTGTGTCTCTCTGTGTGTGTGTCTCTCTCTGTGTGTGTGTGTGTGTCTCTCTCTGTGTGTCTCTGTGTGTGTGTGTGTGTGTGTGTCTCTCTGTGTGTCTCTGTGTGTGTGTGTGTGTGTCTCTGTGTCTCTCTCTCTCTGTGTCTCTCTGTGTCTCACCTTCCTCAGAGTCTGGTGGAGGAGTCGGTATAGTAACCAATCACTTTAGGGTTGTCCTAGATAGGCTGCCAATAGCCTGGAACTGTTTGGAGAAGAGATGGATTTTTATCTTTTCCACATACGTTAATGTAACCAACTCAACTGCAATTTGAACTCTGCTCACCATGTCTCTAGGCTCTTCTTTACGTATGTTTCACGCAGTATGTCTCTAAATGACAATATTTTAGAGCGAACTCTATTTAAAAATTTATTTTTGTCCGTTACTTCTGTGTACAAATAGTTCTACACTTGCTTGATAAAGTTTCTCAAGCAACTCCTCGGATCTTTTCTTTTATTTTTTATTGCTTTTTACATATTCATATTTTACTTATATTACACACACACACACACATATATATATATATATATATATATATAATCTTTCAGAAAAAGGCTATATGAATTTCTTTCGAGTTATTCAGAAAATTAAATGAGGATTTGACTTTAATTCGATGCAAACAAAAAAAGCTGGGTCAAATATAACTTTTGACATGAACTAAGGTTTATAAAGAAAAGAAAAAATACAAAATATTAACGTTTCTTGCATTTTAGTCACTCATTTTCTCCCTTTAATCAAGAGAAACGTCAGCTTAATGGAAGAGTAGTATGATTCATTATCTAAGCATACAAATTTTTCTTTTGTTATTGGATCAAATGAAGGCAAGAGTGGCGAAACGCGTATTCAAATCTATTTTCAATAAAACGTTTTCTGTTTCTCAAATTTTTTAAAAACATTTTCGGGGTTTCTGTATCCTATTTTAAAAACACTATATATAACGGTTTTACAAGGTCACTGCTAAAGGGTCACTAATAATAATGATAATACCAAAATAAACTGATTAAACACAACTCAAGTTAAAAATCAGAACTAAAAGAAAAATAGATTTAAGAGCGAGAAGTAATAAGCCAGATAGTTAAATTATATTATATAATAATAAGAAATAACTGTTTTAAGATATTCTTATTTTAGATTAGTTATTAGGAAATTAAATTTCCAATCTATGACGGCATTAATCCCAAAAGAAACTGATTAAACATTAAGTTAAAAATAAAGTGAAAGATCTAGAAGAAAAGGCCTTCAAACACCGATCTTATATTTACTGATTTAAGTTTCAAAGAGACATTTATGAATAAAAATGTTTTTTATTTGTGGTGATATGATTTTTATTTAGCTGCGCGTTTACGCAACGTCAAATCAAAAACGAAATGATCATTATTTTGACACTAGCCATAACTGTAGTGTTAAATTCGTTGCTATGTCTAAATGAGAATTACTTGTCTTTCGAACGTGATAGCAAGCCATACTTGAATCGAATTTTTATCGCAATTCGCGTTTGTTTTCATTCGGCTGCTTGTCAAAAAGTACCTACCGTGAATGTTGGCTGAATAGCCAGCTTGGCTTTGAGGGAAAACCAATGGTAAGAACAAAGTATTTCACTGAAGATTTCATAAAAGCCAAATCACTAAAGGCTTCTTTTTTTCTTTCTTCGAAACATAGCGACTATGAGATTTTGGGTTGTTTGAATGTTTCATTTGTTCTTTGCCATCCAGTCTTTAAAAAAAATCGCCAAAGTGCCTTGGGTCAGTATTTACAGAATGTATGAAATGGTGAATAATTCTTGTTCCCACCTTCCACATAAACACATTTCCCAAAACCTGATTAAATATAAGAATTTATTTTGGAATTAGCTTCATCACTTTATTTTTGGTTTTCGTTATTCTTTCTTGCGTTTTTTTCTCTTCACGTTCCTCTTCTTTGTTATTTTTTTTTCTCTTCGCGTCCCTCTTTGTTTTTGTTTTTTCTCTTCACGTTCCTCTTCTTTGTTTTTTTTTTCTCTTCACGTTCCTCTTCTTTGTTTTTTTTTCTCTTCACGTTCCTCTTCTTTGGTTGGGTTTTTTTTCTTCACGTTTCTCTTGGTTGGGTTTTTTTTTCTTCACGTTTCTCTTGTTTGGTTGGGTTTTTTTCTTCACATTTCTCTTGTTTGGTTGGGGTATTTTTTTTCTTCACGTTTCTCTTGTTTGGTTGGGTTTTTTTTCTTCACGTTTCTCTTTGGTTGGTTTTTTTTTCTTCACGTTTCTCTTTGGTTGGTTTTTTTTTTCTTCACGTTTCTCTTTGGTTGGTTTTTTTTTCTTCACGTTTCTCTTTGGTTGGGTTTTTTTTTCTTCACGTTTCTCTTTGGTTGGGTTTTTTTTTCTTCGCGTTTCTCTTTGGTTGGTTTTTTTTTCTTCGCGTTTCTCTTGTTTGTTTTTTTTTTTCTTCGCGTTTCTCTTGTTTGGTTGGTATTTTTTTCTTCGCGTTTCTCTTGGTTGGTTGGTATTTTTTTCTTCGCGTTTCTCTTGGTTGGTTGGTATTTTTTTCTTCGCGTTTCTCTTGGTTGGTTGGTTGGGATTTTTTTTGGGGTTATTTTTTTCTTCACGTTTCTCTTGGTTGTTCTTCACGTTTGTTTTTTTTTTTGGGGGGGGGGGTTCTTCACGTTTCTTTTGGTTGGTTGGTTTTCTTTCTTCACTTTTATTTCTTCTTGATTTTTTTTCTATTTTTCTTGATTCTTTTATTTTTTCTTCTTTATAAATGAACAAAAAAAATTCCACCCAGAAATAAACTTCTTGATCCGTCCCCCTACATTAATTTTATATAGGATTTCTTTGTCCATTTCAAGGTTTTTCAGCGCACGACTTTCTTTCGTCTTGCAACAGTCACGATGCTTTTAGCTTTTTCTTATTCAAGCGATAAGAAAACGCGCTCCAGTTTCGATTTTTGCTAAATGTTCAATGACATTTGACAAAATTCGATACAAGGTAATTTGTTTTTTTTGTTTTTTTTTAATACTGACGCAATTACATCCGTTATTTAACTACTGTGGTTTCAAATTCAATAATTCTTTTAGAAAGGAAATTACTGGATTTGCTGGCGAACCAGTCAACGCCGTACAGTACAATAGTAGAATATAGAAAGAGAGTAAAACTCGTTAGCAATGGCTTGCGCGATTTGTTAGGAAAACACGGCTCTACTGAATGCACTGGGTCTCTCTCTAGACATAGCCTCTTTGGAAGACACTGTTGCGTCAAGCAGCCAAATGGGGTGCTGTCTGATATGAAAATCAATAGTTCTGATCAGCAAAATGCATCTTTTTATAATCCGTTCAATTAGGTTTTCTTGCAGCTTAGGTTAATGGTATCACCAGCAACAAATAATTCATGGCCTATTTTATCGTCGTTTAACGCTGTCTATCTTAACAGTCGGATGTGCGTTGTTGTGCAGTGGATATCGGCTCGGAACGAGAAATCGGGGAGCCGAGTTCGAATTTCAGTTGAATTCCTTGCATTCACTTACGCGCAAATAAAAGGTATTAATACTTTTCTTCCCTCCAGTTATGGGCTAAATAGCCTTGGCTTGCAACCTACTGCGAAATAATCTTCTGCCCAGTCAGTCATGTCTCTTTTGAGACATGATCGCCCAAGCGTGTATCACGTATGACACTTAACTGGCTGATCTTAACAGTCGAAGGGTGTATCAACCTGAGTGTTGCGATTAGATTAAAAAAAAAATTAAAAAAGCAACACACAGAGATAAAAATAAATCTACCCCCCCCCCACACACACACACACACACACAAAACATAATTTAAGGAAAAATACTTATTTGAAGAATTTAGATAAGCCTACCTCGTTTACATTATTTAAATTGTGGTGTTAAGAATACGCTCAATGGGTTCATATGTAAAGGGGTGACCTCACCAAATAAAAGGGGCTTCTATGATTACTGTGCTAGTAGCTATCTTTTATCTTTTTGTCCTATTTTTCTTTTTACTTTTTTATACTTTTTTTGTATCTTTGATCTCTCTTCCTTTTTTTTTTTTTTTTTTTTTTTTTAATATCGAACATGCCAACAAACACTTTGTTTGCCAAAAGAAACAAAAAGACAAAAGCGTTAAAGGAAATTTACAAAACAGGACCGATACCTAACTAGCCAATAAGACAAAAGGATCGATGCCTTCAGTAACGAACGAAACGACCCAAAGGGACGAGGTCAAAATCCTTACTCAAAGCTTCACGCAGAGCGGTTATCAGACAAGAACCTACGTGGAAAATTCGAAGTAAGGATTTTGGCCCTCTTCTCTTTTTGCATTTTTATTGCCATTGCCTTCTTTTGGTCGATTTATACGAGGTCTGTCTGAAAAGTAACGAAACTCATCCGTTCTTCGATGAAAAAGGCATCGTCTACAGTGTTTGTCCCGCTAAGTTTGCGAAAAAAGACGAGAGTTGTGACAGGACAAATTGTGGCTGTTTCACCACGACAATGCACCTATTTCCAACGCCCTGCATCCGTCATTTCCCGACACGTATGAACCCATATTTCAAATTGCGCAACTCTCACTTAAATTATGATAAATTTATTAACGTGAACAAAGCAATTTATTATAATTTATAATAAAAAAAATAAATGAAATCTAAAACTATTTCAGTTGATTCTTTTTTTGGGGGGTTGTTTTTGCTTTTAGATAATCGTTTTTGGACATGCATATTCTTAAATTTTCTTAAAGATTCTAGTCCGTAATCGATTTGTTTTTTAAAAAAATACATATACGTTTACTTATTATAACACTTCGTGGTGCAGTGGATATCGGCTCGAAACTAGAAATCGGGGAGCCGAGTTCGAATTCTAGTTAAATTCGTTGCATTTACTTACGCGCAAATACCCTTGGGAAAGGTATTAATCCGTCTCTTCCTTCCAGTTATGGGTTAAATAACAGGACGGATTGGGTTCTATAGCCTTGGATGGCAACCTACTGTGCGATAATCTTCTGCCTAGTCAGTCATGTCTCATTCGAAGCATGATCGCCAAAGCGTGTATCACGTATGGCACTTAACTGTCTGACATATTCCGAAAATCAATTTAAAAAGGGTTTTTAATTTTAATATGGATACTTATTATGCTTGGGCTTCTTTAAAAATAATTAATGATCTACAAATATTTTCGCGGCCTACCCATCAATCATCCCATGGTATACAAGTTGAAAATATTTGGCTTATTAAGTAGAGAATGTACTAAAAAGTAGACATAAAAATAGAACAAAAACAAAGGGAATTAAAGGGGAATAACCGCGGATTCGAATTCAGAACATTATCATTGATAACTCTCTTCTCCAATTTGCAGACCCTAGTTACCATATTCTTGTTATAATGTAAAAATAGCACAATGGTGAAATCGGTCAATAATTATTTATAACTTCATACTGGGATTCATGCATGTAATCCATATTTCTAATTTTGAGATCATATATATTTTTGGCATATGAATTTGTTGAAACTGTTGCTAAATCTTTTATTGTCAATCAGTCTGTCTCACCGGTTATTCTCTCTCTTTCTCTTTCTTCTTTCTTCTTTCTCTTTCTTCTTTCTTCTCTTTCTTCTTTCTTCTTTCTTCTCTTTCTCTTTCTTCTCTTCTTCTCTTTCTTCTCTCTTTCTTTCTTTCTTTCTTCTCTTTCTTTCTTCTTCTTCTCTTTCTTCTTCTTCTCTTTCTTTCTTCTTCTTCTTCTCTTTCTTTCTTCTTCTTTCTCTTTCTTTCTTCTTTCTTCTTTCTTTCTCTTTCTCTCTTTCTCTTCTCTCTTTCTTCTTTCTTCTCTTCTTTCTCTTTCTTCTTTCTTTCTTTCTCTTTCTTCTTTCTCTTTCTTCTTTCTTCTTCTCTTTCTTCTTTCTTCTCTCTTTCTCTTTCTTCTCTCTTTCTTCTTTCTCTCTTTCTTTCTTTCTTTCTTTCTCTCTTTCTTCTTTCTTTCTCTCTTTCTTTCTTTCTCTTTCTTTCTTCTCTTTCTTCTTTCTCTTTCTCTTTCTCTTTCTTTCTTTCTTTCTTTCTTCTTTCTCTTTCTCTTTCTTCTCTCTTTCTTTCTTCTCTCTTTCTCTTCTTTCTCTTTCTCTTCTCTCTTTCTTTCTTTCTTTCTCTTTCTTTCTCTTTCTTCTCTTTCTTTCTTCTTTCTTCTTTCTTCTCTCTTTCTTCTTTCTCTTTCTCTTTCTTTCTTTCTCTCTCTTTCTTCTCTTTCTTTCTTCTTTCTTCTTCTTCTTTCTTTCTTTCTTCTCTCTTTCTTCTTTCTTTCTTCTTCTCTCTTTCTTCTTTCTCTTCTTCTTTCTTTCTTCTCTTTCTCTTTCTTCTCTCTTTCTTCTTTCTTTCTTCTCTTTCTTTCTTTCTTCTCTCTTTCTTCTCTTTCTCTCTTTCTCTTTCTTCTTTCTCTTTCTCTTTCTTCTTCTCTCTTTCTTTCTTCTCTCTTTCTTCTTTCTTCTCTTCTTTCTCTTTCTTCTCTCTTTTTCTCTTTCTTCTCTTCTGATATTTGCTAAAACTAGTTAAGTACGACGCTATCAAATGGAAGGAAGATAATGATAGCTCCAATTCTTTCAAGTCAGGACGGCCTGCCTGGATTTATCAGCATTCGAAGTTTTGGCTTTTACATGGGGATCGAATGTTGATGGTTGTCATTGCTGGAAATAATCCTAGTATCTCATCCTCGAGATTGTTTTCTTCAATTGTATGAACATTAAGATAAACATGTATAAGTAGGAATGCAGAGAGGGGCGTTACGGTAGACTTCCTGATTAGATATCGTAGTACACAAATGTGATAGATAAAAAGGAATACGATGCATGTTGAATAAGGGACATAAAACAAATCGCGAGGGTTGGTTGTATACTTGTCTGAGAGTAATCGAAGACTGAACTTATATCAAATACAAAACAAGATAGGACATGTATCGTAGAACGGTGGTTAAGAAATTTCATCTTGTTTGTTGGTCCGCCATTACACCAGTGGCTACTATTGTCAGTCAGCTAAGTGTCATACGTGATACACGCTTGGGTGATCATGTCTCGAAAGAGACATGACTGACTGGGCAGAAGATTTTTCTGCATTAGGTCGCTATTACTTCCTGCGGTAGACTGGTTGCCAACCAAGGCTATAGGACCCAATTTGTCCTGTTATTTAGCCTATAACTGGAAGGAAGAGAATAGTTGCGTGTAAGTGATGCAACGAATTCAAGTGGGATTCGAACTCGGCTCTCTGATTTCTCCTCCCGAGTCGATATTCACAGCCCCACAACGCACATCCAAAGGTGAAAATCAGCAGATGGATCGTAACCCTGCATCAGCCGTCAGTTATGAGGCATTACAAGTAGTGAAATATTTCTTCATATTCGGCCACTCACTTGCTGTTTTTCCCCCCCCTTGTGTACTCAATTCCTCAGCATAGGACATTCTGAGAAAACCTGGAATGGAATAGTATGTGTGCATGTGTTTCATGTAGTTTTCAGGCGAGGCATATGTTTTTTCGGAATTCAATTCTTGAAGTTCTTCTATTCCTGCCTTCCGTTGAGCTATGTTGCTATATCAATCTCACGCATGCCTAACGTGGGTATTGATGAGTAGAGTGGATAACTTTTTTCTTTACAAGCAATCTCCATTTAACTGGTACGTGATGGCCGAACAAAATCATTTATTTATTTTATTTTATTTATTTTTTATTTTTATTTCTTTGTCTTTATTTTATTTTTTTAAACTGTGTATGTCTGTTTGACAGACTTATGAAAATACCTCTTCCGGTAGGGTGTGAATTTGCGACTCCTTTGTAGGGGAGGGATTACCGTATATATGTTTGTTTTTTAGACTTATCCGCCACGGAGGACTTTTACAGAGTTAAATTGCCCTATTTAAAAAATAGGGTCTTGTTCAGACCCCTCTAAACTATATTCGCTAATCGAAACATAAACAAAGTAATGGATTTTATTTATAAGACAGACTGAACTATCGCTCGGTTCACACTCCACCCACGGCTATTGAACAGGTGTAGAGGCTCATCCCTTATTCCCTGTTTAGGATGTGGTTTCCGGCTTTCTCTTTTCCAATCTTTTCACTTTTCTCTTTTGTTTTGTTTTTTTTTGTTTTTTTTTGTTTTTTTGTTTTTTTTTTCAATTGGAGTAGATAGACTGAACTATCGCCCGGTTCACAATCCACTCACGTCTATTGAACAGGTGTAGAGGCTCATCCCTTGTTCCCTGCTTAGGACGTGGTTTCCGGTTTTCTCTTTTCCAATCTTTTCACTCTTACGTAGCCCCCTGCACACCAGTGGCCTTACCGCCTTCCTTGGGGTGATGTGATTAAAAAAAAAAAATTCCTTTATTTTCCACTTTACTCTCGAAATACTTTTAGATTGCAAATAAAATTTATGAATTCTTAGGAAATTTATCTACACTGCCAATAGTAAGTCTTCCCATGTATTTTGAGTCTTGTCTCGATATGTACAATGATGAATCTCTTTTAATGTTAATTTTTTATTCAGCCAGTGTAGCGTATTTAAATTGAAAATGGCGATAGAATGGCGGCCATTACTGTTTATCAAGTTGCCGCCCATTTTAGGACAGCCATTCACGTTTGTGTTCCGCAAATCGGTTGTAACTGCAAGTCTTTCCGATGAGGTCACACAACATGTTATTGTTGTAGTTACTTTGCCCCACTTGCAAAGTAAGATAAGACTACACGTCATAAACGTAGACTATTCAAGATGATTCTCTTGTTTTCCTGTGCGAGATCTCAAAATATTAATGTTATCTTACCTGTCAGGTGACGTTAATATAATAGATTAGAGATGATTAATTCTTTTTTTCTTAATTCTTTGTAACTCTTAAATTGATAATTTCACACTGCTGATTTTGGACGTCAGTTGGCAATTGAGATGATAATCGACAAAATACCAATATAAAGTTCTTGTTTGCCAGGGGTTGGGTCGGTTATTATAATTATTTATGGTTGGTGTTTGACCCAAGCAAAAACTCATATTTTGAGATATATATATATATATATATATATATAGAGAGAGAGAGAGATGCATGTTTCATTAAATAATATAGACAAATGTCGATTTTATGTAAATTTTTTTTTCATATGGTCTGATAAGCTTAATGGCATTATTGTTGAAAGAGGAAAGAAAATCACAATATTGATACATGTTTTTATTTAATCCTTTCTGAGGTTTCGGCTTACATTTGCCATTATCAAAGATGAAAATAGTGTTGGTTGTAACGGGTAGTTCACGGACGAACGATAGTAGTAGTCGTCTATTTTTGAAAATTTGTCTATATTATTTAATGAAACATGCATCAATGAAAAAATGCTACTTACACACACATATCGAGCATTGCTTTAAAATGTTTTGGACGTTGTAAAAATTATTTCTTCGTTCTGTATTCACTCGGAGATATATATAACAGCAAAACAGATCTGTCGGCGGATGAATATATATATATATATGTGTGTGTCATCCACATACAAACCTGTTTCGCTTAATCACAACTCATCAAATTTTAACGTGTTGTATATAAACAGTGTATACACACGCCAGTCACTGAAAGAACTCTCTTCATTTCTGAAGAGTCACGCATATATCGCAGAAGTGGAAACTTTTAAAATTTTCCTTCTCTAGAGAGCTAGTTATATAAAAAGCTGGCCAAGTATAGAAATGAATGCAGTATGGGAACCAGTAATATTGGGTGCTAGAGAAAACCAATTACAAAAATCAACATTGTAATACGAGCTCTATTGTAAAAATGGTTTCTTAGACATTAGGTTTATAAGTTCCAAAAAATCATACACTGGTGTTCTCAATGATGAAAGCGTTAGACTTGACCCAAAAAGTTGTGAATTCAATAAAGACTTAGTTATCGCCATTTAACTCAACTCTAAGTGGCATGACTATTGGAACGAGAAATTTCTAATCATCTGATAAAGGTCGGAACATACAACGGCCGAAACGACGTGAATGACTACAAAGATGAGAACAACAGTCGTGCCTCGGAACTTGAGGAGTTACCCATTTCTGCATTGGCTGGTTTTTGATCCCAGACAAAAATTAAATAAAATAAACCTGGGTTTCGGTGCTGATTTCTTCACTTTCACTGGATTTCTATAGTCTTGCCGCCTCGGTGTGTTAGTCCGTCTTGGGGAGGGGAGATAAAAATTTATCTTTTACTGGAAATGAGAATATAAAAAAATAACGCTAACTACAATTTGTCATGGAAACCACCGTTTGTTTCAGGTTGAAAGGCACCGAAATGAAATCTTAGATCACCGCATTGAGTAATTTTCTGGACAGATATCCGTGGTTATATCCCTACACTCCATAAACCTAATGCATTGAACCCTGCATATGTCGACTATCTGATGGCGCTGATGTGTAGCGTGCTCTGTCCAGATAACATAAGCAAGATAAAATATAACATTCGGACATTTTTATCTCCAAACAAGAAAAAAATATACGAATAAATAAAGGCTTTATTATTTATACTATATTTGGGCTATTGTTTTCATCTTATCATAATTTCAGCTATAGCGCACTCCGCCCTTCCTTGGGTGAATATCCGCGGACACAAAGACTGAGACGTAATTAAAAATTCATTCCAGATATTCAAAAATAAACAATAGGTTTGTGCACAAGTCAGATTGTTATTAATATACGAATTAGCTAATTGTGTTGGGGTTGACTTCTATTTTCAGAAAATTATCATTGCACTTGATGCAGTAGTAAAACAAAAACTTTGATTCGTAATTTTTAGCAATTTTAGAGGATTTAGTTTTAAAAATCGTCAAAGAATGTACATAATTTCCACAGGTGTTGCTTCTAAACTGACTTCAAAATTTTAGTATTCCAATAATAAATAAAAATTAAATTGATAACTTTTGAATTGGGTAAATTGAATGAAAAATATATTCAAACCAGAATACTAATTAGGAATCAACACAGGAAAAATACGCACTTTTTCCTTTTTCCTTATGTATTCAATATGATCTCTCATCATTTGTTAGGCTATAATTAAAAACAAAAAACAGTTATAGTGTGTATAACACCATAATTCTAAAGAGTAAAAACTATAAGACAAACTGCTATAAATTTGCATTGTTTATTGAAAATCATACTAAAACTATTGCCTTGTATCTTTCCTAAACGTTGCTCCACCATTTATTTACACACTAGCAGGATAGCCCGGCGTTGCTCTGGTGTAATAAAAGCTTTAAAACTAATCTATGCTCCTGGAGCTCAGACTCATCCAAAAGAATATTTGTGTGAAGTTTGGTGAGAATCTGATAAAAATTGTCGATTTGTATAAAGGACATACATACAAACACACACACACAAACATCTTGCCTTTATTTATATATATATATATATATATATATATATATATATATATATATATATATATATAATCGATTTTCTGCACTATTGTAAGAACTGCAACCTTGAAACTTCTGAATATCGTTTCTTATGTCTTTGTCTATGAGTGTATCAAATTTGATTAAAATCGGACCACTCCTTCTATAAGCTGATTTTTTTTTTCGATATTTATCGGCAGGACCTCAACACAAAACCTAGCTAAGAACACTCGCAGACGCTTATAGTACAACTGTGTAAATTTTCAAGAAAATCGGTTCAGCCGTTTCGGAGTCTATAGGTAACGGACACACACACACACACACACACACACACACACACACGCACAAAGTTCCATTTATAAATAAGTTTAAATTAGATGCTTGTTCCCTTTCTTCTATATGCAGTGTATTTCCAGGACTTAGGCGATCATGGATCTCCACAATTTCCTATCCTTTGTAGCTTTTAATTATTTTGTTTTTTTGTTTTGTTTTTTGTTTTGTTTTTTGTTTTGTTTTTTGTTTTGTTTTTTGTTTTGTTTTTTGTTTTGTTTTTTGTTTTGTTTTTTGTTTTGTTTTTTGTTTTGTTTTTTGTTTTGTTTTGTTGGGTTTGTTTTTTGTTGTTTTGTTGGGTTTGTTTTTTGTTTTGTTTGTTTGTTTTTTGTTTTGTTCCGCCATTTATTTACACGAACCTTCTAAGGTAGGCTATGCGTTTTCTCTTGCCGTCAATCCGTCTTGCAAGCATCAAATTTTTCAAGCCCTAGAAATTTCGGCCTCTTCTCTTGATGAAATTATTAGTTGGTTTTAATGCCGACTTGTCGCTTTCCTTTTTTTTTTTCCACCGCTCCTAGATCTTTTTACCACCCCTGAGGGTGGAGAGTACTCTCACTTTAGAAATTCCAAAGATACATTATACCATGATTTAATAAATGTCAAGGTCACCTAGCGTAGAGTAAAACGGCTAACAAGCTAGTTATGCCCCCCCACCCTCAATCCTCAGTGCGTGTTCTATTCTTGAGTCTGAAGAATTTAAACTAGTTTTTTCTTTTTTTTTTTCCTTCGTTGTCTGATACTGTCTTCTGCAACGCATAAATATTCTGCTTTTGTGTTCTAACCTAGAAAAATATCGATATATTGATTATAGATCTCTATACCAAAAAATCAATATAGCTATGGGTGCCTTGTTTTAATTAGAGCGTTTCAACTGGATTTAACGGCGTAATATATTCTGTTCGATTTCATGCATAATTTCATAGAATATGTGACACCTACCAAGTTAGGTTTTAATGTTGGAGTGTTTTAACGAACATTGAGTAGGAAATTGACTATACTTCTGAGATGAGGTAATATTTACATTGTTCGGACTATTGTCCTTATCTTTATTGCCAAGGGTTCAGTTCGAAATTCCTAGCACCTGAAGAAAGCCGGAGCATACAACGGCCGAAACGTCGTAAACGTGGTAATAAAAATGAGGACAAGTCCGAACAACGTAAATAACTGAGTAGGAAATTTTAACAAAATATATATATATATATATATATATACACACTCACTCACTCACTTTTCTTTCTTTCTATGTTTCTCTCTATCTCTTTCTCTCTCTTTCACAAGGATGCCACAGAAGTATCTCTCACATTTTAAACGTTATCAAGCAGACAAAAGGTAACTGCTATTTTTTCCTTTGTCATTGTAATTTAAACAAAGGACTAAACTTTTTATTCATCTTGTTTGAAAGATGATATCCTTCAAATGGTGACCTTTTTTCACTGTTATAGTTAATTTCAAAATGTTTTCGTCTTTTCGAGATCTTCCGGGTGACTTTCTTTTAAGCGCCTAACCAGTGACTCTGAAAACTTTCCATCCCTAGCAGTATCGTCGATTTTCTATCCGGAAGGATGTGAGTTATTGTGCAGGCGATATTGGCTAGGAACGAAAACTTACGCGTTGGGAAGGTATTAATCCATCTCTCCCCTCCAGCTATGGGTTAAATAGCAGGACAGATTGGGTTCTGTAGCCTAGGTTGGCAATCAGTTTAACTCTGAAAATAATGGGAAATTTGGCGGGAAAATCTTCTGCCCAATCAGTCACGTTTTTTCGAGACATGATCGCCCAAGCGTTTATCATGTATGGCGCTTGACTGACTGATCCGGAATGGCGTCCTTCCGTCGTTACCTGGAAATGAGCAGAAAAACCCCGCTGTGTTGCAATTACAGATTCACGAGTTTTAAACGTTTCAACAGTAAACGCGCTGCATGAATGTAGCGGTTGGTATCTGAAGAATATGGTGAGACGTTAGTTTTACAAGGACATCATTGCCAACTGCTTCACATCAATTAACTAGCACCGGATAGGTTACCGTTTAAAATGTGTAAGGAATTTTTTCCGCACTGTGTATATTTATCTACAGAACTGTGTGTAAAACAGCTCAGAAAGGCAACCTTCTATTCTTTAAGAAATTACTAACCTATAATTGGGAAATTGACTGACACTTTTTTTTTTTTTTTTTTTTTGCATTAAACCTATTAACACTCTATCGCCCCCACCCCCCGATATCGATATAAATCCACTTCTTCTCCCTCCAGCTATAAGTTAATTGGTGAAATTTGTATCCAAAATAATTATCTTGAAAATATTTTTTTTGTATAACCAGCAGAGAATTGGTAAGCCGTATAAAATGAATGAATCCATCAACGAGCAGACACCTGGGAGACAAGATCGGATAAATAGGAGCGTTAAACTTTTTGCTTCGTTTCAATGACATTTTAAAGAAGGAAAAGATTGAAGGCGCAGATGAGAAAACCATTGTTTAGGGCTAATCTGATGTTAGTGGCCAACTATGTGAAACACCTGTTCATCTTGGTCCTGTCAGTCAGTTAAGTGCTATACGTGACACATGATTGGGCAATCATGTCTCGGAAGAGATATGACTGACTAGGCAGAAAATTTCCTCGTAGTAGGTTGTGGTTACTTTCTGTGGCAGACTGGTTGCTAACCAAGATTATAGAACCTAATCTGTCCTGTTATTTGACCCGTAGCTGAACGAAGAAGAGATGGATTAATACCTTTCCTCAATGGTATTTTTGCATAAGTAAATACTGATTTTTAAGTACTTTTCTGTTTTAATCAAATTTGTGACACACGCTTGGGTGTTGAATCCAGTTTCTAGTTACTGTTTGAGTGAAGAACAATGGCATCTAGTTAAATGGACTACATTATAATTGATGCCTTATCCAAATGGCTATGACAAATTTCTTCCCTTATCAGGAATAGTCATGGTCTTTTACATGGCCGTTCATGCTCGCCCGAAATATTTCGATACTGTGTGCGATGGGTAAATTGTCGCTATATTTTTAATTTCGCTCATGCGCGATTTTTTATTTTATCTTGCTGACTCCACAGTATAGAAGGGACAGTTGAGCGACGTCTGTGAGAAAAAGAGCACCATGACGCAATTTACTCCGCCAGAAATCTGGAGACGACTTGCAGTACTACTTTGCATTCGCGCCGGAAGCTCTGATGCAAACATTCCTGAGTGTCAGCCTGAGAACAGTGCAGAGGATTCGAAAAGGTACGGCAACTAAATTTGTTCTTGATGGCCTCAGACTCAACACTGAAGCCTACATCAAGTGTCTTGAGAAGGTAGTGATGCCCTGGGTCAAGAGTGGCTGCTAGAAGACTCTATATGGCAACAGGACTCTGCACCATGCTACCTGACTCCACAGACTACAATCCTCTTGATTATTGTGTGTGGGGCGCAGCTGAGCAAAAAACCAACAAAGCTTGTAAAATCAAAGATTAGCTCAAGTCAAGTATTATGGCAGCATTCACCAACTTAAACAAGGACACCGTCCAGAAGAGTTAAAGGAGATTCTGAAGACGTCTGGTGACTGTGGTTGAACACAATGGTGATTTTATTGAATAAATTTACTCTTTAGTATTTCAAGATATTTTTGTGCAATTTTGGTAAATATATTTGTTAAAATGAGATGTCAGTGTTATTTTTATTTTTGCGTAATTTAAATGACAAATTATCCATCGCATCTGCATTTAAATCTTATTACCTGCGGCATCTACAGAGGAATGTGAGATGGTTCATTATTTGTGCCAGCTTTTTGCAGAGTTTTCCGCCCCCCCCCCCCACCACCACCCAGTCTCCATTGGTGTATCACGTGGAATTCGTTTACCAATGCAGCTTCGCTCAGTTTCTTGTTTTTTTTTCTTCTCCCTTTCATCGATCGGTCTCAAATAATTTTCAGCTGAGTTATTGTTTTAAAGCATCAATGACTCAGACAAGTGAATTTCTAGAGGCGCCGTGAGCTTATCAGTAGAACGACGTAACGGAGGGCACTTCGACCAACGAAGTAGTTTCGATCCTAGCTGACGTCATAAGTTTCAATTTCTTTTATTATTATATACAACCGGTAATTTTTTCATTTTGAGCTAAATGGGATTCATAGACGCCTGCGCAACGTGCCACTCAATTTGTATGCATTATATTACGTCAGATTCGTTGCGAAATAGCAACACAGATATGAGGGGAGTCGAAAACGGAACTTGTATCAAAAATAAAAAAAATAGGATATGATACGTATCGTAGGACGGTCGATAAGAAATATCATCTTGTTTGTTGGTCCGCCGTTACCTCAATGGCTACTATTCAGTCAATCAGCTAAGTGCCATACTTCATACATCCTTGGGCGGTCATGTCTTGAAAGAGACATGACTGACTGGGCAGAAGATATTCCGTCGTAGGTTGCCATTACTCGCTGCGATAGACTGGTTGCCAAACAAGGTTATAGAACCAAATTTGTCCTGTTATTTATTCCATAGACGGAGGAAAGATACGAATTAATACCTTTCCTAAGGGTATTTGCGCGGAAGTGAATACAAAGAATTCAAGTGGAATTCGAACTCTGTTCTCCGATTTCTCGTTTTGATCCAATATCAACTGCACCACAACGCGCATCCTGAAAGTATAAACCAACATTTGTAGTCATTTTTTTTTTTTTTTCGTAGATGTAAAACTTTTGACAGGATTAAAATTGGGACGTGTTTCCACCATTTTTATATTTTATTTTCTCCAGGAATTTTTTTTTCAAAAAGTCAACCATAAAAGGAAAGTATTCCAAATTCAAAAGAAAATTGATTTCGAAACTATATCCTAATGAAACTTTAGGCAACTGAGATCTGGTTCTACAGAAGGATGCTGTGAAAACTATGGATGGTATATCATTAATGTATGGGAATAACAAAGAAGGATTAATCTAAAGTAAAAATAACACTTGTAGTTATAAACTGAACCAACCATTTGCAATTTACGGAATAAAAGGAAACAGGAAGTAACCTACTTGACGACAGTATTTAAAAGAAAACTAGTTTTTCTCTCTCTCGGGATTATATTAACTAAGTGGGAACTGATAGCTGAACAGACAGGCAGTCAAAAGATAAACATTACTAATAGCTTTCTTTTATTTATTTATTTATATATATATATATATATATATTAGTAAATTCCAGAGATACATTATAAGTGCCAAAGTAAAATATGTAAATTAAAATTTTACATTTGGGGAATAGCTATTTCAACATGTCTACTAGAGACATGCGTTGTTCAACCCCAGACGGACGAAAAAAAAATTTTTTTCTTCACTGAACAGGTTAATGCTGTTATGTTTTCACTCGCCCTGACGAGTGAAACAACTGTGCCTTCACGAAACTTCGATGTTGGCATGAATCTGGTCAGTTAAGAGACAAACTCTCTGAACTGTGTGTGTGTGTGTGTGTGCATATATATATATATATATATATATATATATATATATATATATATATATGCACACACACTCATATATATATATATATATATATATATATATACATACACACACACACACACACACACACACACACACAAAGTGTACCCCTGCCGTCAAAAATGACGGCGAAATACTAGCTGTTTTCTCAAATGTTATATTCTCTCTGGCCACGCTCAGAGGTGAGATATACACACACACACACACACACACACACCATTTCTCTTCAGAATATAGGCTGACTACAACTTTCTATCCTTTGTTGTAAAAAAAAAAATGTTTGAACGATTTTTTCTTTCCCTTTTAGTGGAAATTTTATTTAAAAAAAATAACAATTTTCTTTTTTTCTGCAGACCTCATTTTTATCACCTAGTACCCGCCTTTGTTCCCCGCCCTTCATCACGTGTATTTTCATCTGAACCCTTTATTTAATTTACGAGGGATACTACCCATGTTCTTATTTTTAATATTGTTCAGTTTTTGATTGCTCCACAGTCCGAGTACGCTGCTCCACGGAGGGATTGAACTCTCAATTTCAACCAACGTTTTAATCTATTGGTCTATTGTCTGTGTTCTACTTTGAATGAAACGTAAATACTTAAGAATGCAACTGGTTGTCTGCAGTTGTAAATGTTTACGACATTTAAAATAACTTGAGGTGTGTCAATTTTGTACACAGTAATCTAGATACATGGTTACGATTGCAATCCATGACATTCCTTCTAGTCATTGGCTTGATAACTTCGTTCCTAAATATTTATAATACTTTCTGATAAGGAGACAAGCTGACCTCTCGTGTGTACGCAAGCAAAACTTACGTGTTTTTGTTTTTTTTTTTTGTTTATTTTGTTTGTTTTTTTGTTTGTTTTTTTTTTGTTTGTTTTTTTTTGTTTGTTTTTTTTTGTTTGTTTTTTTTTGTTTGTTTTTTTTTGTTTGTTTTTTTTTGTTTGTTTTTTTTTGTTTGTTTTTTTTGTTTGTTTTTTTTTGTTTGTTTTTTTTTGTTTGTTTTTTTTTGTTCGTTTTTTTTTGTTCGTTTTTTTTTTTGTTTGTTTTTTTGTTTGTTTTTTTTTGTTTGTTTGTTTGTTTGTTTGTTTGTTTTTTGTTTGTTTGTTTGTTTTTGTTTGTTTGTTTTTGTTTGTTTGTTTGTTTTTTGTTTGTTTTTTTTGTTTGTTTGTTTTTTTTGTTTGTTTGTTTGTTTTTTGTTTGTTTGTTTTTTTTTTTTGTTTTTTTTTTGTTTGTTTTACAGTAGGGTATTTCGATTTTGAAACCGTGGTATTGCACTAAATTTAAATGTTGTGGTCTGATGACACAACTTTTTCGAAAATTTTTTTTTAAATAGAAACGAGTTTGAAGATTAAACTCATGTTCAAAATCGCAACATTACAATTTTATTCCAGTGATCAGTGAAAGACTTATAGCAGAGCCTCCTCTCCTGGAAGAAGATCTTTCTCCTTTTATCCACGGTGTACACTGCCACTACCGTTCATAAGCTAAAGTATGTTAGTATTGTTTAAATTTAACTGCAACATATGATTTGTTGTTCGGATTATACATTCGTCATTAGAATTGGTTCCCCCAAAACGGAATTTATGACTGCACTTTGTATTCTCTTGGTATGACAGTGATACTTTTTTCACGCAGGAACAATGTGCAATATCTTTCAGATGTCCAGCCTTTCAGAGTAGAGATCGGTTTTTGTTTTGTTTTTTGTTTTTTTGTTTTTTTGTTTCCTTTTTTTTTTTTTTTTTTTAAACATCTTTATTGATTTTCATTTGGATAATAACGCAACCTTGGTTTCAACATTTCGGTATCTTCAGGTGTTTTATATTAACTGATTTTCCATTTTTTTATTTTATTTTATTTTTTATTTTAAGAATAATATGAGCTTTCAGGCTTTATAGCTGGTAGTTTGAAATAAAGAAGCTGGTCAAGAAGTGTACATATTTTCATCCGGGTTTGTATGATCCTAAAATATATTTTCTTGGGTGTTTACATCCAAACATTACTTCGGATCTTTCATTAAGCAAATGATACTATGGATAACTTCTCCTCTTGGCATAATCTGTAAGCATCACCACCGTTGGAAGGTCAGGCCTTTTTTAATATGCTTCAAGCTACATAAGGTTCTTTTGTCACTTTTTTTTCTCTTTTAATTTCTACATTTTTAAGACTCTTCAGCTTGAATGTAGACTTGGGATTATACCAACGTTTTTTAAAATTTCTTTTAGTACATCCTCTATATATTTTTCTCTGTCCTGCTGTACTTTTGCTTTGTAAATAATTCTTTTGTCTCTGCAGTTACATTTTTCATCAACGATATTATGCTGCACGTAATATTTTAAATTCTTGGCGTTTTGCTTCTTTGTGTAATCTGTAACTTAATTTAACTGTATTTCTCTTGAATATCTTATATAATTCCGAGTTTTGAGGAAAGTTTTCATTAATGAATAATAATAACCGGGTAGGAATTAGAGAAAGGATGCTTTGAGGAAGGAAACATAAAAGAAATCTAGGGAAAAAAATAGAAAGAAACCAGGTGAAAGGAAAAAGTAATTATGTATATATAGATAGGTTAAGAATGGGGACCAAAGAACCAGTTAGCGAAAGATGGGGAGTGTAGTAAGGCGTCCACTGTTTGTTTGCTTTTTTTTTTTTTTTTTTTTTTGAGGGGTGGAGGTAGCAAATAGTTTCCTGGGGGAATTTACATTCGTTGCATTGTACACAATGAATTTTTCATTTTTCAATATTTCTTCGGACATAGCCTAAATAGGGCATGAAAAGATGTTGAAAGGTTTTTATTAAAATAATTATCCTTCCAGGCCGTCTACTTTTCAGCCAACGCTAATCAAAGAGGATTTTAGCTAAACTTCAGCACAATAAATACAGACCAAGAGCCACTCAGTGTAGAGCTTTACTAAATGAGGTGTGCGCCACGAGGAGGAAATAAAGAGGTAATGTTCGAGGAAGCACGCGCCCGGGGATTTGTTTCACAAAATAGTGGTTCCTTGGGGTGAAACTTTTTTAACAACGGAAGATCTGATCCAAAAGTACTGTCTTAGTAATGCCTGCACACTGTTATAACACTTACTTCCACTGTTGATAGCAGTGCTTAGAAAGAAAGAGTGTGGTCATAATCACACCATACCACAGAAGCCCCATCGGTGACTCTTGTGCAGCAGTTTTCGGCCAAGCAGGTCCGATAACCTCCATGTACCTCAGATCTCGCTCCTTGTGATTTTTTTTTTCCTCTTCTAAAATCAGATCCATACTTTAAAGCGACCAAATTTCAAGATGTCGAGGCAATCTATAAGAATGCAACGATCCAAAAGGGTTACGGGACTCGTGTTCGTTAACCAATCATAGGCTCGTTCAGGTTGTCAGTATTGTAGTAAAGTACTGTTTCCACTACATGATGAAACCAGTCGATTCAGCCTGCAATATTTGAGCGTTCAATGTTTCTTTTTTTCAGATATCTTTTCATAGATCAAAACGTAATCTCTCTCTGGACAATCCTTAACCCTGCTCATAAGAAACAAATTCTTTATTCACTTCAATGAGCTGGCCAATTGACTTTATCAACTAATGTAAATAAAACTGTATAAAAAATATTATCACAAATCTTTTTACGGGCAACTTACCAAAATTGCGAAAATGTTTTTCTTTGTTTATAAAAAGAAATATAGGTTCATCAAATCTTCGATATACGTCATCATGACCGCCTTTTAATGTCTTCCGAAAGCCAGCAAACATTTTGTTTTCATGACAAAACAAAATGACTAAGTAGCAGCCACAAACCTACTTGCTGTAGTTATTGTAATTTTGTCTCTATTTTCTCAACACACGGATGTGCAAAGTTGTTAGCTGAGTGACAAAGGGTTTTTTCTTGCTGATTCTGTTTTTTTATTTCATATGGTATTTTGTTCTGCAGACATTAAATACCAGAGAAAACTCCTCTGTGTGTGTGTGTGTGTGTGTGTATATATATATGAGTTTTATATATATATATATATATATATATATGAGTTTTTCTCCGTGTAAAAGTTACTGTGTTGTACATATTTTCAAGTTTTTTGGGGGGGTTTTTTTTGTTCTCTCTTTTTTTTTTTGTTCTCTCTTTTTTTTTGTTCTCTCTTTTTTTTTGTTCTCTCTTTTTTTTTGTTCTCTCTTTTTTTTTTGTTCTCTCTCTTTTTTTTTGTTCTCTCTCTTTTTTTTGTTCTCTCTTTTTTTTTGTTCTCTCTCTTTTTTTTTGTTCTCTTTTTTTTTGTTCTCTTTTTTTTTGTTCTCTCTTTTTTTTGTTCTCTCTTTTTTTTGTTCTCTCTTTTTTTTGTTCTCTCTTTTTTTGTTCTCTCTTTTTTTTTGTTCTCTTTTTTTTTGTTCTCTTTTTTTTGTTCTCTCTTTTTTTTGTTCTCTCTTTTTTTTTGTTCTCTCTTTTTTTTTGTTCTCTCTTTTTTTTTTGTTCTCTCTTTTTTTTTCTTTTTGTTCTCTCTTTTTTTTTCTTTTTGTTCTCTCTTTTTTTTTTCTTTTTGTTCTCTCTTTTTTTTTCTTTTTGTTCTCTCTTTTTTTTTTCTTTTTGTTCTCTTTTTTTTTTCTTTTTGTTCTCTCTTTTTTTTTTCTTTTTTGTTCTCTCTTTTTTTTTCTTTTTGTTCTCTCTTTTTTTTTTCTTTTTGTTCTCTCTTTTTTTTTTCTTTTTGTTCTCTTTTTTTTTCTTTTTGTTCTCTCTTTTTTTTTTCTTTTTGTTCTCTCTTTTTTTTTTCTTTTTGTTCTCTCTTTTTTTTTCTTTTTGTTCTCTCTTTTTTTTTTTCTTTTTGTTCTGTCTTTTTTTTTTTTTTTTTTTTTTTTTTTTTTACACTCGCTACCGTAGATTAACTGTCGGAATAGTTGATATAAAAGAATATTCGTTAAAAATAACTGCTTCAGAATAATTCCAAACAGTAGAACCCATGAAAGTTTGGCGTTATTTTAACATTTGAATTTTCCGGTGTCTTATGTTTCGAGTACCAAGATTACAAAATGGCCCTGAAAATTGTCCTATTGCATCGTTAAACATTTGAGCCCAACAACTTTCACTAAATGACTATAAAAGTCATAAATGCACGTCGTTACTTAAAAAAAAAAAAAAAAAAAATTAAGAGAATACAAATGAAATCAATTGAAATTAATGATGTGATTCAATGAAGCAAATGTTAAACTCCTGAGAGCTTTAATACCTACCCTTTTTTCTCGCCTTCTTTTTTTTTCTCTCCTTCTCTTTTTTTTTTCTCTCCTTCTCTTTTTTTTTTTCTCCTTCTCTTTTTTCTCTCTCTCCTTCTCTTTTTTTTTCTCCTTCTCTCTTTTTTTCTCTCTCCTTTCTCTTTTTTCTCTCTCCTTCTCTTTTTTCTCTCCTTCTCTTTTTCTCTCCTTCTCTTTTTTTCTCTCTCTCCTTCTCTTTTTTTCTCTCTCCTTTCTCTTTTTTTCTCTCTCCTTCTCTTTTTCTCTCTCCTTCTCTTTTTTTTCTCTCTCTCCTTCTCTTTTTTTTCTCTCTCTCCTTCTCTTTTTCTCTCTCTCCTTCTCTTTTTTCTCTCTCTCCTTCTCTTTTTTCTTCTCTCTCTCCTTCCTGCCTCTCTCTCTCTCTCTCCTTCCCTCTTCCTCTCTCTCTCTCTCCTCCTTCCCTCTTCTCCTCTCTCTCTCTCTCCTTCCCCTCTCTCCTTCCTCTCTCTCTCTCTCTCCTTCCCTCTTCCTCTCTCTCTCCTTCCCCTCCCCTCTTCCTCTCTCTCTCCCCTTCCCTCTTCCTCTCTCTCTCTCCTTCCTCTCCCTCTTCCTCTCTCTCTCTCTCCTTCCCCTCTTCCTCTCTCTCTCTCCTTCCCTCTCTTCCTCTCTCTCTCTCCTTCCCTCTTCCTCTCTCTCCATTCTCTTCCTCTCTCTCCATTCTCTTCCTCTCTCTCCATTCTCTTCCTCTCTCTCTCCATTCTCTTCCTCTCTCTCCATTCTCTCTTCCTCTCTCTCTCTCCATTCTCTTCCTCTCTCTCTCCATTCTCTTCCTCTCTCTCCATTCTCTCTTCCTCTCTCTCTCTCTCTCCATTCTCTTCCTCTCTCTCTCTCTCTCCATTCTCTTCCTCTCTCTCTCTCCATTCTCTCTCTCCCTCTCTCTCTCTCTCCATTCTCTTCCTCTCTCTCTCTCCATTCTCTTCCTCTCTCTCTCTCTCTCCATTCTCTTCCTCTCTCTCTCCATTCTCTCCATTCTCTTCCTCTCTCCATTCTCTCTCCCTCTCTCTCTCTCCATTCTCTTCCTCTCTCTCTCTCTCCATTCTCTTCCTCTCTCTCTCTCTCTCTCCATTCTCTTCCTCTCTCTCTCTCTCCATTCTCTTCCTCTCTCTCTCTCTCTCTCCTCCATTCTCTTCTCCTCTCTCTCTCTCTCTCTCCATTCTCTTCCTCTCTCTCTCTCTCTCTCTCTCCATTCTCTTCCTCTCTCTCTCTCTCTCTCCATTCTCTCTTCCTCTCTCTCTCTCTCTCTCTCTCCATTCTCTTCCTCTCTCTCTCTCTCCATTCTCTTCCTCTCTCTCTCTCTCCATTCTCTTCCTCTCTCTCTCTCTCCATTCTCTTCCTCTCTCTCTCTCTCCCTCCATTCTCTCTTCTCCCTCTCTCTCTCTCTCCATTCTCTTCCTCTCTCTCTCTCTCTCTCCATTCTCTTTCCTCTCTCTCTCCATTCTCTTCCTCTCTCTCTCTTCCTCTCTCTCTCTCCATTCTCTTCCTTCTCTCTCTCTCCATTCTCTTCTCCCTCTCTCTCTCTCCATTCTCTTCCTCTCTCTCTCTCCATTCTCTTTCTCTCTCTCTCTCCATTCTCTTCTCCTCTCTCTCTCTCTCTCTCCATTCTCTTCCTCTCTCTCTCTCCATTCTCTTCCTCTCTCTCTCTCTCTCTCTCTCTCTCTCCATTCTCTTCCTCTCTCTCTCTCTCTCTCCATTCTCTTCCTTTCTCTCTCTCTCTCTCTCCATTCTCTTCCTCTCTCTCTCTCTCTCTCTCTCTCTCCATTCTCTCTTCCTCTCTCTCTCTCTCTCTCTCTCTCTCCATTCTCTTCCTCTCTTTTTCTCAACGATGTATTGGCGAAATCGGGCGTGGCAAATAACCAAAACCACTTAGCACTCGATATTTGAGATTCGATTCTATACCACATCATCCCAGCACTAAGACGGGTGGGTGTCAGAAGCCTTCTCAAATGCACACCGCAAAGGCCGAGAGACTGGTTGGGTGTGTGGAGTTGATTCCTCCATCATGAAAATGGGCTTGCAGTATTTCTCGCATCCCTGATTATGCTGGGGCGGGGGGAGAAAAAAAGACACACACACACACACACATATATATATATATATATAGAGAGAGAGAGAGATAGATTTGTTTTTGTTAGTAATATTGACAGCGAAATCAATGGACGTGTAATTGTCTGTGAAAAGCTGTAATAATTATAGCCAACATGAAGAATACGGGTTCTCAAGTCATTTTTATTTCATTAACTGAAACTTGTCTACCTATGCCGTTAATTGTTAAAATACAAAAAAGATCTATCTGAAACCAATATTAATGAAATCACTACACTAAATTTACTGATGTACTATAGTGTATACAGTGGCGATTGTGGAACTCTGAAAGTTGGGAAGGACCCTTAGGAGCCGAGATGTTTTTCTGAAGAGGTGGAGGGGAATCAAGCAGCGTCTTTATTTTCATACTCCACCACCATCGTATACAAAACTTAGGAATGAGTTTGTTACTTCACTAAATTAAACGGAATAACCTTTCGTAGTGGTGTTCTAATCTATTCTTACCCTCTTTTCCACTCCCAAGCTGTTGGAACACAAGAGATTAATTTTAAAACAAAATCAAAGCGTTAATACTAACGTTAATATTAGCAGAACAGTCTGATTTGTCTGCTCTTTGCTTTTTTTTTTCCTCTACAAAATTCTGTATGTGCTCTTAAAAAGCTAAATGAAAATGTGCTGAAGAACAAACCTTGGCAAAATCAGAGACTGATCAATTTCATAAATTTTTGAAGCTGGCTTGGCCTCTTCTGCTCCTGTAGAATCACCACTGGTTTTAGAAGTTCTTTAATAATTTAGTAACACTTAGAAATTAATGGCAGCGAGATTCTTAATGAGGGAATTTGTTGTTGAAACATGAAAAACAATTACCTTCACTTTTACACAAATTTAGGGTTTCTCTCTCTTCACTTCTCTCCAAAATATATATATATATATATATATATATATATATATATACGCAAATAAACCAACAAAATCGGAAGACTACGTGGAGTATAACGACCCCATTATAATGTCAAATTGGTCACTTAAATTATTCTATATTGTTCTTGGTTTCCACAATCAAGAACAATATAGAATAATTCAAGTGACCAATAAGGACTGATGTCTTGGTGTTTATGATATCATATTTATATTTTGTTAAATCCGAATAATGTGTAGCGAATTCTAATGCCAAAGTAAAAGGATCCTTAGAAATTGATCAACTATGTCACACTGGATTAAAGAATAATTGGTTTTATCTTTTAATATTGCAAAACCAATTGATATCATCAGTTGTATTAGTTCAATGTAGTAATCTAAGACTGTTTGATTTGTTTATTAATCCTTTCCAGAATAATTCTAACGGTATTATGCAAACACTGTAAATATTTAACTTTAAAGTTTGTGATGTTCATATGTAACTAATGACCCACACAATTTATTTCTTTTACTTAACTCCAATATAGATTAGTATACCATAGTTACTTAATTTTTAACCTAACCAATAAACCCGTTTAACAAAATTCTGTAGTATAAAAATTAACTTCTCCATAAACCTAGAATCTGACCTGTTTTTTTTTAAATTCCTTTCTATACATCTAAATACTATGTTCCAAATATGTATCTTCTCCAGACAGATAAAATGTCATTTTATCATGACACAATTAAACAAACCACCTCCCTACGACATTTATAGTTCAACCTAATTCTCACGTTTGATTGAGTAATCTAGACACACCCATAATCATTGTTCAACTTCCAACCACCCCTCCTTAACTTTCTAAATAATCATTAATTCGTTTTCTATTACCCAAAAATAGATCATTTTCACTATTTGTTCCAAAATATCACCCGAAGAACAACGTTCTGAAACGTGAATTTTTTTTTTGTATAATGATAAAATGCTTTATAAACCATTGTAAAAACAATATTAAACTCTACTTGATATTGAGTACTTTTATAAAAATGAAATGCAACGAACAGTAGTTTTTTTTTAGTTTGTCTGTTCTTTCACTTTCTTTATATATATATATATATATATATATATATAAAATCTAGGTAGGTTTGTTGGCTCCTGCTTAGATTTTCTCTTTGTTGCTCTACCTTCGTATTGAGCGCTTTAGTGTTAGGGTTTTCGTCTTGGGTATTTTTTTCTTTCTTACGGGTACTTGACTTTCTGTTCATGTACTTCGTTTGTTTCTTTTTTGACTTCCCCCTTTTTCCCTCAGAGTTTGTCCTCAGTGGGTTGTTCAAGACGATTTAAATTGTAGCTTAATTTTAGTACTAGTTTTGGCAGAGTTAGTTCTGTTACTATTAGTATTGTAATTACTATAGCTAAAATATATATATATATATATAAAAAGCATATCGAATGTTAGGTAAGATAATGCAAATGCTAGAAAATGATCGGAGTGTTTAATCTGTGAGTAGAAATTGATAAAATGTACTTTTGGACATCTATTGTGGCTAGAACTCCCTCCTGAACAGTAACGGCCAACCAAACTAACTTAAGCATTACTGTACCAATACGCCCACAATACTAAGAGTTGTACGTATACAATGTCAATTTTCTCTCCTTCAGACCCTTGTCACATCTTTGCCTTTTAATTTGAGCTTAAATTTGTCAAACCTCTTTTAATTGATTCTGTCAACTCTTTCTATATTTTAAGCTCTTGTTTACGACATCTGCTGTTCACTTGAATTCATTCTGACCTTTTTTTTTTTTTTTACCAAAAAGAGGGTATTTGCTTTTAGGCGAGGTGGGAACCTCTTGACCAATCAGGTTTGTGAGCTTATGAATTTCTAACACGTTATGTCAATTCTTTGGATTACAGCTGGGTTGCCATAATAGTGTTTAGTACCATATCATTTCTGCAAGCTGTCACTCGCACAAGGAGGTTTAATGAGCAGGTAAATATCGTAAAACAGAATTGAATTTCGCTGACATAATTTCAGCCAATCAGAAGTGACTACTGTGTCAAACTAAAGAACAAAAGATTTATCAAATTCTCTCGGATGAAAGTCCCTTCAAAGTTGATACAGAGAATTATTGTAAATTAAAATCTTTAAATGAAGCAAAAGATTTGTTCAATAAGAACATGAGAAAATTTAGTAGCTTCAGTGTTAAATAATAAAGAACATTTTTTTTTCTGGATCCCTCGGGATTTTATCAACATTTTGTTACTATTTAAAAGACGAATTAACGTTTTAAACCGACGCTACCTTTTTTGTCTCTCACTCTCTCCCTTGTTTATATGCAATCGTCAGGTCATATGCGTTGTTTTTTTTGTTTTGTTTTTTATTTACATATAAAAGCATTGTGTGTAGTCTGTTGTGATATCGTAACGGTCAATTTGATAGGCAATAACGGTTATGTTTCGATTTATTCTAGAAGCTATTAGATGGAAATAGTTGTGCATCTGGATACAGTTTGTTTGGTTTTGTTTTGTTTTTTTTTTCTATTTACATTTATATTTATAATTTTTAACATTTTGTATTGTTTTATTGTTGGTTGCCATCGTGTTGTGTTTGTGTGTTTTCATAGTTTAATTTGTTTTTTTTATTTACGTATCGGTTTAAATTTATTTTACTTATTCAATTAATTTTCTTTATTTTTGTTCGTTTTTAATTTTCAAGTTTTAAGTAACGTAATAAAAGAAATTGTTTTCGTGTCTGCATTTTGAGATGAGTTCTGATCGTTTATTTTGTAGTTTGTGTCGGTCTAGGAAAGTAAATATAGCAACTTTTTTCCTCCAGACAGTTAATTAACGCTCCGTTAGTTCTGTGACTTTTTAAATATTCCATTTAAAATGGTATAAATATAAGATTTAGCTTATGAATTTGTTGTCATGAGTTCTTCTTTGGGATTTTTTCTGGAACAAATTTAAAGTTTCTTCTGAAAAAATCGAGTGAAAACTAAATGTTAAAAAGAATTTGTAAGTTTCAAAAATTAAAATCTGAAGGAGTAGTCTCGCATTTCACTTTCATAAGATCGATACCAACGAAGATGAGAACAGTTAGAAATAATATATGAACATCTACAATTACTCATTTCAGTAATACAATACTACATTATTGTAAAGTAATACGAACCGGCCATCATAATCACATGTCAAAACCGTCTGATACTGAATGTAAAAGACAAGCACAAAAAAATCAACAGTACAATTTCATAATCAAATTAATAGATTTTTATAGCAAAATGACAATCAAAGTAACATAAAATGTGTTAAATTTTTATGATAGAAAATGCATTTTCTATAGTAAAATTATAAACAACACATTTTATGATTTACAAATTATGCATCTAAAAAAAAAACAGAAAAAACATACCTTTTACTCTGAAAGTATAAAAATGTTTTCTTTTGTTGTTATATAATCGTTTCACCCCCAAGCCAGGCAGTACTGCGACTGACTTGCAGTGGGGTTACAGTGAGAGAAGACAACAGAAAAAAACAAAAGGCACAGGAAATTTGTAAGAGAGGTGGGAGTCAGAGATAGATGGCAATTGACGTTGCATTTAAACCTTTGGAGATTGTAGCTATCAGGGAAGCAAAACAAGGGGACTTTGATTGCACGAGTAAATTCATGAGGGCGGCGAAACAAGGAATGAAGCTCGTCAGATCAGTAGCCGTCAAAATTATTCGCAGAAAAGTGAAAGGGAAGCCACATCCCGACGGTGGGAAACTGACTGAAGGCGAGCTACCAGATCAAGACCGATTACATTGCAAATCTTCCTTTTGATTTTGTGGAGAGAAAAAAAAGATGAATAGCAGGAGCACTCGACCAGATATAGCAACAGTATTCAATACACGGACGAATGGTAGATTTATAAATATACATGATGGTTTCAGTCGTGAAAAACTTACTAGCTCGGCACAGTGACCCAACTTTTTTAGCAGTAGATGTAACTATTGATTTGATGTATTTATTCCGCTTGAGATCGGCTGAGATAGCCGAGGAGGCGCAGTGTATTGCTTTCAGGGAGACTAGTATGATCCATACTAATGGAAGGTAGAAAAGCTTCTCTATGGTGGTTAAAAGAGAGCAGCTTTGTTTTTGAAGCATTGTATAGAACAGTGATTCCAAAACCTTTTGTTATTTCCCTCTACACCCAGTTCAACCATCAAGATTCCCTCTTCATGTGTATGAGGGAAAGAGCAGTTAAAACACTGAGACTATTTACTAATTTATTTTTCAAACATACAAATATGCTGATAAACTTAGTTACAGAGTAAAGTGGATAGAGAGCAGTTAGTAACAACTAAGCCTAGCCATAGAGAGCGATTAGTAACAAACAATACTTTTGTTTGTTCTTCTACTTCAGAATTAAATTAGAAGGGTGATGCTGCTTCTTGTGCACTACTGTATCAATAAAGGGATAGTTTTGGCAGGCGCGCAACGTATAAGATTTTTTTATTTAGTAGGTAGTGTAATTATTTTCCTTCTGGTAGCTTCAAATTTCCCCGCAGAGGGGAAATTTTCCCCCAGTTTAGGAATCGGTGGTATAGAATATTTGAGGTTGAACTCATAAAGTTGAGTACAAAATATTTAAATTTCAGCATTAAATAATCGATATGACTCTAAACCAAATCGGCCAGCCATATCAATGGACTCATATTGATGACCACCATTAGAGTAGGTCGATTTTGGAACCATGGTATTGAACCCAAACTGAAAGTTGATGTTTGACATGATAAATACTGACAAGATAGTTTTTTCAAAATCGTTAAGCTCTTTTGAACGTGTTTGAAGCTTTTTTGAACGTGTTTGAGGAATAAGTTTAGCTTTACAATATTTACATTGTTTAGACTGTTATCCTCATTAAAATTTTCACTTTTCGAAGTCATCGTTTGGATATATGGAAAAAAAATTACACCAAGAAGACATGGATTAATTAAACATACTGCCCCCCCACCAATATATTATTTATTGCTTTCTATCATATTTTATCCAATTATAAATGTACATACTCAAGTTTGGAAAACATAATTTTAATTTTTAGACGAGCGTTTTTCAACATGTGCGCCCGGACGTACTAATTCACCCTGAAAAGTAACCAGGTGCGCCTCAAGATAACAGTAATTTAAGAATTTTTTATTATTAAATAAAAAATTAAAGAAATAAAATAAAATAAAATAAAAATCTAGACGCCAAGCACATGGCTTCTATGTCTAAGTCACAACTTTGTAACTTGAGATTTGGATGCTAAATAAGGAGTGAATAATCTTTCTGCTTTTCCTTTCTTAAAAGGATTTAAATCAGTCATCATCACTCTCTATAAAAATAAAAAAAAAAATAAAGAAATCAGATTCTTCAAAAGGAACTTTAAATGAAAACAGTACCGCTAATCCTCTTTGGGAACGCTAAATCTAAATTTCCTATTTTCAAATTTGATGACTAATTTTTCTTTCAGTATTTGTCTATATTTCTGAGATGAGGTATTGTGTAATTGTTCGGACTGTTGCCCTTATCTTTGCCATATTCACGACGTTTCGGCCAATGTATGCTCCGACCTTCTTCAGGTGATTGGAACTTCTACCCCTTTATTTCGATTAGTGGGATAGATTTTTATAGTTCCATGAGCCCTGCTGCTTTTGGGTGTCTTATTCACTTACGCGCAAATACCCTTAGGAAAGATATTAATCCGTCTCTTCCTTCCAGTTATGGGTTAAATAATAGGATAAATTGGCAACCAATCTACCGCAGAAAGCAATGGCAACCTACTGCGGGATAATCTTCTGCCCAGTCAGTCATGTCTATTTTGAGACATGATCGCCCAAGCGTGTTTCACGTATGACACTTAACTGACTGATCTCTGAAATTTATTTATTTATTTTATTTTTTTTAACCACTGCGGTAACCAGGTTTTGGATTCCTAACTCTTTCGGTAAAGTCACTGAGTCTTACCAACGTTTTTATCCACCGGACCATGTGTCTTTGAGGACAAAGGGTTCAGTTCGAAATTCCGATCACCTGAAGAAGGTCAGAGCTTACAACGGCCGAAACGTCGTGGATGTGGCAATATAAAGATGAGGACAACAGTCTGTACAATGTAAATAATTTTTTTATTAAAATTTAATGTGCCTCCCCCCAGAGCTTTAGTCTTTAAGTGCGCCCAGAAAAAAGAAAAAAAACGTTAAGAAATACTGTTTTAGATTATAACGACAGCTGTTAATACAAATGTTTTCCCCGACATCGTTTTTTTTTTCTCTTTAGCTCCCACGTTGTGTAATGACCGTGTTATGGCAGTTTTCACTATATAATGTGAGTTATAGAATCGAATTTTAATACGCAGGTCGATGTCGTCACAATAAATTGATTAACCAATCAATATTCGTAAAGGTTCGGAGATATAATTAGTTAAATGAACAATCTATAACGCATGTTTTCAATTTAAAATGCCTATTCTTAAGCATTTTAATAAAAAACTATTTTGTCATGTAAGGATGTATTCTATGTGCATATCCCTTCAAAACGTTGGCGAGTATGGCTCTCCACAATTTCTTTTTTTTTTTTTTTTTTTTTTTTTTTTGTAGCTTTTAACAAATTTTGTCTTTTTAAAAATTTCTTTTAAACCTTGTTTTGTCAAAGATTCTCCCAAGCGCACTTGGCGGGTTATGCGTTGTTTTTTCTCTGTCCCTCAATGTCCTGAGAGTATCGAATTTTCCAAGCCCTCTTTCCTTATTAAATATTAATGTTTTATATTCTTGCTACTCAGTATAAGTGTTTTCTTCTATTTTCTCTGAAACATCGTTGCACACGTGTTCAGTCCATAATACTCAGCTTCCTTCTGCAGGACCACATTTATATTGTTTCAATCTGTGAGGATTGTTCAGCATTCCTCATGATATCGGAGGAGTGATATCAGTTCAGTACTTGGAATGAGAAACAGGAGAATATAGTTTAAACTCTAGAAGGTTTCGTTACATTCCTTTACACACAAGTACTCTTGAAAATAGCATGAATCCGTCCCCTCCACACTATGGGTTAAATAGAACCTGTATCTGAAAAAAGACATGATTCTTCTTCACTCATGATAATCAACTAGTATGCGAAGCAGAATACTTGCTCTGTAAAATAGATTCTAACAGAATGTACCGGTTTTGCACTTATGAGAAAAGTCAACTCCGGGACACATGGAATTTAACAATACGGGGTTTACGGCCACATGACGTTGAAGCTCTCTCTCTCTAACACTCTCTCTCTCTCTCTAACACACTCTCTCTCTCTAACACACTCTCTCTCTCTCTCTAACACTCTCTCTCTCTCTCTAACACTCTCTCTCTAACACTCTCTCTCTCTAACACTCTCTCTCTCTAACACTCTCTCTCTCTCTAACACTCTCTCTAACACTCTCTCTCTCTCTAACACTCTCTCTCTCTCTAACACTCTCTCTCTCTAACACTCTCTCTCTAACACTCTCTCTCTCTAACACTCTCTCTCTCTCTCTAACACTCTCTCTCTAACACTCTCTCTCTCTCTCTAACACTCTCTCTCTCTCTCTAACACTCTCTCTCTCTCTCTCTCTAACACTCTCTCTCACTCTCACCTGAACAACCAACCGATTCAGAATCCCAAATAATAAATTTTCCTTCTTTCCATGCAGAGCAAAATAGTCCACTATTTATAAGGTATTGACCAGACGTAACCGACGTGCGAACTAGCGATCATAGGATGTTTTCTAGAAAACATTTTTACTGTTATTTTATTAGATATCTTAATACAATCTTTAAGTTAAAGATATTAAACCACAATGAAAATAAATAGCTTACAAAAACGAACACCATCTCGGCTCAGTGGATTTACACACGTCATACATACCGACTAATTTTCTCCACTTGAGTGAGTTCGTGACTTCATTGTTCGTACGAAGCTCGGCCTGTTAATGACAGACTAGTATCAGCTTTCCTGTCCTGGGAGGTTCACTTTCTGTTTAGCAAAGAAGCAAATGAAATAAATTTTTCTTCAGTCAGATTCAGCTTCTCCACTTACCAGAATAACAAACTCGTTTCACAAGCGGACATTTGACAATTTGAGGCATTTACCGAGTGATATTTTCTATTTCTAACCTGAAAGTAGACAGTCGCGATTTCAGAACTGGTTTGACTTTAACTCCAAGTGTTTGACAGATTAAGATCGTTTAAAATAAACACTCACAGTATATATATATATATATATATATATATATATATATATATATATAATCCGCAGACAGATCTGTTTCGCTGTATCACAGCTCATCAGTAAGATTAGACATCCGATTGCTTTTTACCCAGGATTGAAACCCGACCTGGCGTCAGTCGGCGATTCTCCCTCTGAACTATAGGCGTTCGGCAGAAGCGTGTATATTATCATTATACACGCCCAATAGCCGGTGTGCTCTAATTCATTACTGAATAAGCGATGCGTAGATGCTAAAGTAGCTACTGTTTTTCAATCTACCATTCTTCCAGAGTGCTCAGTATATATTATATATATATATATATATATATATATATATTGGCTGTTTAATGCTTAGTGTTTGGTCATAACAGGGTTATTAAAAATCGCCTGAAGACACCACTCATGGTAGAAACCTAGCTCGCGTAATCAGTCAGTTAAGTGCCATACGTGATACACGCTTGGGCGATCATGTCTCGAAAGAGACATGACTGACTGGGCAGAAGATTATTTGCCCATAGTGGGGGCGCTAACAGGGGCTACCAACCCGGGTGGAGGGTAGATTTAGAAACAACATGTGTCTGTAAAAATATATTAAATGACATGAGCACGTATGAGTCGTTTATGTACACCACATACTTACGTATATACATTATATACAGTCAGTCAAGTGCCATACGCTATGCGATCATGTCTCAAAAGAGACATCACTGGGTAGAAGATTTTTCCGCACTAGGTTGCCATTGCTTTCTGCTGTAGACTGGTTGCTGACCAAGGCTATAGAACCCAATCTGTCCTATTATTTAATCCATAACTGGAGGGAAGAGACGGATTAATACATTTCCCAAGGGTATTTGCGCGTAAGTGAATGCAAGGAATTCAACTGGAATTCGAACTCGGTTCCCCGATTTCAACTTGTTTAAAAATGGAATATATATATATATATGTGTGTGTGTGTGTATCGAGGCAGCAGATAATTTTCTAAACATATACTCTTAAATATAAGACAATGAATGTCTTTAATGTTTAATCACGAGCCGTTCTAAACTTCATATTTTCGCTTTAATTTCAGGTGAAAATTAAGCCAATTATTGTCCAACATTAGAATATTTTTTTTTATTATGCTGGTTCTAAGCTTTCGGCTCGCATGAGCCATCTTCAGAGAGGTTACAGGGATGTTAACATAAAGACATCCACCATCAAAGATGATTTTATCTTGTGCTGACATAAACTTTGCTATGCAACGATAAGTCACCGAATAGCAGACGCAGTTCATAAATTTGTAATGCGGTTCTATGACGTAACACCGCGTGAGAGACCGAAATTTTAACGGAACCATATTTTATTAAATGTGGGTTGTTTTGATTTAATGTAGATGGCCTCTAACATCTATCTGAGTGAGTATTATTGTTATCGACTAAAAGTGAGTATTATTGTTATCGACTAAAATTTGCCTTTTTTATATATATGAGCCCCTAGAAAAGCAATACTACCACTGGTACGTAGTGGGTTACTGGGAGAAGAGAGAGAGAGGAAAACGGTACAGGGGAAGTCGAAGAAAGGGTAAGAGAAGTCGGAGAAGATGGGAATTGACGTTGCACTTAAACTTTTAAAAATTGTAGCTATCTTGAATATGCGTTGCGGTGCACTGGATATCGACTCGGAACGACGAATCGAGGAGCAGAGTTTGAGTTCCAGTTGAATTAATGGCATTCACTTACGCACAAATACCCTTGGGAAAGGTATTAATCCGTCTCTTTCCTCCAGTTATGGTTTAAATAATAGGACAGATTGGTTTTATAGCTTTGGCTGGCAACCGGTCTACCGCAGAAAGTAATGGCAACCTACTGCAGGATAATCTTCTGCCCAGTCAGTCATGTCTATTTCGAGACATGATAGCCCAAGGTGTTATCATCATAGATACCGAATTGAGAATTGATGACCTGAGGAAATCGCTGATTGTTATGTTTAAGGAGAGAGCTCTTAGGGACACCTGCATTAACAAAAAAAAAAGATATAGAAGAGTGGCCGTTTAAGATCCCCAACTTCCAAAATATGGGATATGAATTAAATCATCACCTGGAATATGTTTATTTGTCTCCTGCTACTGGCTTAAACGGTCGAAAAGAATGTCTACCTGAATCGTTGTGATAAAAGGCGAGAATAAGATGACGGCTATGACAGGAAAAATAATACGAAAAATATTTACTCCGAATTCAAACGCCGCATTAGGCAATTTAAACCGATTTCCTATTAAGTCGTTAATAACTTCGTTTAATTGGTGTCAAAGGATTAAACAATGAATCTGCCATAACAGGTTAAAATTTAGATCCGATTATGACGTTGAAAAAAAAACTCTTCGCTAAAGCTTAATTCGTCTATGTTAACGAATGATAGCAAAGCTTTTAGAATACCCCCCCGTGTATTTCATCAGGACATATTCAGGGAGATATATTTTTTATAATGTTTGAAATAACTCCGATAGAATCGTGTAATGACAGCTCGGCGTCAATCACTTTTCCACCGCCGTAAGGTTGATTCTATGACTTTTCTATAAAGACTTTCATGGTAATTGTTCAGATGAGATCTATACTACGATATCTAGACTTTAAGCGCAGTAATAGACCAGCAGTACTAGAAGAGGGATGTGTACTATAGACAGTGGATGTCGGCTCGGAACGAGAAACCTGAGACCCACGTTCGAATTCTAGTCGAATTCGTTGCATTCACTTGCGCACAAATACCATTGGGAAAGGTATTAATCTGTTGCTTCAAGCTCCAGCTATCGGTTAAATAGCAGGAAAATGTGGTTCTATAGCCTTGGTTGGCAACCTTATCTACCGCATAAAGTAATGGCGATCTATTAAGGGAAAATCCAGTCCTGTATATTTTGAGACAGGATCGCCCAAGCGTGTATCACGTATGGCACTTGACTGACTGACTATAATCGTTGGAAACACGAGTAAAGCTTCTACTGGGCATAAAGTGAGATTGATTTTCTATTGTTATGAAGTTATAAACTGATTCCCAATAATTACTGCTTATTAAAATAATTCGTCTCTTCCTCCAGCAGGATAGATTGGGTTCTATAGCCTTGGTTGGCAACCAATCTACCGCAGAAAGTAATAACCTACTGCGGGAAAATCTTCTGCCCAGTCATGTCTCTTTCGAGACAAGCGTGTATCACGTATAGAACTTCACTGACTAACGTCGTGATCTCATCAATTTACAGTTGAGCTGGCTTGGTGTAGCCGTAAATTCTATGCTAACAGTTTTTCTCACACTTTTCGCTTGTGAAACTCTATTCTGGCTCTATGCTTTTCAGCCAAGTTGAATCTACAAAAATTTAAATACCTTATCAATTGCTATCTACTGTCCTCCTGATAACTCTTTCATCTTCATGCACATCATTAATGTTTCTGTTCCTAATTCTCCACACCCTGTAACCCCTTTTTGTCTTAAGAGCTTTACTGCCTTGCCTGGGGTGATTCAGGTTAAAAAAAAAAAATTTTTTTAAAAGCTAGAAAAAACGATTGATCATTAACTGCGAAGACAAAGTACGGTTATTAGCAATAAAAAAAAATCCTCAAAATGAGGGTTAAAATTGTAGAAGTCGATATCAATCAGTCAGTCAGTTAAGTGCCATACGTGAAACACGCTTTGGGCGATCATGTCTCAAAAGAGATATGACTGTGCAGAAGTTTATCCCGCAGCAGGTTGCCATTGCTTTCTGCTGTAGACTGGTTGCCAACCAAGGCTATAAAACCCAATTTGTCCTATTATTTAATCCATAACTGGAGGGAAGAGACGGATTAATACCTTTCCCAAGGGTATTTGTGTATAAGTGAATGCGAAGAATTCAACTAGAATTTGAACTCGGCACCCCGATTTGTCGTTCCCAGTCGATATCAATTGAGAGTTTAAATGTCCGGGGGAGTGTTTTAAGAGTGGCCGGAAAATGCGACACCGAGATTTGCTTTTCTATAAATATCTTTATTGCAATTGTTTTGATGAAATTTCTGTGTTGCATTCATTGTTTGTTTTTTACTTTGTGTTTTTTTTTAATCTGATAGTTTTATTCCCCACCTGCCTATACGTGTGAACAATTTAATACTTCATATAGACATTAAGATATTATGGCAGCTGTAATAAGAATGGTAAGTAAGAATGCATTGTTTTGATGTAAGAAATATTGGGCTATGTTTGGGTCAGTAATTGTGGCTAGTTAAATTTAAATAGAAGACTGAAGGCTAGCCTTTCCCTTTGGGCCACATTTCTTGTAAATGAGAATCAATATTACTTTCTGTTATGGTGCCTTGACTTAATGAATTTCAGCGCACTACGAGGTTGATAGCAAGGCCTCATCATTTTACAGTTGAAATGGCTAGATGTAACCGTAAGTTCTATGCTAACGGTTTCTTCTATCGCACTTCTTGCTTGTGGAACTCTCTTCCGGCTTCTGACTTACGAGTCAGCTTTGATCTTTAAAAGTTTACCTGAAACGTTAATCCTTATCTTCGGTTTTAATTCGTGTTTTTCTTGTCCTCTCTTTTTTTTTTTATAGTAGTTTTTATCATCTCTTGTGTTTAAGTGGCTTTGTCATACATGGGGTGAAATGATTAAAAAAAATAGGATTTCTATACGTAAGTATTCTTTGTTTGTTTCTTGGATTTTATTATTGCATGCAAAAAAAACTGGTTATCTGTAGAGCTGAACATCAAATCATATAAGTGAAGAAAAGATCTCCTACATTTTTGCCGATTTCTATGACAGACAGACATCTCTGCAGCCTTACTTTTACATTACCCAGGTAGTGTTTTACCATTACTAGTTTTAATGGTCATTTACGTCTCCTCCTCCTCCTGTAGTTATTAATCTGGGAATGAGTGTTCAAACTTATTTAGAGCTCTATGGATCACCTGTTATCGACGAACGTCGCCGAGGCTTGAAGATCATTCGTTTTATTGCTGCTGCGGGATCTATTTCTGTTGTAATAGTAGTAACAATAGTAGATATAGTAGTAGTAATAACAACAACAACAATAATAATAATAGTAGTAATAATATGAGTAGTAATACTAGAAATAGCAGTAATATATTAATAGTAGTAATAATATGAGTAGTAATACTAGAAATAGCAGTAATATATTAATAGTAGCAACAATAATAGTAGTAATAATAGTGATGGCGACAATAATAGTAGTAATAGCAATAGTGTCAATAATAATAATCACTCCTAAATGTCGGAAAAGTATAAAGTGATAACAATGAGCTTTTAAGTCAATTTCAGAATCCTACTCTGGGGTTTTGCGCGGTTTACAGATTTAGACTGTTAACTCTGACCCTCAGCCGACCCCAGTAAGGCGTCCTTGCTTTTCATCTCGGAGTTCTTGACAAAATACAAAGAAGGATCTTCAAGGTAATCAATCCCGATTTGGTAGTTCAACTTCAGTCACTTTCTCACCGACAAGATGTCTTTTCTACGAATATTTTTATGGCTTCTGCTCTGACGAGTTTATCTCCCTGGTGTCTCCTCTACATGAATTTTCTCGTGCTACTAGACTGGCAACTAGATCCCACCCTTTTACAAGGAAAACAGTCAAACGTGACCTTCTCTCTCTTTTACACCCTCAGTATCTTTTCTCGAACTTCCCGCGTTTAGAACTCCCTTTTGTACACTTTCTATCCTGATAGACGGGGCAAAACTTCTGGAGATTGTAGCTGAGTCCATCCTGTACATGTATAAATCTACCATCCGCCCGTGTACTGAATACTGCTGCCACATCTGGTCGAGTGCCCCTGCTGTTCACCTCGGGGTTCTTGACAAAATCCAAGGGAGACTCTGCAATGTGATCGATACCGACTCAGTGGTTCGGTTGCAGACGCTCTCTCACCGACGTGATGTGGCTTCCCTGTGCCCCTTCTATAAATACTTTCACGGCTTCTGCTCCAATTAATTTAGATCCCTGGTGCCTCCTAGGTATGAATTTACACGAGCTACTATATTAGCAACTAGGTCCCATCCTTTTACAGTGAAACCGATAAAATGTAACCGCAACTTCTACTATAATAGCTTCTTTTCTCGCACTTCCCACCTATGGAATTCCCTTCCATATACTTGCTTCCCCGACAGCTACAATCTCCAGGAATTCAAATGTAAGATCAATGGACATCTCCTATCACACTAACTCGCATCCATGCTCACAGGCTCTTTTTCCATCTACTACACCCACATCCTCGGTATCCTCATCCGTCTATTACCCTCCTCCTGACATTTCCTATAACTAACTCCTCTTTCTCATCACTTTTCCCTATGTAATTCCTTGCGCATCTGAGGCAGTAGAATGCCTTGCTTGGGGTGAGATGATTTTTTTAAAAAAAAGTGCAATGTCATCTTTTATCCCCCTGATTCCCATTTTTTTTTTCTTATCCTTAACCCCGACCTCCATCTTGTATCTTGTTTTTCTTTCTTTTCAATCTTCTTGTAATCCACTCCGACCAGTGAAAATATAGATCTCTTCAAGTCTATGGTTAACCGTTATCTTCCTTGCATAACCCCCATGAAGCGAACTTCTTGATTTTTCTCATGGACGTACAACACTACGCAGTAGCCCTATACCTTGAGTGACTCTTGTGCCTTCAATTAAGTGCATTTTAGTATTAAAAAATCTTCAGGCAGTACTTTAAAACTGCACCAATCAGATCGGAGGCAAGAAAGCTTGTTCTTTAATGTTACCCAAATAAATGGTATTTTTCACCTCCCCCACGTCGCTATCGAATCTGACATAAGGTCAAGATTTAGAATGAGTTTGACGGCAATACTGTGAAAAATTTTTACCAAACCACCCACACCCCGTACTTCCTCTTTTGGGAACGTCTAAGGCGCAATGCAATAAACCCACCCCCACTACCAAAAAACAGGGTTTTTCTTCCTGGGTAGAAGGTCCCCTGGAGATTGGGACTAAACATTTTTTTTTAAGAGTATATAATGTGTCAGACAGAATGTGCGTTGTGGTGAAATAAACATCGGCTCAGAACCAGAAATCGGTGAGCCGAGTTCGAATTTCAGTTGTATTCGTTGCATTCACTAACGCACAAATACCTTTTGGGAAAGGTATTAATCCGTCACTTCTCTCTCCAGCTATGGGTTAAATAGCAGTACAGACTGGGTTCTATAGCCTTGAATGATGGTAACCAGTCTACCGCAGAAAGTAATCTACTGCAGTGAAATCTACAAAGTCAGTCATGTCTCTTTCGAGACATGATTGACCAAGTGTGTATCACGTATGGCACTTAACTGACTGATATGACGTATGCTTGTCATTACTTCAAAGAAACGCATCTTAAACCTTCTTGTACTTTTGGTCTCTGAAACAAGTCTATGGATAAACACATACCGGCATCGTCAGAATACGATTTCACCGATAGGAGTGTCGTTTCTTACATTCTCAGATATCTCTGCTTGACTGGCCATCACGTTTTCGTTTTATTTTTATCTTCCTGCATTGACTCGACATGTCCACACAAGCAATGCTAAGCGGCATTGCCCGGGTCAAATTATTATTTTGGTTTACGAGCGGGTGGTATTAGCCAAATTGCTGTAATTAAAGCTATTCGAGACTTACGCCTTTAAAAACAGACGTTTTAAGAGGTATATACTAACATCTTGCGTTGTGGTGCAGTAGATATCGGCTCGGAAAAAAAAACCAAAGTTCGAATTCCAGTTGAATTCGTTGCAGTCACTTACGCGCAGATGTCCTCACTTTTCACTCCAGTTATTGATTAAATAGCAGGGCAGTTTGGATTCTATCGCCTCAGTTGGCAAGTAAACTACCACAGAATGTACATTGTGGTGCAGTGGTTATCGGCTTCGAACGAGAAATCTGGGAGCCGAGTTCGAATTCCAGGTGAATTCCTTGCATTCACCTACGCACAAATACCTTTTGGGAAAGGTATTAATCCGTCTCTTCCCTCCAGTTATGGGTTAAAATAACAGGACGGATTGGGTTCTATAGCCTTAGTTGGCAACCAGTCTACCGCAGAAAGTAATGGCAACCTACTGCGGGATAATCTTCTGCCTAGTCAGTCATGTCTCTTTTGAGACATGATCGCCTAAGCATTTATCACGTATGGCACATGACTGACTACGGAAAAATCTTCAGCCAAGTCAGTCAGTTCCCTCTCGAGACATGATCACCCAACACCCAAGCTTATTATGTATGACATTTAACTGACTGACTAACACAATGTCATAATATAATGTTTTTTTTTCTTTTAACCCCACGTTATGCCTCTATTCTCATTGTTGTCGGTAGGCACAAAATTTGTCCACAAAATCAATTGGAGTAGATAGACTAAACTATCGCCCGGTTCACACTCCACCCACGTCTGTTGAACAAGTGAATAGGCTCATCCCTTGTTTCCTGTTTAGGATGTGGTTTCCGGCTTTCCCTTTTCCAATCTTCTCACTCTTTTCTTTTTTTTTCTCTCAATTGGAGTAGATAGACTAAACTATCGCCCGGTTCACACTCCACCTACGTTTATTGAACAGGTGAAGAGGCTCATCCCTTGTTCCTTGTTTAGGATGTGGTTTCCGGCTTTCTCTTTTCTAATCTTTTTACTCTTACGTAGCCCCCTGTGCATCAGTGACATTATTGCCTTGCTTGGGGTGATATGATTAAAAAAAAAAAAAGAGAAGCAAAAAGGTGAAATCAACACCACGGGGAGAAATGAAAAACCTGTTTTCAATTTATTTATTTATTTTATTTTCAGGGCTTCAATCGTTAGATGACTCTTGAGGCAAATCCCTTCACTTTGGTTATGTCAGATAAATCATTCCCTTCAAACAGCTCATAATCTATTACCATTCTGTGTATCACGTCATTACGAAAGGATGTCTCTTCTTTTCTCTCAAAGCTTACTTGGTCGTTAAAGAGTTAAGGTCAATTATCTTGCAGACAATTTTAGCAATGAATACCCTTAGGACTATATTAAATATAAACAAACAAGCTTGATTCTCCTTCCTTATCTTTCTCGACCCGAAGTTAGTGAACTGATAAGTAGCAGTCTGCATTTTCTTCTCCTAAGCAGGTGTTGCTAGTATGCTTTGGGATGAGACGCTAAACACTGTGTTATGAAGTCGCTTCTCTGTGCGGCGTTATAAATGTACACAGATCTGGAAGTAGGGTGTAACTCGTTAAAAGCAAAACGCTGAGTAATAGGAAGAGAGAAGGAATGTCACGTAATACCTGGAGAAACTTTGCAAGCACGTACGTTAGCTTTCCCTCAAGCTGATACAACCTTTTAATATTGCAAGTCATGGACCAAATAAAAAAATTGGCTTTTTATATAGGTCTCTCAAGCTTATTGTGAAAGAGTTCATATAGCAGACCATTACAATAGGTACCTCTACTAAATCGCTGAAAAAAAGCCTAGAAGAAAAAAGATCCCATATTTAATAAAAACGAACTGTTTCCATCAAAAGGTTTATTATTAAGTGGAAAGTATTTCTAATTATTTTTTTTTAATCCTAACACGTTCGAAACTTGGTAAAAATCTTAACTTTATTTTCGTTATCGTGCAGAAATCAAATAATTGTCGGATTTCTCATTTTAAATAAATCTTGGTAAAAATATATATTTTACATCTGTTACCTCCCCCTCTCTACGTAAATTAATGAAATTTCAAAAAATTAAATTCATGAGCAAAATTGATTTAATTAGGACTCATTGTGGAATGTAAATCATCTTTTTTTTTTTTTTCTTTTTTTTTTTTTCTTTCTTCAACCTCTGCTCCCACTAGCAAAATAAGAAATGCAAAAAAATATATTTAGGAAATTTTGAAAGAATGGTTTCAAAATGTTTCTTAATTATAATAATTTATAAAGTTTCAAAAATATTTCAACTACTTGTAGACGTTACGTTATTAAGTGAAGACTATATTTGCTAACCGAAATTTGAAAAGTTTAATACAGATCGAGTCGTCGTATTCTTAAAATATTTTTTTTGTATTTGAAGGTTTTTTGTTTTGTTTCTTTTCTTTTTTTTGTATTGTACTTTGTGTGTACATTAAAAGGTAATGTTTTCCACGGTTTCTGCCCCTAACAGGAAAAACTTTGGACAATTTTATCAATTTTGATCGCCATACATCAACACTGTTTAAGAAATAGTTTTATTCTAAATTTCATGCGATAAATAAGTAATACTTGTGTAAATCAGATCAGTTTAACATTAAATTTGCTAATTTTCTAAAAACCATGTGTCACTGATATATATTTTGTTTTTGCAAGATTTTTAAAACCAATAATTAACTTTTGTTTACAGAAGTGTCGATCGCTCAAAAATGGTTGAAAAACTGGAAAATGAAAAAAAAATATCCCAAAATTTTAGATTTCAATTAATATAATTTCGGTTTGAAATCCACCTGAGTATTTTGCTTACTGAAAATAATAAATTTAATCATTTAGCGTTCAATTAAAACTGAAATATATTTCAAGAAAACTTTTTTTTTAATTCAATCTAAAAGTTAGTTATCAAAAATGAGTGGAGGTACCTACATTACTATGATGTCCTAAGAGATATCATCACCTTCTTATAATTATTCAGACACTAGCTATTGTTCTGGAATCATGGTTCTCCACAAGTTCCTATCCTTTGTAGCTCTGTTAGCCTGTCTATCAATTTTTGTTCTGCTACCCATTAACAAGAGTTCGTTAGGTAGGTTAATTGATGTTTCGCTCTGCCTCGGTTGGCTGCCGATGTGTAAAATCACGAATAAATAAAATATTAAGCGATCTACGAATGGTAAGGTTTACCGTCAGTAATTTAGGAAATGAATGTGTTCGAAATGTAAATTATGTGTTTTTAAAACCTATATTAAATTATAAAGATATAGGTTCATCGAAAAGTAACTCTCCATTGTAAAATACTTACTTTTACAAGAAATTGATATGAGAGGAAAGCGTTTAGCATGAGTTATTTCAAATTCAATATGCCCACCCTATTTCGCTACCAACTTCCCTAGCCACACAGGAATCACGTCAACTGATTTCACCAGGAACTCTTGTGGTATGAAAGACATAACTTTTTGTGTCCGCGTTTCAAGGTCTTCCAAAATCTTGGTTTGGTATAGTGTTTTTTTTTGTTTTGTTTTTTGGTTTTAACCAACTCCAAAGAAAAAAAATCAGTGTTAAACCAAGACTTCTGGTTGGCAACTCCTTGCATAAAATAAGAATTTACTTTTCAAACAGATTTTGGATGTGTGTTGTGGTGTAATGGATGTCGGCCAGAAACGAAAAACCTGAGAGTTCGAATTCGCAGATATCCTTAGGAAAAGTATTAATCCGTCGCTTCTCCCTCAAGCTATGACTAAATAGTAGAACAAATTGAATTCTGTAGCATTGGTTGGTAACCAGTCTACCGCAGAAAGCGATGGCAACCTAGTGCGGAAAAATTTACTCAGTCATGTCTCTTTTGAGACATGATCGCATAGCGTATGGCACTTGACTGATTGTATATAATGTATATACGTAAGTATGTGGTGTACATAACCGACTCATATGTGCTTATGTCATTTAATATATTTTTACAGACACATGTTGTTTCTAGATCTACCCTCACCCAGGTTGGTAGCCCCTGTTAGCGCCCCCACTATGGGCAAAAAATGAACCCCCAAAACAAAACATAAAAATGTATGTTTATTCGACGAAATAGCCTAACGAAGGCCAGTTTTGGTCAGGTTGGTTTGAATTCATAGTTTCTCTTCTCGACTGGTTGCCATCTTAGACTGTAGAGCTTAGTCTGTCCTGCTATTTACATCTAGCCGATTGACTGTAGAATAGATGAAATCAAACATTTCACAAGAGCATTTGCATCTAAGTGAATATAATGAACTTTATAAGGTATTCGAACGCGGCTATTAGATTTCCCTTCCCCGAGCAGCTATCCATTACACCACCGCACATCCACCAAAAAAACAGTGAGATTAAAGACTGATACAAACACTAGCAGTATAGCCCGGTGTTGCTCGGGTATAATGAAAGCTTTTAAAACTAATTCATGGTCCTGGAGCTCAGATTCTTTGGACGTTGGCACGAAAGACTAAAAAGCAATAGTTGTTTCCAGTTAAAGCGAAACCGTAGATTGAAAGAACGGGTGTAAGTTAAATTTTGATTTCTGGTATCGATGTCAAATAAGTTTTCCGTCGCAAACTGAATTTTGAAGGCTAAACAAGTCCTCTAAGTAAATGGTATCATGGCTGAGACTACAATTATACCTACTTAGCACAAAACCCGATGCAAAAACCAAAATAAAAGGGCTGAAAACCTGATTTTGATCACTCGATAGGATATCGGGATATCGATTTCCAATATCGGAATCAAATAAGTCATCCAAGAATAACTAACCTTAGTTATTCCATGAAAACTTACCGTACCCATCGAGAGTAAAATTGTTGAAAATGGGCCATATTGATGAGTGAATATCAGTTTTTGATCAGATTCGATACAATATCGAGGGTATCGATTACCGATAAGATCTACTAATGTTTGAGACTAAAAGCTATAATTTTACCAAGTTAGAGCAAATTCTGCAGAAAGAACAACAATAAAAGGGCTGAAATTCTGATCTTGATCAGACCTGATCAGATATTGGGGTATCAATTTCCAATATCGGGGGAAAATCAGAAAAAATAAGTAGCTCATGACCTACTAAAGAATATTTGTGTGAAGTTTGGTGAGAATCGGATAAAAATTGTGGATTTGTATGAAGAACATATAGACAGACACACACACACAAACATATTGCCTTTAATAATGCACACACACACAGACACTATATATATATATATATATATATATATATATATATATATTAGTTGTATCGTGGAATGAAGATCTACACAGTGAAATGTAGATAAACTACTTTACCAGAGTGATACATCCAAAAGGTATGTAAAATATTTAGTCTCTCGCAGTAGTAGGTGTTACTTCACGAAGTCCGTGATAATGACAACTATTCGTGCTAAACGCACATCGTCTTTTATACATCCGGGCCACCAGATGTCACATGGTACGCGCCACCACACACATATCTAATCTCTCTCTCTCTCTTATATATATATATATATATATATATATATATATATCACCGGCGCAGTGTGGCTTCCCTGTGTCTCTTCTACAAGTACTTTTACGATTTCTGCTCTGATGAACTTAGCTCACTGGTGCTCCCTATATACGAATTTACTCGAACAAGATCAGCACCTAGGTCCCACCCTTTTACTATGAAACCAATAAGATGTAAACGCAAGTTCTACTCTATTCGCTTACTTTTCTCGCACTTCCCTCCCATTTACTTTCTTCCCCGACAGCTACAATCTCCAAGAATTTAAATGTAAAGTCAATAGTCATCTCCTATCTCACTAACTTGCATCCTCTGTCTTATGCTCTCATTTCATTTCTGCAGTATTCTCATCCCTCTTCTACCCGCTTTCTGACATCACATTTATTCTGTCACTCCTTCCCATAACTTTCCCCCTATGTAAACCCCCCCTGCACAACAGTGGCAGTATAATGCCTTGCTTGGAGTGATACGATTAATATATATATATATATATATATATATATATATATTAATCCAGATACTTTAATCCAAGCGGAAAAAGCAGGAAGGTAAATTCCAAAAACCCGATCCTAATTAATATTAAAAATTTTATTTTAATATTAAAAAATGATACAGGAAGAGAGCTCCATGTAATAAAATATTACAGAGCAAATATAAATTAAAAAAGGATTAATTCACTGATGTTGGATGATCATTTCGATATGAAAATCCCCACGGGGGATAACACATCACCTCAGCAACAGAAAAATCCTTTCAGAAACTGGAGAAAAATCAGTCTCATTTTCATATCGAAATGATCATCCAACATCATTGAATTAATCCTTTTTAATATATATATATATATATATATGAGATATGGAAAGTACATCATTTACATGCTTGTTTATGTATCTATGAAAGTTCTTGCACGTTTCTTCGCGGTGAAGCGCTTGTCTATCAAGCGGTACGAGAAGACATTTCTTTAATATTTTAATTCTGGCGGTGTTTACTGAAAATAGAAATGTTCCAACCGCAACTTTCTTGGTTACTCGGTGCATCAGCAAAAGATTTAAATATTGCTCGTCAAGTAGAGACGTCGGTTACTTAAAATGACTGTTAAATGTGGAAAGTACGGAACTTATTTCCTTCTACTATTCGTTAAATGTCATACGTAATATACCTCTCTTTCGACAGATAACTGACGTCAGAATTTTTTCCGCAGTAGGTTGCCATTACTTTCTGCGATAGACTGGTTGCCAGCCAAAGCTAAAGAACCAAGTCCTATTATTTAACGGAATAATGTAACTGATTAATACCTTCTTTGATTGTTATTGTGCGTAAGTAAATGAAACGAATTCAACCGGAACTCGAACTCTGATCTCCGATTTTCTCGTTCCACCGCACCATAACGCATATCTTTTTTTTCTTTTTTTTTCCTATATCACTCTATAAACCTAAGCCAAGTACATGAACACAGTAAAATTGAAGATAACTGAAATGGCTTTTAGTACTATTTTTCTGTATTAAATTGAATTTTGGACAATTCCCACACAAATGAAGAGGTTTGACATGGTTTCTACAAACTGATTCTGGGAATCCAATATTTCGTCAGTTACTCTCGATCACAAGTCTTTTCCGATATTTAGCCGTCAGATTCTCCGACTGAGGCGTGTTAAAGACTGCTTCCTCTTCTCTAGAGCTATTGTTTACATATCTATCTTATCTTTTTTTAACCTCACGCGCGTACATATCGGGCTCACATTTGGTCATCTCGAAGGTCACCACTTTCAGCAGATAAATCGCAGATCTCCACCTTTTAGTTGAGTTAATCTCTGGTCAACGCAACACCTAGATTTTAATTTATTGGTCAAGTGCGAACTTGAGAACAGACCTATTCCGACATATTATCACAAAACGACAAATCTAAACACTATTTTGTGGAACCAATTTCCTGATCACTGCAATCTTAACCTGTTAAAGTCTATGATTTACCATTAGCTTCCCCTACATAAATGGTTCTGCAGAAGGATACTGAGAGTACCATGGACTAAACATGTGAGCAAATAATGAGCTAAGCTAGGAACTAAATGGGCTCGCATGACTAAAATCAAAGGGTGGACGCTCTATACTTTCAGCCTTGTGCCACATCTAAGCTTCACGTGTAGCGACACAAATACCATTATAGACATTTAATATATCATACAAAAAGCAAGTAATATTAGTAATTGTTGGGGCTATTTTTATTTTAATATTTTCTCAGTTGATTTTGTTTTAACCAATGACAATCGTTTAATAGACGCTCAATCAGTCTCTATAGTTTTAGTTAGAAGTGATTGTCTCTTTGCTTTAAGTTACGTTTAAATTCCTGGGATGAAACATTGTCAATTATAAATTTCATTCGTCGCTTTTTTTTTTTTTTTTCTTATCGCAGCTCAGAGTTAGGCTCGTTTAGCAGCACCAAATAAGTTAAATAAATTTTCTTTGTGTTCCGTCTCTCTCTCTCTCTCTCTGTTCCGTCTTCTCTCTCTCTCTCTCTCTGTTCCGTCTTCTCTCTCTCTCTCTGTTCCGTCTTCTCTCTCTCTCTCTCTGTTCCGTCTCTCTCTCTCTCTCTCTCTCTCTCTCTCTCTCTCTCTCTCTCTCTCTCTCTCTCTCTCTCTCTCTCTCTCTCTCTCTCTCTCTCTCTCTGTTCCGTCTTCTCTCTCTCTCTCTCTGTTCCGTCTTCTCTCTCTCTCTCTGTTCCGTCTTCTCTCTCTCTGTTCCGTCTTCTCTCTCTCTCTCTCTCTGTTCCGTCTTCTCTCTCTCTCTCTCTGTTCCGTCTTCTC
>JBBBDQ010001549.1:127500-222500 GCA_037127315.1 Ascarosepion bandense
ATATGAAGCTGATTGACACCAACCAATTAATTTTTTTTTTGTTTTTTTTTGTTTTTTTTTTTGTTTTTTTTTTTGTTTTTTGTTTTGTTTTGTTTTTGTTTTTGTTTTTTGTTTTTTTTTTTTAATCATTTCACCCCAAGCAAGGCATTTCACTCTCACTGTTGCGCAGGGGGTTGCATAGGGGAAAGTGATGAGAAAGTGGTTAGAGGGTTACATAAGGAGAAAGTGATAGATGTCAGAAGGAGGGTGATAGACGGGTAAGGATACCGATTACGTGGATGGAAAGAGTTTGAGAGAATGGGTGCGAGTAAGTGTGTTAGGTGTCTATTGACCTTACATTTAAACTCCTGGAGATTGTAGATGTCGGGGATATTTTGCCTGAAATGGTGGCCAGGTACAACTTATCACTTAGCGATTGGAAAGTTGTTGAGTGAGTAGCAAATAAAAAAAAATATCGCTAGGAACTGATCTCTCCTTCTCAACATATGTGGTACAAAAGATTAGCTTTTCAACAGCGACGTGATCACTTTTACAACACCCCCACAAAGAGACCTGGCTTGTTCCAGCAGAGTCGATAACAATGGCGTGGAATGTTTCTTGCGTAAAATTGCAGACACCTATCTGTTTTCTCTTTTGCGTCCACTGACGTTTAATGAAACTAGAAACGCAAAAGAAATAGATAACAATACGTCGATAAAAGAAACGAAACATTCCCTCCCGTTGTGTAATTGCTAGTTTCCCATCGAAATGATTATTTGGCCTGAGTTGAGAACATTAACCACCTCCTTCCACTTCGTCTTTTCTTCTTTATTTTAAAGAATGCACCCTATACAACTATCCCCGCCAAAAAATAAATCTACGCCCGATAGCGCCAGTCTTTGTTTCTTCGCCTCTCTAAACCTGTACGCTTTTTCCACGCCGTTGCGTGCACTCACTGACTTCCTCATTGAGTTATCCATCCAAAGGGGCATGGATTACAAACACAAAAAAATAAAATAAAACTAATCGGTAAAAAAATTTTGAATAGGTGCAACGACCCTGAAGCCAAAGTTTCATCCTTAACGTCTTCTCTAGTTTTTGGTCGATATCTTTTTATCGTTTTATTTTGACTTTTTTTTTTTAATCTCTTGTCGTTGCCATGAACAAGCAGACGAACTCGTTTATGTCGGGCAAAAGACTAAACCTTTGATCACGGCTGATCATAACGATAGCAGAACGGTTCTTTGGTACTAGCAGACGTTGTGTTGGTAAGATTGTCATTATTTAATTAAAATTTGCATCGGTGACAAACCCACTTCTACACCCGGGTTCTCCTGTCAGAATGGTGGCTAGACATGTACCCGGATCCTTTAGCTCTGGGTTCTAATCCGAAGTCAACGACCAGGGCGGGGTTTATCCCTGATCGAATCAACGAAGATTAATAATTGCCAAATTGAACTCTGTGATAAAAGGCCACATGTATAGAAAACTTACCTGTATAAATAGCTTGTCGTATCAAGAAGCCGGCGATCTTAGGGTTCACGGCCAACCTGAAAAATCAAGGAATTGAAGTTTTTCACTTTGAAAACGTAAGTTTTCTAATGCAACTTCATATACATTATATGTATTCTTTTGTTTTAGATTGAAAATTTTGAGGCTACATACGCAATTGTCCGTATACCATTTGGTATCTCTGGTAATTTTTTTGAAGTTACCACATTTTCTCAAGAGTTACTAGTTGCAAACCAACCTTTAATTATACTAAAAAAAGCAAAAAGAAAACTGCAAATATAAGAATCATGGCGTTATTAGATAAGTATATTCCTGAAAACAACAAATTTCTAAGAGCTCATATCATTCATAACTTTAATTTGTGAAACTACAATTTTCAGTTTTTGAAATATTTTTTAAACACTGTTAACCTGTCGCTGCATTTATAACAAAAATAAACTTTTTTTTTTAAATTGCAATTACTACCTATGCATTTTCCCAACATTTAAGGTAATTGCTTTTAAAGGTTTCAAAAAATTATCTAAGGTATGGGGTTTTCTGTCTTAATACCATACCAATACCAGTATGGGATTACTGTGTGGTATTGCATGGACCTCAGGGTAAGACGTGAAGTAATGCAAGGGTTATACGGGAAAGTTAACGATTAACCTAAATTTGAAAATGTCTAGACTATAGCAAATGGGAAAGCATCCTTTCGGGAGTTTGTTTTGCAAAGTAGCAGCATTTAGGAAAATGATATCTATCCGAATAGAACTCGCTTCTCTTGGTATCAATACGGAGTGAATGTGGAAGATTTCCCCTTGCGTATGTGGCATGGTGGATCCCAGTTGTAAAAGTTACGGCTGGTGAGATTAAGGAATGTAGCTCGTCAGAATACATGACATGGAAACAGCGATAGAGCTAGAGAAAAAGGTAGCAGGATTAAAAATAATTCATCACCCACAAGTCCAAGTAGATGCTTTTGAACTCTGTCAAGACACAGCTCCAGCCCAGATATGACAATCTTGTGTTTATATATATATATATATATATATACTTTATAAAGTTATCCACGTACAAGCTTGTTTGGCTGTATCACAACTGATCAGTGTGGTTAGGCATTTACTTGGTTCCAGCCGGGATCGAAACTCCATCGATTTGGTGTCAGTGCTTACCCTCTCAGCTATCGGCGCATGGAATGGGAGAGGAGGAAATTTTAGTGTTTATATATATATATATATATATAGAGAGAGAGAGAGAGAGAGCTAGTAGCTACTAATCTGAGGATGCCTGTCTACAAGCGTGAATAGCTAATCCTCATTGCAGACGCTTGCTCAGACACACTTGTTTGTTTCACATCCACAGCGCCCACCTGTGTTTTATACTGCGACTATGCCGAGCGAACCTTAGTTATAGTTATGGATAGCACAACCAAATTTCACTCACAAGGCTTGGGTCAACCCGTAGTATGGTTTTCAGGCACTTTCCAAAGGTGCTGCACGCTTGGATCGCCTCCTCTGGATTGATATCAAGAAATCACCTTCCTGACAAATCGACTATGGTGAGATTTGAACCCGGGCTTCATTGTCATAAAACGAACGTTCTAACCACTCGGACACGCGCCTAAATTCTGACTCTCTTTTAAAGATAGAATGTATAGCAGCGGTTTGGGGTGTGTGTTGTATGGGGCTAGTCGAATGAAAATGTCTCCTTGTCCCTTCATCTTTTTTTTTCTCCGCACCGATACAGCTATACACTTACGTGAATTCTTTTACGTGATGTCTCAAATTCAAGGAATTATATTGAATTTTATTCAATGGTTTTAATGGAACCCTCTATCTTCTGAAGCAAATAAAATGTCCATGTCAGAATATGCCCTATCATCTTTGTCGCCTTTAACAGACGCATACGTGAAACAGGGACATGTATTTGTGGTGGACAAAAATGACACTGGGTCGATATTCTACGGAGAATAGCTTATTAAGTGTGGTTATGATAAATTGAAAGCAACGTTTGTTTTGTTTTTTGTTTCGTTTTCGCTGAGTCGGGTAATTATAAAGCGAATGGTTAATTTAATATGGCGTCGGTACGGGTTAGGTTCGAGAATCATTCGCCGCTTTCTCGATAAGTTTCTTCGCATCAAAAAGTAAAAATCGTATTTGATTATATTAAAATTAATAAAGGAAAAAAGAAAATTTTTAAAAAATCCTCTTCTCCGGGCAGAAAATGTCATAGATAGGATATTAAATTCCCGATTGATTTCATTTACGACGCCCCAATTTGAAGCATGGACATGAGATCTCTCTCTCTCTCTCTCTCTCTCTCTCTCTCTCTCTCTCTCTCTCTCTCTCTCTCTCTCTCTCTCTCTCTCTCTCTCTCTCTCTCTCTCTCTCTCTCTCTCTCTCTCTCTCTCTCTCTCTCTCTCTCTCTCTCTCTCTCTCTCTCTCTCTCTCTCTCTCTCTCTCTCTCTCTCTCTCTCTCTCTCCTCTCTCTCTCTCTCTTTCTCTCTTTCAATACTTTCTCTTTTTATCGATCTTTCGACTTTGTCTTCCCTCTTTTTTTGAGCATTACTTTTTTTTTCTTTGATATGTTATGTATTTTTAAGGCGTGAAAATTATTTTCATATAAGTAGGTACCTCCACTCATTATCGATAAATAATTTTAAATTGAATTTTTAAAAATAAATTTTTCTTGAAATTTACTTGAAAGTTAAATGATTTAAATTTACTAATTCCAGTAAGCAAATACTCTGTATTTCAAACAGAAATTATGATTGAAATGCAAAAATGTTTCAATTTTCTTTTAATTTGTTTGTTTTTTTAAACAAAAGTTAATTCTCAGTTTGAAAAATCTTGCAAAAATAAAATATAAATCTGTGACAGATTTCTGAAAAATTAGGAAATTTAATGTTAAATTAATCTGATTTACTCAAATATTACTTATTTATAGCATGAAATTTAGAATACCACTATTTCTTAAACAGACTTCAACTTTCTGAACTTCCCGGCGTATGTGTTGACAGATGCGAGATAAGATGGCGATCGCAATTGACATAATTGTAAAAAAAATCTTTCCTGTAAGGAAAAACTCTGAAACACATTATCTTTTAATGTGCATATACAAATTACCATGCAAAAAACTTCAAATAACCAAAAAAGATTTTTAAAAAAACTTTTTAATTTTTGATGAGTAAATGTAATTTTCGTTTAATAAGTTTTTAAACTAATCCCAAGAAATTTTTAAGTTTTTTTCAAATACGTTTGAAATTTTATAAATTATTATAATTAAAATAAATGAAAAAAAATTTTTAAACTTTATTATTAATCGAAAAAAAAATTTCTTCAGACTATGTCCTTAATTGATGATATTTATTCAATTAAAAGCTTATCAAATTAAATAATCTCATAGTTATATTGCATTTATTTTTATTATTGGGAGCAGATTTTCAGAAATAAAGGCATTATTTTTCAAAAATATTATAGCTGATATACACTCTCCACTGAATCCTGTATTTAACTAATAAAACCAATTTTCGCAACAAAATTTAATTTCTTAAAATTTCATGAATTTACGTGGAGTGGGGTAACTGATGTATAACAAAATATTTTTACGAAGATTTTAAAAAATAATTTTAGAAATAATTTCATTCATTTTTAATAAGACCTGAGTGTTTAATTAAAATCCGACAATTTGATTTTTGCAAAAATTTCCAAATTAATGTGTTTGTCACCGAAAAAAAAACCCTGAGTTATGTAATATTACGTTTTCCATTGGAAACTCTGGTAACGGTTTGGTTACCCGCTAACTAAAATCAAAACAAGATTTTACCAAAATTTCAGCGATTTAGTGGAGGCACCATCATATATGTGTTGATTAGTTTTTATATCTAGTTTTAAGGTATGCTATATTTATGAGTTAAAGGTTAATAGCAGAGATGGATCGTACAGAAATATAATAATGGACACTGAAGTCAAAATCCAGCGGCGACAATTTGCTTCAGGCTTAAACTTAATTAAACTCAGTTTTCACGCCTGAAAATTGTTTTTAAGCATGAAATACTGTCACCGCTGAGTGTTGACCTCAATGTCTACTTTTATAATTATATTTGTATAATCTTTTACGTACTAAAATAGCCCTCTTCCTCCCCCCCAAAAAAATCATTAAATTTTTCTTTTCCCTTATTAAAATGTTTCAACTTCAATAAACGCCATGCTTCTTTTTAAACACTTCTCTGGGCTGTTAGCTCTCCGGTTTTCTTCAGTTGATTGTAAAATATAACTATAATATTAATTACATTTATTTACAATCGGATGAATGTCCTCATCTTATCACAAAATGTAGGGTGCCTGTTCATCCAGGTAACCTTCAGGTAATTCGAACTCTACTCTTTAATGATTGTTCTCGTTCCATGATCCTTGTCCAGGGATATATATATATATATATATATATATATATATTAATCGTTTCACCCCCAAACAAGGCGGTAACGCCACTGATGCGCAGAGGGCTACATAAGAGTAAAAGATTAGACAGGAGGAGAGTAAAGAGAAAGACGAAAAAGTTACAGGAGGTGTCAGAAAAAGGATCAAGAGAAGGATGGGAAAACAGGCGTGATGACAGTTGCAAATGTAGAGAGAGAGAGGGGAAAAGATATACAGGGTGATGTAGAAAGAACTAGAGTCAAGTCGTTAAGAGATGGGTATTGGCATTACATTTAAATTCCTCGAGGTAGTAGCCGTCAGGAAAGCAAGAATATGGAAGAAAGTTCTACAAGCGGGAAGTGCGAGTAAAGAAGCTGAAGGAGTAGACTAGTCGGCTGCATTTGGTTGATTTAACTGGGAATGGGTGGGACCCAGTTGCCAGTCTGGTTGCACCAGTGACTCAAATTCGTTGGAGCAGAAGCCATGAAAATATTTATAGAACAGACAGAAGGAAGCCACATCCCGTCACTGATAGTGGCTGGAGTCGAGCCGCCAAGTCGGTACCTATCACATTACTGATTCTCCTTTGGAGCCTGTCGAGAACACTGAGATGAACAGCAAGGGCCCCTGACCATATATGACAGCAGTATTCCATGCACAGACGGATGGTTGATTTGTATATGTGCAAGATTTATTCAGGCGGAAAAACATCTTGGCACGACACAGTGATCCAACCTTTCTAGCAGCGGATTTGGCAATTGACTCAATGTAATGGTTCTACTTGAGATCGAAAGATAGGGTAAGGCCGAGGAGGCGCAGTGTTTGTCATTTTTTTTTACCTTTTAGTACTGCTCAGTTAATTATACTGACTCTTGAGTCCTGCTCCAGGTTCACGGAGCCACACTTTAGTCATCTAGCCTATTGTCTCATGAGATAATCCTGAACCCTTGAACCTCCTACTCTGATTGTCTCCGTTGCTTCTACTGTATTGCTGTCGCTCTTCTGAATACAACCATGGATTTATTTAATTTAAACCATAAGCGCAAGAATACATATACTGATTATCCTGATATTCCAAAGAGTATTAACGAGGGTGCTAACCACAAAAGGGACATCTTGAGCGGCGGCTTGCCCTGTCAGATCTTGGTACCCTCTATTTTCACCTGTTTCGCCATCACAAGTTTCTTACCCCATGGCGCTGCAGGGTCCATTCCTGGCTACTCTTCTACACAAGTCTGGTGTCAGGGCGATTGCTCTCCAAGCGCTTGTCAGTCAAGATGGGCATACTCTAAATGAAATTGGCTTTCTCATTTATTTTTCTCCTTGTTTGTTGTTTTTATTAAGGTGCTTAATGATCTAAATACATTGTTTACAATTTAAAAAGTTCCCTTTCTCCTTTACGCGGCAGGATTACACTTTTCAGTTCGAATCTTACACTTTTTTTTTTTTTTTTAAGCTTGGTTGTCAGTTGATTTTTATGACACACTTTTATGTCTTTTCCTAAGTACAAGGAAAGCGTTGTGTATCCAGTCTATCATTGTAACTTTATTGGTGTTGCTGCTTCCTCCTCTCAATTGAATGCGCTAATTGGATTCTTGATATCTTCAGGTTATTTCACGTTTCTTAAAGCTTTGAGAGGACACCTGGGGCAAAAAGAATTAATAAGCACTTAACTCAATATGATTTGTTTACACCAATATTCAAAAAGCAGTTTTCACAGCTAAAGCTCCCACTTTTATAAGAGAGGGTTTCATATCCGCTTTCGCATACGTATAAGGAGTGTGAGCTATTCAGGGCGTACAATTTCGCTTCTTTACTCTGATTTCATATACTTGATATCAATTGTTGTTTTTGCCACTTGCGCCAGAGTTGGATGTAGATGCTGATAGGTAAGTCAGGTTACCATATTTGATGTCAGAAAAGGCACAGTCATATGAGATGTCAGTCAGTTAAGTGCCATACGTGATACACGCTTGGGCGATCATGTCTCAAAAGAGACATGACTGATTGGGCAGAAGATTATCCCACAGTAGGTTGCCATTGCTTTCTACGGTAGACTGGTTGCCGACCAAGGCTATAGAACCCAGTCTGTCCTGCTATTTAACCCATAACTGGAAGGAAGAGACGGATTAATACCTTTCCCAAGGGTATTTGCGCGAAAGTGAATACAACGGATTCAACTAGAATTCGAAATGTACTCTCATTTAAATCGTACATCTTAGGTTGTAGACGATCATTGCTTTCCACATTCACTTTTAACACGCTTTCTTCTATTACTCCAACCAAACCCCACTCTGTCGCCCATTTGCTCAAGCTCATCAAGTATGTCACGTGTTGCTTTCCTCTGTTTCACTTTCCCTCCATCTGATTTGTGAGTATCAGATTCTCCAAGTCCTCCTTCCGTTTTAGGTGTCTCAGGAACTTCATCTCCTTTTCCTGGTGTTATGTATTAGTTTCTTTTTTGTCTCCATCCTCTCCAAAACCTCATTGTTTTCTCTCCATGGTATCTTCAGCATCCTTCTGTAGAACCGTATTGCAGTTACTTCAAGTCTCTCCTTCATCTTTTGAGGAGATTGTCCAGCATTCACTGCTATATTGAAGAAACATACATCACATAACAATCCAGAAAAAAAAAAGACGAGGAGTAAACAAGTGAAAAGAAAAGAGAAATAAAAAAGAACTACAGTTTTATTACGAAGTGTTCAGTGATCTATATGTTCGTGGGTCAGTGGGTAAATCTGAATAATTAAGGTGGCTCAAAGGGTTAGTTACGTAGTCTTGTGTAAAAAGACACAGTTATACTGAAGTAAGGCCTAACTGTGTCTTCTATGTGACGTTAATATATTAAGTATAAGTTTCCTTTTCGTTCCATCCTCTCCAAAACCTCGTCATTGCTCGCATGTTCGGTCGATTCTCCTTCTATATAATCACATTTCTTCATCTTTGATGAGATTGTCCACAATTCACTGCCATATTGAAGAACATACATCGCATAACAATCCAGTTCTCTTCTTCCAGCGAAATTTTTGTATCTCTCAATATTCTACTCGACTTCTGGAACGCAACTTTGGTCATGCTATTTCGACTTTGCATCTCAGTAACGCATTTTCTATCTTCTGTTGTAACACTTAGGTATTTAAATTTCCGTACCGCCTTGATTTTTTTTATCCCCAGACAGTAGTTGTCATTGTGGACTCCTCTTTTTACTAATGACCATGCATTCAGTTTTCTTGTAGTTATGTAAAGCTTTCTTTCCGTTTTCTTTAACTACTTCCTGTAGGAGGTCTTGTAATTTTTTCCTGTATCTGCTGTCAGCACTGTATCGTCTGCGTATTTTATATTTTTCGGATTTTGGCCGCCAATAACCAGTCCTCGCATGACTTTTAGGGCTCTCAGTATTAAATGATTTCAGTACGTAACGTTTGATTATAGAAACACTATATTAGAAAGCATCCATATTTTTATTGCCGTGTCTCTTCAGGACGTAGGCGATTATGGACCTCCACTTACCCCTATCCTTTGTCGCTATTAATGTATTTCTCTTGGTAACTTTCCCAAATCTTGCTCGACCATCCACTTGCTCAAGTCCATCAAATGTCTAGCCGCTCTCTCTCCCACCCTCGCTCTCTCTCCCACCCTCGCTCTCTCTCCCACCCTCGCTCTCTCTCCCACCCTCGCTCTCTCTCCCACCCTCGCTCTCTCTCCCACCCCCCTCGCTCTCTCTCCCACCCTCGCTCTCTCTCCCACCCTCGCTCTCTCTCCCGCCCTCTCTCTCTCTCTGTTCTTCCCGCTCTCTCTCTCTCTGTTCTTCCCGCTCTCTCTCTCTCTGTTCTTCCCGCTCTCTCTCTCTCTGTTCTTCCCGCTCTCTCTCTCTCTGTTCTTCCCGCTCTCTCTCTCTCTCTGTTCTTCCCGCTCTCTCTCTCTCTCTGTTCTTCCCGCTCTCTCTCTCTCTCTGTTCTTCCCGCTCTCTCTCTCTCTGTTCTTCCCGCCCTCTCTCTCTCTCTCTGTTCTTCTTCTCTCTCTCTGTTCTTCCCTTGCTCTCTCTCTCTGTTCTTCCCGCTCTCTCTCTCTGTTCTTCCCGCTCTCTCTCTCTGTTCTTCCCGCTCTCTCTCTCTGTTCTTCCCGCTCTCTCTCTCTGTTCTTCCCGCTCTCTCTCTCTGTTCTTCCCGCTCTCTCTCTCTGTTCTTCCCGCTCTCTCTCTCTGTTCTTCCCGCTCTCTCTCCGTCTCCTGAGTATTAAATTCTCCAAGCCATCCTTACTCATTATGTGTCTTAGAAACTTCAGCTGACTCGTCCTGATGTTAAGTATAATTTTTCCTTTTCGTTTGCTTCATCTCCAAAACCTCATCATTGCTCACATGATCGACCCATGGTATCCTTAGCATCCTTCTGTAGAACCACATTTCTGTTGCTTCTCCTTCATCTTTGATGAGATTGTCCAGCATTCTCTGTCATATAGAGGGACAGATATCGCATAGCAGTCGAGTACTCTTTTCTTTGTTTCTTCCTGTCTTTCAATACTCTGCTTAGCTTTTAGATTGCATCCTTGACCATGCTTCGGATCTCAGTGTCTCGCTTATCATTCTCTCTCAGAACACTTTCCGGGTCTTTAAATTTTTGCACCTGCTTAATTTTAGTATCTCCGACCTGTAGTTGGCATAAGAGTAATCGAGTAGTAATGAAGCATGAAATCGCATGTGACATTAATTCCTTTTAAAAACCGGCAAAAATGTCATTTGCGCAAATATTAGAAAGTCAGGCGAAGCAAAAGTCATTAGGTTGAAAGGATAGATTACGGTAGTATGCGTTCGGATGAAAATTGTCTAACACGTGGTTTGAAATTCTAAATATAAAAATCGGTCCCATTTATTTATTTCTAGCCACTTTATTTTAAACCTATATTTTTCTTACCTTTTTTCTCTATACCATTTTCTAAGCTCTGTTAACCATATTTGTCTTTTTTCAAGGGCGTATCTACTGTATTCTTTCATGACGTAGGCGATAATTTCCTGTCCGTTCAGCTCTAAATTATTTTATTTCTAAACTCTGTTCCATCATCCATTTTTTTTTTTTTTACAACCCCCTCAAGGATGTTATGCGTTATTTACCTTTGTCCCTCAATCTGTCTTGTAAACAACAGATTTTCCAAGCCCTCCGTCCACATTATTTGTCGCAGAAATTAAAACTCTCTTTCCTGATATTAAGTATGAGTTTCCTTTTTGTTTCTATTTTCTCTAAAATCTCGTCATTGCTGACATGCTCGGTCTATTGTATCTTCAGCATCTTTCTGTAGGGCCGCATTTCTGTTGCTTCAAGTCTCTTCATCTTGAAAGATATTGTCCAGCATTCACTGCCATATAGTAGGACAGATATCACGTAACAGTTCAACCATCTTTTCTTTCTTTCTAACGAAGTTTCCCTGCCCCCATTTCTTAATACTTTGCTTAGCTTTAGGAATGCATCATTGTCTGTCTCAATACGTCTTCGGATTTCAAAGTCGCATTTTTCGTCCACTGTTAACACACTTTCAGGCATTTAAATTTGTGCTTAGTTGATTTTGATATCTCCGATTTGTAATTTGCATTTTAAGTTCATCCTTTTGTTCGTAACTATGCATTCTCTCTTTTTGCGGCTCGTTTACGTCCTTCTTGCTTTTCTGGGTTTCTTTCCGTGTCTATTGACATTGTGTCATCTGCATATCTTGTGTTGTTAAGATTGTCAACATCTAGGTGCAATGTGAAAGAAACAAATCAATGGGGATTTTGTTAATTGTAGAAATTACTTAGTTTCTAATTATTAGAGTGGGCAAGCCTTTCTTTGGTAAGGATTTAAGCCTATAAGTATTGAGTTAAGTGGCTCTTGTTGTGGGTTCTTATCCCTCTGTTGGGTGGCAGAATTCAGGATATTCAGCCATCTTCGAGACAAAAAGCTGGCTCATTTTTTTTTTTTTTTTTTTTTTTTTTTTTTTATAGTAGGGTCAGAATGTCTTACTAAACTTGTTTATCTAATCTAAGTTTTAATCAAATGAAATTCCTGAATCATGTCCAAGAACAACAGAGGGTCCGATAGCAATTAGCAAAAGCTTGTTTCCTTCAGCTATAATCATCGAAAAAGATTGTACAAGGGAACAATGTCGGAAATTATTTTTCAATTCTCTAAGACGACATACGACTTGCAAAAATAAAATGAGTTCAGACAAGTGCATTTTTACTCATTTAGAATTCCTGTCGCTTTTACAACTTATTGCAAAGAGCGAGAGAATGTTACTGCCTTCTCTCTCTCTCTCTCTCTCCCCCTCTCTCTGTGTACTGTTGTTCCCCCCTCTCTCTGTGTACTGTTGTTCCCCCCTCTCTCTCTGTGTGTACTACTGTTGTTCCCCCCTCTCTCTCTCTGTGTACTGTTGTTCCCCCCCTCTCTCTCTGTGTGTACTGTTGTTCCCCCTCTCTCTCTCTGTGTGTACTGTTGTTTCCCCCTCTCTCTCTGTGTGTACTGTTGTTTCCCCCTCTCTCTCTCTCTCTGTGTACTGTTGTTTCCCCCCCCCCTCTCTCTCTCTCTGTGTGTACTGTTGTTCCCCCCCTCTCTCTCTGTGTGTACTGTTGTTTCCCCCCCTCTCTCTCTGTGTGTACTGTTGTTTCCCCCCTCTCTCTCTCTGTGTACTGTTGTTTCCCCCCCCCCTCTCTCTCTCTCTCTCGCCTTAAACGCGCAAGCGTGACTTCATCTGATTTCCCCCACCTCGCTTACCCATACGTTAGATCTTCCTACTTTTTTAAGGCACCACCTAATGTCATATAAATAATTATTTTAAAAAAATGTTACCACTAACTCTTCGCCTGGCCCAATTCTCATGTCCTCCTCTCGAGAATCTTTCTCAAAAGCCCTCATCTGCGTTCGTGTGTATTTTTTTTTTTTTTGGTGGGGGGCACTTGAGTTCATGAACTTCTCATAAGATGACCCTCAACTGAACTAATCACCAAATATTCTTGCATATTACATTCACACTCCTATTGCAATGCTTGCTCATTCTCCAATTCCCCACCGCTTTGTCGCCTCTCGTTCTCTCTTGCGAATGTGCATCTTTAACTTGTCTAACTACAGTCCTCAACGTTTTAATTACAGTCTTTAAAACACTTAATAACTCATTCGCTTAACAGTGTGAAAATATTTTAAACAATCCGTACACACTTAAAGTTATTAACGCCACTTCCTTCTATCCCGTGTGTAATTAAAGTCGAATCAAAGCAAGTGAAGTTTCTAATGGGACTGGTGGGAAGTATTTCTGATTTTCGTCTAAAGATACTTTGTGCTTTTTCAGAGAAACAATTAAGGTTTCTTTTTATATGTAAATATCAGTTGTGTATAGCACCGGGTTATAATAGTTGAGAGCTCACAGATAAATTATCTCCACGGATGTACCTATTAAAATACCTTAAAGTTTTAGACAGTCTCTGGAAAAAATTTGGTCACCCGCTGACGAAAAGTTTTTTTTTTAATATGTTCAAAGTTTTAGATAAAAATATTAGATTATAAAATATTTTAAAAAAAAACATAATTAAAAATACTTTAATTTTTTTCCTTTTAACATTTTGACGGAAAATTCTCATTTTATTAAGTTTATGGTAATGTTTTTTTCGTGCTATGCTGTTTTTTCAGCGAATTAGTTGAGGTACCTACTTAACACTCCATTACAAATATCCTTTCTCTACTTGTTTTGCTTTGTGTGACTACAACGATCGGTATATTAGCCACTAAGTTTAATGATGGCGTGTGTCCAGAACGTGGCTAAGGTTACATTAAAAAAGTTATTCAGAAAAGTTGGAATGAAATTCAAGATTTAGTAGCACTAGTCTTTCAAAAGTAACCCAGTTTGGCAAGGCTATGTGTAAGTTTTCTTGCATAAACAAATACATGGAATTTACAAGGCAAAAGTGGGAGATGTGTTTACGACTTGGTTATAAAGCAAAACCTTATCCCTCATTTAATACTCGTAGATTTATCAAATACTGATAATCTAAATAGGTACTCTCTACTGGGCGACTAGTTATGAATTAGGCAGTGTTTGAAAACCTGAAGGACTTTTAACGACAAAAGTTAAAATGGATAGCACATGTCACTCAAAGAGAAAATAATGACATAATCAAGATGTTGACATTTTTCTTTAAACCTTGAAAGAACTTTACCAAAAACAGAAACTACATCACTTGAGGACTTTCAACAGCAGCAACAACTAAAATGGATAGCACATGTTACTCGAAGAGAAAACAATAACATAATCAAGAGGTTGACATTTCAAAGAAGTTGGAAAAGAAACTCCCATCAATACTGGAAAAATTGATAACAGCTACTGGTCTTGAGAAACTTATTTCATTGAAAAATTGTTTAGCGAGAAAGATTTTATAAATTTCAACTAAAACAGTACTGGTTGATCGGTTTTTAAATAAAAGGTTAGGAAGAAAAATAACATCAATAATGGAAAGAGTGATAACAAAAATGCTACTGGTGCACAGGGGGTTTGTAGGGACTGAATAAAAAGTACGAAACAGAATAGAACAGAACAGAATAGAATAAAAAGTACGAAACAGAACAGAACAGAATAAAAAGCTCCCAGGAATCCTCTGACAGGAAAGACAATTTACGCATGTGCAAAAAAGAGGGGCTTCCTGGCGCCAAAAATAAACTCTCTCTCTCTCTCTCTCTCTCTCTCTCTCTCTCTCTCTCTCTCTCTCTCTCTCTCTCTCTCTCTCTTTCTCTCACTCTCTCTTTCTCTCACTCTCTCTTTCTCTCACTCTCTCTTTCTCTCACTCTCTCTTTCTCTCACTCTCTCTCTCTCTCACTCTCTCTCTCTCTCTCTCTCTCTCTCTCTCTCTTTCTCTCTCTCTCTCTCTCTCTCTCTCTCTCTCTCTCTCTCTCTCTCTCTCTCTCTCTCTCTCTCTCTCTCTCTCTCTCTCTCTCTCTCTCTCTCTCTCTCTCTCTCTCTCTCTCTTTCTCTCTCTCGGACTTTGACTGGTAAAGACGTGCCGAGTGTTCGGGAAGGAATTTCCCAAACAAGAGGTCGTTGGAACCAAAAATAAAATCGGTGTCCAACTGTCCCTCTGTATCTTTCCTTTTCTCCTTGCCTGTTTATTTCAGCGACGAAAGCTATTCAACAAGTCTCGGATGTTTAGGTGAAAGAACCAACCCAGCAGTAATAGCCATAACATCCATAGGTTACAGTGAGAACGCAAAAGATACAGGGTGTGTCAAAGAAAAGACAAAAGCTCGTCAGGGCAGTTGCCATTCTAATACTAACAGCAAAGACAGAAGGAAGCCACATCACGTCAGTGAGAAAGTGACTGAATGTGGACTGCCAAGTCAGGGTCGATTAAATTGCAGATTCTTCTTTGGATTTTGTCGAGAACCTCAAGATAAATAGCAGGAGCACCCGACCAGATATGGCAACAGTATTCAATGCACAGACGAATGGTAGATTTATGAATGTGCAAAGTGGATTCTGACGAGAAAAAAATCCTGGTCCGACACAGTGAACCAGCCTTTCTAGCAGTAGATGCAGCTATGTAGTCATTCCATTTGAGATCATTTGAGAGAGTGATGCCAAGGAGGCGCAGTGCGTTGGTCTAATCATCCGTCATCTGTTCTAATGGTAAGCAGAAATGTTTCTCTATGATGGTTAAAGGAGAGTAGCTTCGTTTTGGAGGCATTAAAATTTACTAGCCATTTTCCTGCCGCGTTTAATCACAGATTGGAGGTCCTTTAGAAGTGCAGTAGTCAGGTTTACTTTGTCAGAAGTCTGCCAAGGCTGACAAAGACAGTAGTAAATGGTGTCATCTGGATAAAAAAAATAAACAAAAGAACACAGTCACAAATAGTGAAATTCAAATTTTGATAGCGCTGGATTTTTCAAATGTCATCCAATCGATCGACTCTGAAAGGGGTTTTGGTGTTGAAGGGGCATAATGAATAAAACACAACGGCTATATTTGAATTAATTCTTCGAGCTCACCTTTTTAGAAACAAACAGTACTGAACTGCTATGCTGAGAATACTATGGACGGAATATGAGTAATGAGGAAGTTTTAAGGAAAATGGAAACAAAAACATTTTAGTTAGAATCAGAAAGTGACAATTTCTGGGAGACATAATAGAGAGAGCTTAGAGAATTTAACACCGAGAAGACATATTAGAGGCAAGAAAGAAACAGGATGTAGAACTCCAGGCTTGTGGATGTCGGATCTGGGAGCGGTATGAATAGTAAAGAAACAAGCATTACTTAGAGCTACAAAGGATAGGAAGTTGTAGAGAGCCATGAACACCCACTTCCTAAAGGAACACGGCACAAAGGTTTTCTCAGAAAGATGGATTCAGGAAGTTAGGGATGCAGTTCGAGTCTTGCTCGAAGGTTATCCTCTATTTTCAAGCCTCACTCATTAACATTCACTGAGTAACGATTTTGATGTTTTGATAAAAGCAATTGAAATTAAGTGTTGGTTGGCAGGAGGAGGGACGTATATTTGAAAGAATAGTTGTTGTTGTTGTTGGTTTGAAATTCATTTCTGATGCTTCTACTTGCATTTCCAATCGTTTCTAGAATTAAAAAAAAAAAGTATTGTGAACTACGATTTTTTTTTTTATTTCATCCTTTTATTTGTCGTTGTTCGCTTCAAATATGAAACTAGTCACGTTCGATTAAGGAAAATGGGCCAAAGAAAATAAGTCTTGTTTGGTTTTATTGATAAACTCGTCACGTCGGATTTGCACGACTTAAGCAATTTGTCAACGTATAATTAGTTAGGATTAATGAAATTTAAGAGAAAATATTTAACTGATATTCCGTATTCAGTTGAAACGATGCTGGTGGGGTAGGAGATGATGTCAGTGCATATATCGCGTTCATAAAAGTGTAGCTGTGTATAGTTTGCGTTGATCTCTCTCTCTCTCTCTCTCTCTCTCTCTCTCTCTCTCTCTCTCTCTCTCTCTCTCTCTCTCTCTCTCTCTCTCTCTCTCTCTCTCTCTCTCTCTCTCTCTCTCTCTCTCTCTCTCTCTCTCTCTCTCTCTCTCTCTCTCTCTCTCTCTCTCTCTCTCTCTCTCTCTCTCTCTCTCTCTCTCTCTCTTTCTCTCTCTCTCTCTCTCTTTCTCTCTTTCTCTTTCTTTCTCTCTTTCTCTTTCTTTCTCTTTCTTTCTCTTTCTTTCTTTCTTTCTTTCTCTTTCTTTCTTTCTCTTTCTCTCTTTCTTTCTTTCTTTCTCTTTCTTTCTTTCTTTCTTTCTCTTTCTTTCTTTCTTTCTCTTTCTTTCTTTCTTTCTTTCTTTCTTTCTTTCTTTCTTTCTCTTTCTTTCTTTCTTTCTTTCTCTTTCTTTCTTTCTTTCTTTCTTTCTTTCTTTCTCTTTCTTTCTCTTTCTCTCTTTCTTTCTCTTTCTCTCTTTCTTTCTCTTTCTCTGTTACCTCTCTCTCTTTTTCTCTGACTCCTCTCCATTGAGATATATATATATATATACACACACACACACACACACATTAGATCTAATTCAATGCTTACTCTTTAACTGTATGTTTTTGTATTTGCATAAGTGGTAATTTTTTTTTACTGAAGTAATTAGTCTCGTCGCCCGCCCGATAAGTTTGGTCGTTTAGGCTTCGGATTTCACTCTGGATGTGAAGTAATTACAGCCCTTGCCCCGTATACGGCGATTGCAGCCACCAACCCTCTGTCATCTGAGGCTATTGCCAGCTAACAAGACTTGATGTTCAATTTGCACGACAGAGAGAATGTCAGGAAATAAAGTTGTTTGGTTGTATTCTTCATTATCTGCAAACAGAAAGTTCAGAGTTCAAAACTATACAATTAATTTTTTACCGGGTTGGGGGGTCGGATTCACAAATATTTATAAAACTTCTAATAAAAGATCTCCAGGTTCATGTAACGGTTATTGACTTGAAAAATGGAATCGCCAATCAAATTCCGGCTTAATCTTTTAGGTTCACTTCACACAAAAGTCATTAAGACATGGAACTATCTGCCCTCCTTTCAGCTATCCATACTCGGTATGACGATGAACTACATTTGGCAGCAAGGAAGTTGGAGATTTTCAAGAGCGTGGAGTTCTGACCCAAGATGGTATTAGTCCTTTTAAACTATGGTAAATAGTGACCCCCACTCCCAAACGAAAAATCAAAACACTAGAAAAATATAAAAATACATCGGGGATGGGTGAGTAACGACATTATAACGGTGTTCTCACGAAACTTCAAAGTCGGCATGAATCTGCTCAGTTAAAGTGATAAATTCTTTGCACTAAAATTATGAATGCTCTATCTTCATCCGGGTATCAAGCACTTTACGATAAAAAAAAACTGCTTGCTAAAATACCATTTATCAGCCAAACTATTGAATAAACATTATTGGCACCAAAAACGATCACAATTCAACACACACACACACACACACACACACACACACACACACACACACACCCGGAAATCAACTACCCGCAGATAATACAATATTAAAAAGTGATCACCTCTAAAACGATTAAGCACCTGTACAACCTCTCAGATACCAAAATACTAAATTGCTCCATATAAATAATAAAACCTGAACACAGCAGTAAATTGAAATTAAGCCCTGGCGAGTGAGGACCTAATAATGGCGCCTTCACGAAACTTCGAAGTCTGCATGACACTTCTCAGTTAAGGGACAAACTTCTCTGCATTATTCTTATTAACGCTCTATCTTAATAACGAGCACTTCACAACAAAAACCTGTTAGCCAAAATATCTTATCAGTGAACAACTGAAAAAAAACGACAATCTTGGCACTAAGCATTACCATAACTCAACATACAAACATATATATATATATATATATATATATATATATATAGTGTATCGAGGCAGCAGATAATTTTCTAAATATATACTGCTAAATATGAGACAATGAATGTCTATTATGTTTAATCATGAGCCGTTCTTAACATCGTATTTTGGCTTTAATTTTAGGCGAAAATAGACAAAAATTATCCAACATTTGGATAATTTTTTTAAGTTGGTTTGAAGCTTTTGGCTCACATGAGCCATCTTCAGAGAGGTTACAAGGACGTTAACATAAAATAGCGTTTGCTATTTTTGGTAACTGTCAACGTTGCTGAGCAAAGTTTTGTCAACACAAGATAAAATAGTCTTTGATGATGGATGTTTTTATGTTAACGTCCTTGTAACCTCACTGAAGATGGCTCATGTGAGCCGAAAGCTTAGAACCAACTTAATAAAAATTATCCAAATGTTGGAGAATTTTATTTTAACCTGAAATTAAAGCTAAAATACGATGTTTAGAACGGCTCATGATTAAACCTAATAGACATTCATTGTCTCTTGTATTAACAGTATTTGTTTAGACTATATATATATATATATATATATAAAATGAAGGGGAGCGGTACAGTCACTTTTTGTTTTTATTCTTTCATTGATGCCAACTTATCGCCTTGTTAAATATTCATATTTCATTCATTTACACAATCAGTAATACAGCAACGTAGACCTTCATCCTAAAACAGAAAATAAAACATTGAAACACACTGAATATATCACACGATTGGCTTAACTTTTTGCCGCTGGCTTTTATTAGTGAAATCCGAAACGTTCGAATATATTCTCTCTTTCTTTTTATTTTCTGCTGGAAGATTGTAATTAGCGAGCACTTTAAGCAGAAATTCCCGGAAGGTTAGCCGCGTAACCCACGAAACTGTTGTCTTATCAAGCGAAACTTACTCAGCATTTTTTTTGCTCTTTGCATAAGCCAGGGGTTCCCAAAATGGTCGATCCCAACGTCTGATGGTTGATGGTGCTATCCAGGGTGTCGATAAATACCTGGTGTAAAATGGGAGGTGATAACAAGTTCTGACTTATGATTAAGATCTATTAAATTTCAAGTGAAATACCGATACCCTCGCTACTCCTCATGGAATACCCGCCCCCTCCACCACGGCTAGTTAATGATTGTCAACAACTTTCACAACTTCCTATTACCTGTAGCTCACATATTCCTCCCATTCCCAGTTCTTTCATAAGCCCATGAGTTACTCTCTGTTTCTCTGTCCGACTTGCTTTAAATTGTTTCTGTGGGTGTCAAATTCGCAAAGCACGCTTTCCGCTTTAAAAATTCAACTGTCTTATTTTAAGTGTTCTGTTGTCTCTATTTTTCCTTAAAAAGTATTTTCATGGCAAATGCTCTGACGACTTTTTTTCTCTGGTTCCCCGACCGCATACGTTTACTCGTGCTACTAGATTAGGATCAAGGTCTCACACTTTAACCGTAGAAATAGTTAAATTTAACCTCTTCTACTCGAATAGTTACTTTTCTCGCACTTTGTGGAACTCATGTCCATTTGCTTGCTTCTCTGATAATTACAATCTCCAGATGTTTAAATGCAACGAGATTATTTTTTATCTATTTGATTCCCATCCATCTTTTATCCTTTCTTCGACATTTCCTGTACCCTATTTTTTTCTCTTTTTTGTCTTTTTTGTCTTACTGTAACTCGTTGCGCGCCAGTTGCGGTCCTAAGTTGCTTAGTGAACTGATTATGAAATATACAAAAAAAAAAAATCTCATTTCGGTTGTTATACTGACAACATTTAGGCCATTGTAGACTTGGAATATGACGATAACCCTGAAGAAGATCGGTGAGTACAAATATCGCAACATTGTGATTATATAAAAAAAATTCGTTTATTCCGATAAATCACATACCATGAATTCATCATCAAAGTTCAGGATCTGTAATTAATAAATACATTTTACATTATTTACACTGTTCTGACTGTTGTCCTCACCTTTATTACGATGTTTACGACATTTCGGCTGTTGTATGCTTCGGCCTCCTTCAGATACTCAAGGACACATGGCCCAGTGGATATAGACGTTCATTAGTTTCGGTGACTCTACCCAGAGTTGTGAGTTCAGTACCTGGCTACAGCAGTGGTGAGCAAATAACTTAGAGTTGATGTAAAGGGAGATAACTACACAGCATCCGGAAGTATCATCGTACATGGAATGAGAACAATTTACCCCAGTGATTGAAATAAAAGGTTGCTCAAAATTCCTACGGCCTGAAAAAGGCCGGAGCGTACAACGACCGAAGCGTTGTATACATGGCAATAAAGATGAGGACAACATTCCGAACAGTGTAAATAATGTAAATACTACATCATCTCAGAAGTATAAACAAATAAAAAAAGTTAACTCCACAAATTTAACTAGAATAAACATTCAGTTTTGACCAACCGATGTATTTATATATAGATATGTGGTCGAGGTGTAAAATACTATGCTGTGTATATATATATAATGTGATGTTATTTCCGACTTTATCGAAATTCCTCCGGCCTTCTTCAGGCCGGAGGGTACAACGGGTGAAACGTCGTAAAAAAGGGCAATAATGATGACAGTCCAAAAAGTGTAAATGCTACATCAGAGACACAATTTACTGAGACCTTCAAAGGACCCTCTGCCAATTTTCCCGTACTTCTCCTCTCTCCCTTCCCGTACTGTTCTTCTCCTCTCTCCCTTCCCGTACTGTTCTTCTCCTCTCTCCCTTCCCGTACTGTTCTTCTCCTCTCTCCCTTCCCGTACTTGCTCTCCCTTCCCGTTACTCCTCTCTCCCTTCCCGTACTGTTCTTCTCCTCTCTCCCTTCCCGTACCGTACTCCTCTCTCCCTTCCCTCCGCCTCCTCTCTCCCTTCCCGTACCGTACTTCTCCTCTCTCTTTTTCCCATTTTCTATCTCCCCCTTTACCTAATCGTACAGATCAAGAATCATTGAAAACAATACTAACAATGGATGAGCGGTACTTAGCAAGAACATGACATTATGTTTATAGACATGACTTGCCACCGTAGTTTAAGTAACGTGTTCTGTTCGGAATTCTCTTAAGGTTATCTGGATCGCATAATACTGTTACAAGCCGGAACAAAACTCGGATAAACCGTTTCAATAAATCCGGATATTCGTCGAATATATTACACCAGAAAACAATCACCGGAACTCTTTCAAATTTAGCCATTAACTGAGAATCTCAACAAATAATTATTCTTATAACCCTGCCACTAGTAATCGTTTTGTCTTTTCTTAATGTTGGACCCAATTACGCTCAAATTCTTCAAAATAGGCAAATAGTTACGCATTCTGATAAGTCAGAGAAACAATTCTGATTTAATTCACTAACGCTCAAAATAGCGGCAGATCGTCGAAAACCATTTAGTTTCACATCTGAGACCCGATATAATTTGTGTGTTCGCGATATCATTTTCTTTATTTCCAGAAATATTCATTTCTTTCCCTATCAAAGATAAAAATGACTCATTCAATTTTTACAAAAATATCGGCGAAGCTTGCCCGTCATGAGTCATTTGCTAATCTGCCGGCTAATCAATGATCGATAAAAACATGTCAACAGTACTTTCCAGAATCCAAACCTTCTCACATGAATATAACTACACGATAGCCATCTAACCAGTGCATGCCGAAATATTAATGAATACTACTGATATCCGTGCTACTATAGCGTGAGGTCTACCCTTCCTCCCGTTTCGACTATAGCGTGAGGTCTACCTCAGCATCGAATTATAATATTGTATGTGCATACATATTTATTTAAAACTTATATTATTATTTATATATCTATATATATTATTTATATTAAAGGTAGAAAGGTAAAAATAAATACACTATTAAATACAATACATATTTTACCGATAAACACTCCGTATATCTTCTAGGAAAGGCACAATTTTTTCTCATCTTCTAGCAAAAATGATCAATTTATTGTGCATCTAAACTTATTTATAAATGGAACTTTGTGTGTCCGTTACCTATAGACTCCGAAACGGTTGAACCGATTTTCTTGAAAATTTACACAGTTGTACTATAAGCGTCTGCGAGTGTTCTTGGCTAGGCTTTGTGTCTAGATACCCCCCGATAAATATCGATAATCGAAAAAATCGGGTTATAGAAGGAGTGGTCCGATTTTAATCAAATTTGATACACTAATAGACAAAGACATAAGAAACGATATTCAGAAGTTTCAAGGTTGCAGTTCTTACAATAGTGCAGAAAATTTAATACCGATACCAGGAAATCAAAATTTGACTTACATCCATTCATTTTTCTTTCAGTCTAGGGTTTCGCTTTAACTGGAAACAACTATTGCTTTTTAGTCTTTCGTGCCACCGTCCAAAGAGTCTGAGCTCCAGGACCGTGGATTAGTTTTAAAGCTTTCATTACACTCGAGCAACGCTGGGCTATACTGCTAGTGTCTGTATAATAAAAAAAAAATGATTTCCTTTTACGAATAGATCGTGTAGTTTGACACCACTTTCGGGGACAATGTAATACAGGTTTGAAGTCTCTGTTGGGCTTTTCTTTCCTCCATGACAGAACCACATTTATGGTATGGAACTGCTTGTTGAACCGCTTACGTTCCCTTAAAAAGGCGAATGCTGTTTCATCGGTCAGGATGACTCTTCTATAAAACTCCTTCAGCAGCATTTTGAAGTACACAGAACTCCTGAAATATTTGTTAACTGGTTCAGGCCAAGGAGGATTCTGGTTTAGGAGCTTCACTTGCTGCTTTTTATATGGACAAGGGGTGGGGCACAGTAGAACTTTGCGCTACATAGGGGTAGACGATATATAGAGGTAGACCTCGCGCTGTAGTAACACCACCAGTATCTTTAAATAAGGCTTCATTTGTTTAAGTGAAAACAGTAACCGAGATTTGATAAAATACTTAATCAGCACTGCTCCGTCTAAAATCGATTTTAATGTAATTGAAATATTTTTTAATGACTGTTGGTATTCACATAGACTTTAATATTGAGGAAAAGGGCTTGGAATTGTCTGGGAGGGAGGGATAGTACGGCGGTAGATTTTGCTTAGAGCGATACATAGGAAGTTGTGGAGTTTCATGATCGTCCATATCTTGAGGGACTACGGCACGTAAAAGAAAAACACCACTGAGAAAGACATTAATCTCTCTCTGCTCTCCAATGATCGGGCACACTGTGCTGTCCAGCATTGATTGGGAATCAGACAAGGAGAAGAACTATGAATGCAAAATCTGAAATAGCATTGGTTATGAGTACCTATACGGTATATTCAAATATAATGTAAATTTTTTGGGGGGGAGGTGTTTAAGCTAAGGATAGTGGTTTGCCCTATACACAGGTAATTTTTGCTGGAAGGGTTAAAATTCATGGTTTGTAGTTTACATAAAGTCGTGTTTATACACGAGTATATCCTGTCGAAATTGCAGAAAACAGGGAGTAGAGTTGTAAGCGTTTTGAGTTGTCAAAAAGATTCATCGCCTAGTGGAATAAAACGTTGGTTAAAATATTGCTGGTTTTCTGGAAGCTGTTAGTTCAATGTCTGGGCCTGGAAATGCTAAAGCCGAATAATATAGCTCAGCGGATCAAAACGGACAAGCTTGCAAGTCTGTAAAGCAAGATGTCCAATTATAGCTGATCTAGCAGGATTAGGGTTTTTTTATTTGTTTTTCGTACTTTGTTGTTGTTGGGTTTTTTTTTTGTTTGTTTCTTTGTTTTTGCCATTACCTCACGTCGAAGTGTTCGTGTATTATATATAATGTGACTCAAATGAAAATATAGGTTATTAAACAACGTATCGTCCTCTCTCGTATAATAAGGACCGTTGTGTGTGTGTGTGTGTATATATATATATATATATATATATATATATATAAATTCCATTTGTAAACGAGTTATTACGCTAATAACTAATATTAAGCGTAATAACTCGTTTACAAATGGAAAATATCCAAAAGTTCTACAATATAATTGTATTGAACACTTTTTAATACAAATGTGCATTGGTCTAAGTAATCAAACAATCAATATATAATGCAGAGGAAGACCGTAAAGAATCGCTCCCAAAGTTATGTAAAAGTGCTCAATCCAAAATTGAATGAGAAAGTAAAGCGAAAATATATATACTCAATAATTAAAAAATCAACACTAAGGTACCTGGGTTTCAACCGTGAGATATAGTTAGGCAAGAGGTCCTCACAATACCTCACGGTTGAAACCCGGGTAGCTTGGTGCTGATTCATGTATGTAACGTCCATGGAAAGAGAAAGAGACAATAGCGATTGCGCGTTGGTTCGGTTCATTCTTTTTACTACCTGTTATTAAACCTCTTGCTCCGAGTTTACTCTTTTACAGTACCTCTTTTTTTTTTTTTTTTTTTTTTTTAATTATGTTGTCGAGTAGTGAAGAAATATATTTTTTTTTTCTACCCTGCTTTACACAGAGGTTTGGTTTTTTTTCGTAAGTCTTAATGTAACATAATAGTAGGTACAATAATATATATGTTGCCGTCATTTTAGACGGCCTATCTATATAAATATTAGGTTGTCCCAAAAGTTCGTAAACACTTGCAAAAAAATTGAAATTTTACTCGCCAAGTAATCTAAGGTTACCAGAAAATACTGGCAAAAAATTGAAATTTTACTCGCAAAAACAACAAAAATTATTGCTCAAAATAAAGACCATCATTTTCCAAGACTTTCTGCCATCGATCTGCAAGCTTTCGGATCTGGTCAACGTACCATTCAGCCAGCTTCGAATCAAAGAATTCTTGACACGCTTCCTCGACTTCATCAAACGAGTCGAATCGGCGGCCCTTCAGAAAGTGTTGCATTGAGCGGAAAAGGCCGTAATCTGATGGGACACAGTCAGGACTGTAGGCTGGATGTGGCAGAGCCTCAACGCCGTCCAGCTCTTAAAACTTATCTTTGGTCTTCCTGGCGGTGTGTGGCTTGGCATTGTTCTGCTGCATCAAAGCGCGCTTTCGGTTGATCAGAGCCGAGTACTTTTGCTTCAACTTTTCGTAGACTCGCTCAAGTTGCTGACAGTAAAGTTTGGCACTGATGGCATGACCATTCGGAACCAACTCAAAATGCACGATTCCTTCAAAGTTTCACCAAACGTACAACATGACTTTCTTGCTGAATCGATCTTGTTTTGGAACTGACGGTGTCTCTTGCCCTTTCTGAACCCATCGCTTGTCTCGATTGTGCTGGACAAGATAAACCCATTTCGTAAAAGTTTACGGACTTTTGGGACAACCTAATATTTTACCGTCATTTTAGACGGCACGGGCCCACTCGATTTTTGAATGATCCACCTAAAACTAAATGGCCAATCGGCAAATGGCGTTAAATCTGTTGCTGATTTATCTTATTCGTTTATCTGTCATTACGTAGTGTCGGTATTAATTCTTGACCATCATCCCGACTAGAGAGGAATAACAGGTTGTTTCTTTCGTAAACGCTTGGTAATTAATTTCCCTCTTGTATTATTCTTTTGTGTTTTGTTTGCCCTGTTCTACGTCTTCTCGTTCGTTAGTCGCTTTGAGAGTGGGAATCGGAAAGTAACGGGCATAGAGAAAACAAATCAATGTTTTTGTTTGCCTGTTTCGTTTCTTTGTTTGCCTGTTTCGTTTCTTTGTTTGCCTGTTTCGTTTCTTTCTCTATCTTCGCATTCCTGTCTGGTTCATTTTATTCACTTAGACGCAAATACACTCGGGAGAATCCAGCTAAAGGTTAAATAGTATGCTTTTATCTGTAAAAAAAATTATTCTCAATTATACAATGTTCATTCGCAAATAAACGAAAGAATTGTGCTTACAATCCAATGTATTGCGGCTTTAAATAACCGACGAAAGGTTGATAAGCCGTAAAGAACAACTGAAACAATTAATATAAAGAGCAAGACACTTTTTTCTTTTTTTTTTTTTTCTTAGAAGAAATACGATTATTAGACTCCAATTTGGGAATCGATTCAGACTGTAGCAAATTTTACTGCCTTTTGCGTTAATAGACCGTTGTTTTAACGAACATGACTAATTCCAGTTCCTGGCTCTTCAATTGTATAATTGTTACCATGGTTTTGTTAGTCATTTAAATACGAGATACAATCATTTTTCATTTGTAAAGGGGAAAACTGACAAATATTTGTCAAGTATGCTTCTTTTTAATGAAAAAAATGCTTCCACTCCCTTGATTGACACACAATTTAAGATTGTATCAATTACTTTAGTTAAAATGTTTTGCATGACTATTGTTTTCAAATTTAAAAGAAATGATGTTCAGGTGATGAGAATAAATCTCTAAACGAAGTGCTAAGCGTATTATTTGGTCACCAGTAGATGATTATTATTATTATTAACGAAGTGACAGTGTGGTAAGAATTTTCGATTTCCGACTAGGATACTTGGGTTCGAATGTCAACATGATACACTACGTAAGGTAACTTTTGGAAACTGCCTGAAATTCCATACCACGGTCTAGCCAAAACCTTGTGAGTGAAATGGAGTCAGCAGAATTGTTCGAAAGTTGTCGATGTTGTGAGTGCACTGCCACTACTCAAACTGCTCTTCATGGCGGTCATTTATCTCTCTCTCTGCCTCTCTGCCACTCTCTCTCTCTCTGCCACTCTCGCTCTCTCTCTCTGCCACTCTCTCTGCCACTCTCTCTCGCTCTCTCTCTCTCCTCTCTCGCTCTCTCTCTGCCGCTCTCTCTCGCTCTCTCTCTCGCTCTCTCTCTGCCACTCTCTCTCGCTCTCTCTCTCTCGCTCTCTCTCTCTCGCTCTCTCTCTGCCTCTCTCTCGCTCTCTCGCTGCCTCTCTCTCGTGGCTGTAGAAACCGCAGACGGACTTTGGGTGTTTTGAACGATCACAAACGTGCTTGATCGTGTGTCTGAAATAGATTGGCTAGCGATCCCAACAGACGGGTTTGCTCGGAAAATCTAGTCGTTTAGTATAATTAATATCTGTTTAAATATTGCATTTATTTACATTCGTCCTCATCTTCTTTGCCATATTTCGAGCGTTGTGCGCGCCAACCTTCTTTAGGTGATTGGAATTTTAAAATGAACCCTTTATTTGGTTCACCGGGGTAAATTGTTCTAGTTCCACGTACCATGTCTCTTCCAGGTGTCTCGCTATCAGTTATCTTCCTTTAACTCAACTCCGTTTTGTTCCTCTCTACTGTGGCCAAGTATTGAACTCACAGCTATTTGGGTCAAGTCACTGAATCCAACCAATGCTTTTATTCACTGATCCTTGTGTCCTTGGTGGATGAAATAAAGGGTTCAGTTCGAAATTCTAATCATCCGAAGAAGGCAAGAGTGCACAATGGTCGAAACGTCGTGATATCAGAAATATAGACAAATAATGATTTTCATCTCTAAAATAATCTGCTAGATTTGTCTATGAGATGAGTGATATAAATGAAATAGAAAATGGACATTATGAGGCTATATAGATTAATTCATTTTTGTTTAACGACATATCAAAACCTAATTGATTTTAAAGCCAAGTGAAGCTTTGAAGTAATAAAAATGTTATTGTGCTTTCACAATTGAATGCATGGTAGATGATACTCAGCTTTTGTGCATATAAATATTTGTGTATGATTACGAGAAACTGTGATATGTGTTGTAGTTTTGTTGAAATTATATTTTGGAATACAGTTTAATTTCTTTAAAAAAATTATCGGATATTATATAGATTTCTAAATATGTTGAACACAATTTTATGGCTTCAACTGAATATATTCTAAATGTAATTGTATGCCTTCAACTATAGCTAAAATGTATTGTTGGTCATTTTACTAAAAATTGGTATTGTTGGTAATTTTTTTATATAAGAATATATTTTTATACTTTGTTTTGGGGTTCACTATTTTCCATAGCTGGGACCATAACAGATGCTGCCACCACAGATCAGGGTGAACCTGGAAATAACAGCAATGAAGAGGCGGTTCTACGCTCCTCAAAACCTCTCCAATCTCCCGATCAGGGGCCTTGCTGCCGGATGTAGTTTATCCTCATATCCAGGACTAACTAGATAGATTGATCCGTAACTTAGAGGCTAAGATTGTATAATTCAGGGAAGCACTTCCTCGATATTCTATCCGTCAATTTTTTTTTTTTTTTTTTTTTTTTTCTGAGAGGTTGGGAAGCTGTTTGTGGGAAACTTTGTTCATTTCTTTGGAAGACATGAGTTAAGGGCAATTTGACTCTCATACGAAAATGACTTTTTCCCTAGTTACAATTATCAGTTCGGCGCAATATAACAGTTCTTTTTTTTTATTTGGTAGAGCATCAATAGTAAACATATATAGGAGACCACCTCAAAAATGTAAGATTTTTGTAATGTTGTTTGAATAGCTCTGTGAGCCTTCACGTTAGTTGACAAATACATAACGCTATCAAGTTTTGCTGGTGGCTCACTTGATCTGCAAAAATGTTTTGCCAGGCTTTTGGTTGAACGTTATTGCAGTCCCACGCCCATTTCGTGGCCGTTTCAGAGTCTGTTCATAATATCCGTTTAGACCGACCAAATCATCAGCAAATATGGCGGGCGGACGGGTGGGGAATAGTAAATTCAGCCACGAGAAAGTTTGCAATTCTCTCGGGTGGCTAAAATCAATCATGCGGTTGGCCAGGAGGTCCTAATGCAATAACCTTGATTTATGGATTCTGCGTGGAGGTACTCCTGAAAATGCATCACGATGCTACGAATGTTGTCCTTTTTTTTTTCTTTTTTTTTTTCTTTTTTTTTCTTCTTATACATTTGATCCAAAACAGCGTCCTGATACCTGCCATTGGCTTCGTGTTCCCTGAAATTAAATTGAATCTTGGAGGAACGCTGAACTGTTCAATCTTAGTCTTTTTAACTCACGTATCTATCTGGTTTTGAGGAACGCAGAGCCGTCTCTTCATTGCTCGAATGAAATCACAGGCAGTATTTAACAGCCTTGAAGAAGTGATCTACGGTTCTTGAGTACAAAAAAGCATTATTGGATATTCTTCATAAGGGACTCTTGAAGTGAGTAGTGGCTATATTTTAGATTATATATTGACTGCGGTATTTTTCGGGCCTAGTGTGGGATCTTTCCGTTACAATATATGCCAAAGTTTATCTTGAGGCCAAGCAAAAAAAAAAAATTAAACCCAGCGAAAAAAGTACGTTTTACCATATATTCAATCGGTAAATTTTAATTATTAAAAAAAAAACTATTTTTAAAATTTTAATAAAACTATACGATATTCACTGGGAACTCAATAATTTCAGCCTTGTGCCACATCTAAGCCACGATTAGAAAATCATATAAAACTGAAATTCTGCGTTTTTAGGTTTTTGTTTGTTTGTTTGTGTTTTTGTTTAACAAGAATTGGCAGCAGAAATGTTCATCACTTTATATGTAAGATTATATTATCAAGTTTTGTCGATAAAATTTCGGTGTTTTAGGTATTTTTGTTCATATCATCCCCCCCCCCCTTTAAGCGCATTTTTGCAGTTACCCTATATGAAAGATAGATGCGGGAACAATTACAATATATTGCACACCAGTATAAATTTGATTTTAAATTATCCAGATAGCTTTTTACAATAAAACTTACTGATAGTCTATGCAATTTTAGGGACATACAAAAACAAAAATTAACTTTTGCATACTTCATTTTTTACCTGATCAAAAGTTAAACTTTACTCTCCTCCCCACCCACGTACATATCATAGTATTATTAAATTTATTTAATTAAAATTTATTCTCTACATTATAATAAAGATCGTTGGGTATTTATTTCCCTCCTGTCACATTCATGGAGAGAGAGAGAGAGAGAGAGAGAGAGAGAGAGACACCCATACACAATAGCGAGGCAGCGTCGGCTCAGTTCATTTTTTTTAATACCGGAATTGTCATGTTTTGGAAATAAAGGTTTCACCGGCGAAAGAGCAAATAAACTGCACACCCTAAAAACATATTTAATAAACTTTGGAGGAATATATCGTATTTATGTCTTAGCATAAGAAGCGTGTTTCTTTTTTCTTTCTTTCTTTTGTGTTAATATAGCAAAAAGCTGCTCTGTGGTAGCCGTATTAGGAATGGGAGTCGACCGGTATTTCTTTTCCGCTTGGACAAATTTAATTAAGTTTCCTTTTGCAGGTTTAAGTTACAGTATATAATTTCATGCTTTATTCCAGTCTGTTGCAACGTGCGTTATGATGCAATGGATATCGGCTCGGAAGGAGAAATCGGAGAGCCAAGTTAAATTCGTTGCATTCACTCACGGGCAAATACCCTAGGGAAAGGGTACTTGCGCGAAAGCGAATGCAACTATGGGTTAAATAGAACATATTGGGTTCTATAACCAGAGTCACTCAAGGTAGAGGTTGACTATTAAAATGAATGAGGTGGTATGACATAAATGCGAAAGAATGTGGTAGGAAGTGAAGATTCAGTGTTGTGGAGTGTTTTGAACCAAGGCAGGAAATGGGGGACTAAAAGACTATTTTAAAAGTTAACAAGGGTAATCATTTACTTCCGCTGATACATTCGGCACAAAAAAAGGCGTGTGTCACCAGTGTCGGAAGTTAGTTCAGTTAGTTGATCAGGGAGCATGTGAAGTTGAGTCAGTGTCTGTTCGTTTGTTTCTTCTTTTGTTTCTTTTCTTTTTCCCTTTTTTTCTTTTTTCTTTTTTCCTTTCTTTTTTTCCTTTCTTTTTTCCTTTCTTTTTCCTTTCTTTTTTCCTTTCTTTTTCCTTTCTTTTTTCCTTTCTTTTTTCCTTTCTTTTTTCCTTTCTTTTTTCCTTTCTTTTTTCCTTTCTTTTTTCCTTTCTTTTTTCCTTTCTTTTTTCCTTTCTTTTTTCCTTTCTTTTTTCCTTTCTTTTTTCCTTTCTTTTTTCCTTTCTTTTTTCCTTTCTTTTTTCCTTTCTTTTTTCCTTTCTTTTTTCCTTTCTTTTTTCCTTTCTTTTTTCCTTTCTTTTTTCCTTTCTTTTTCCTTTCTTTTTTCCTTTCTTTTTTCCTTTCTTTTTTCCTTTCTTTTTTCCTTTCTTTTTTCCTTTCTTTTTTCCTTTCTTTTTTCCTTTCTTTAAATAAAAAGCTCATCTATTCATTGAATGAAACCAATGTCGGGTTAATGCATAGGTACATACACGACCTTTTGAAATGCTTTTCGTCACCAGCGTCGTATGTTTCTTTGCTTATATACACACAGGATGAAAAGGCTTAAAAAACGAAATGTGTCACGAACCGTCAAAATAAAATTATAGATTTTTTTTTTATACTAAATTTCACAAATACAATGCTCGAGAGCCTCTTAAGATAGTTTACTGCTACAATGGATATAAAAATGTCGGATATGAAAAAGGGATGATAGTATGAAGTGAAAATTATGAAGGTAAACTGGACAGATAACGATTGAATCTTGACTTGAAGGGGTTAAGATTGTAATGTTCAGGGAACCATCCTCGTGGGAATTTGTACGACAAAATTCAATTCTTGGTATATATTTATATATAAATGCAAAAAAGATGTATTTATTAAGGCTCTTTTTTTTGTCATTACTTTCTTTCTGTGGTAAGTGTTCTCACTAGATACATTCTTTCGTTATATCAGCCTTGGCTTTTTACAGCTGGGACCTCCACTGCCAGTTACACAAGAATTAATCATTCTAATTCCATTCGTATTCCACTCAGTACTTCTATGTGCCTTGTCCCTTCAGAACGTAGGCGATCATGGTCTTCCACTTTTCCCTATCCCTGGTGGCTCTGAGCACGCCTTCTGTTATACCATGCAATCCTCGTTCCGTCATCCACCTGATTAGGTCCTTCAAATATGTTATCCGTTGCATTCCCTTGTCTCTTTTTCCGGGGATTGGGTAAAATTTTGTCCGAGTGTACGCGCTCGTGTCCCCCACATTAAAAACTGACCTTGTGTCACAAACACTCAGACATTCTTCCCAATAAGTGTTGCTTTGTGGATCAGAGTATCAGAAAGATGTTTTCCCGATGCCTATAATCGTAATCTCTTCAAGTCTAGGATTAACCGTTTTCTTTTTCTACCAATCTACTAACTTGAATGGCCCTTGGGTCATGTTTTAAGGGAACAATAGTATAAAATGCTTAAACTAGAGCTGCTCAATCTTTACTTTCCATCCTTGGAGTTCAAAATCATTTACAGGGACTTGTGGATGAAGAACTGTTCCTTCGTGTCCAGTCTCCTCCCCCCAACCCTGACAAACGCCAGTATGTTGCTATTTCCATAGTAAATGTTCAAAGGATTTCTATTCTCAAGTTCTACTCGTTCAGACCTTTACAGCTAGGATACACCATGCTACTTCCACGGAGTCTAATTACCCAAATTTGCGTCGTATTTTTTTTTTTTTTTTTTTTTTTTTTTACCAAGAATTGAGTTTTGTGGTACATCATCCCGCGTGGATGGTTTCCTGAACATTACAATCTTAACTTAAATTTGCTCCGAATAGTAAAATCAAAAATGCATTAAAACTACGCCATTTTTAATTTAGACAAACTTTTAATTGATTTTATAAATAATATAATATATCCTTTAGGATATTCTGAAAAAAAATTCAATGAAAAATGAATTTTTTATGAGAATTGTTTTCAGTTTTTCTTTGCTAATATTGATGATTTATAAAGTTTCAAACATTTTTTAAATTGCTCAGTGTCTTCGGTTATTAATTTAATAAGTAAAGACTCTATTGACAAATCGAAAACTGAAAAATTCAATGCAAATATTTAAAATTAAGACTTAAAATAATTCTAAAATATTTTATGTTAAACTGCACTTTTTTTTCTTTTTTTTTTTTTTTGCTATGGAAACTTGTAAGACTTGTCCTTTAGTTCACGTGTTTCAATGGTTGTTCCCCTTTCGAACCGTTCACTCGGATTATGTCTTGTCAACCGTAATTCCAGATGTGTAAACTGATTGATAACAGGAGCTGTCATTAACTCGTTGAAAGGTCAACGGGTCAGACCTTTCCCATTAATAATACTTATATTCGAAATTTAATGTCATAGGTACCTCCAATCAATTCTTAGATACCTAAATTTAAATTGAAAATTTAAAAATAATTAATCTATCTTCAAGCTTTAAAATTAGGTCTATTTGAAAGCCAAGGGATTAAAGTTAGTAATTCCAATAATCAAAATACACTGGTGTATTTTAAACTGAAATGATATCGATTGGAATCCGAAATTTTTCGAAAAAAAAAAACAAACTTTAAATTTTCCGCCATTTTTTTATTTATTGACAGGTTACGTCAACATTAGCCAACTTTCTGTTTAAAAAATCTTGAAAAAAATATACATCAAAGACACATTTTTAAAGTCAATTGTTTAAATTGAACCTTACCTTAATCTGATTTCACACAATAGTAATTCCTTACTTTATGAAATTTAAGACAGAAACTGTCATCAACGTAATTCGAGCTGTGATTGATTGAATATGTCAGCTACTGTCTGTCAACACCCCAAGTATGGCGTCCGGAAGTGCCAAATTTTTATGTATCTAAAATACCGGTTTCTGTTTTTTAACTGCATAGCTAACCATAACATAATATTTTATACAATGTTCGTTTAGCATTATAGCTGGATGATTGAATATGCTTGCTAAATAAATAAAAATTGAAATTGCTTTTAAAATAATTTTACAATTTAATAACAAAGAATGAAATTAAAAGTAAAGTTATGAAATATTATGCTAATTATTAATATTTTTATTATGCCTTATTCATATTAATTAGTAAGATAACTAGGTAAAAATATCTAATTTAATTTTTACATAACTGTAGATGTTATAAATAAGTATCTATATTTTTTGTACATGTCATACTGTATTTATGCAATATCTTGAAGAAAAAGGAATTTCGGGAATATTTTATGGCCATGAAAAGGGTCGTGGTGTTTTCTTAATTGGCACTCCAATCCTCCTCACTATTTAGCTGCTTTTCCAGGTACAGGTATCTCCCTTAATTTGATAACTAAGGGTAAAATAATTTTATAACATGTGTTTTGTATAATCATTTACAATTTAAAAAAGAACATGAAAGTAGGAGTTAATCAATAAAAAAGCATACATTCAATAGTAGGATTAGGCTATGAAATAAAATAGAAAAACAAATGTCTTTTTCATTCAATTGAAAATTTAAAAAATGAAACCTTTTCCAATTTGTTTTAATCTTAGCTAGGCACCATAAAATTGTAGTACATATTTGTTTCTTAAAAACATTCTGCAAACACAAATTGAAATTAAACATTTTTTTTAAAATTCCAACTTTCCTCTTGATTTTTTCCATTGTGAATGTAGGTATCTCTCTTAATTTGATAACTAAGGGTAAAAATAATTTTATAACGTGTTTTGTATATTCATTTACAATTAAAAATAAACTTTAAAGTATTAGGTTAACATTGAAAATGCATAATTTCATTAGTAGGATTCGGCTATGAAATAAACTAAAAAATGTTTTTTTTCATTCAATTGAAACGAAAAAATGAAACCTTTTCCAAATTGTTTTAATCTTAGCCTATCCACCATAACATTGTAGTACATATTTATTTCTTAGTCACATTTTGCAAACACACATTGAAAGTAAACATTTTTATCCCTAATAATTTCTTTTATGAATCATTACCACATGCCATTGGAATGAACAGCCCAAAAAAGCAAAACAAATAAAAAATAAGTTTTGATTTTTTTTTCTAAATTCTGTCAGGTAGATAGATTCACAATTAACAAATTAAAAAAAATATTTTTTACCAATATTTTTTTAAAATAATTATTTCAAAAATCATTTCAGTCATTTGTGAATAAGTCCTGAAACTTTCATCAAAATCAGACGATTATTTGAGTTTTGCAAGAATTTCCAAATTAATGTGTCAAAAAATGCCTTCGCGTAATATTACGCTGTTGACGTAATAAACTCTAGCGTCAATTTACCCCTTTCACTGACGAGAGAAAAAGAGTTTCTACCACTAAATAAGCCTTTCAGAACTTGTTAGAACAATTTTAAAAACTTGTAAAAATAATTTAAAAAAATACTTTGATCTATCCTCTTTATGATAGCATAAACATTTTGCCGAGAAAACTTTGCTTTTATTTAGTTTGAGGCCTTTTACTTCAGACTATGCTGATTTTCCCAAGGTAAAATTGGAGGTACCTACTAGGTACCTCCCCTCACTTTTATCTGAATTTTTAAAAAATAAAGTTTTCTTGAAGCTTTTATTTTAGTTTTAATTGAAAGCTAAATGATGAAAATTACTATTTCCAGTAAACAAAATACTCGGGTGTATTTCCAACAGAAATTATGTTGATTGGAATCTAAAAATTTGAGATTTTTAAAAACTGACTCAATTTTTCGACCATTTTTGAGCAATCGCCACATTTGTAATCAAAAGTTAATTCTCGGTTTCAAAAATTTTGCAAAAATAAAATACATCTGTGACACATTGAATTTGCTAATGTTCCAAAAATAAAGTTAAATTAATCTGGTTTAAAACAAATATTACTTAATGTCATTCTCTTGAATCAAATTTGGATTTTTATATTTACATTTAGGCATTAAATAACCCATACTGGTTGATATGCCGCTAAACAAAAACAACCACGAAATTGACTTATTTACTTAGAAGTATCTAAAAACGTAGATCTTAGTTCCGTACAGGATTTTTAAATCGTCAATATGAAAGTGTTTTTGTTTCTTTCTATAATGGGATCTGGTTTAATTTGAGGTTTAATGAGAATCATGCTTATCTATCTAGAATTTCGTTATTACGTTATTTGGAATGTGCAGGTTATTGCCGGGGTGAAATATTTTCTTCAAAAACAAGATAAACTTGAAAAAAGTGAAAAGAAAAAAATGAGACCCGAACTAACTTATGAAACCTATGCACAGTCGAATGAACATTAAATGCTTGGGTTTTTTCTGGACTGCATTCGACTGCAGCAGGACTAAATTTTCTTGCAACCTACTGAAATTTTTTCTTGCATATGTGATTACAAAAGCGATGACTCACGTGCGCAGACAACTCCGTGGTGATCGTTTATTTAAACATTAATTTGGTTTCAACTTGACTTTACATTCAAACTTGATTTTACTTCCCCGAAAACTGCTGATTCCAATTGTAATTAAAATTATTCAAGCACAAAAGAGCTGATATCGAATTATTTCAGTTACCCGAATAATCTGTTTTGAAATTATTGAAGCTTGTCAAATAAGCTACGTTAATAATACAGGTTTTGTTTAATTACACATCCGCAAATTCTTCAGTGGGTTGCTGAAAAAAAAATTCTCAGTCCGGCCTAATTATCAAAATCATTGTTTTGATGTTTAAGCAATTGAAATACCAAAAGTTTAGGAAGTTGGTTTTCGCAGAATTTAAAACAAAGAAAAAAGTTTTTGATACTAATTTTTTTCTTTATTATTATTATTATTATTATTATTATTATTACTACGACATTTCTCTCTCTCCCCTCCCACTAGGTCACTTTTCTCTCTCTCCTCTCCACTGGGTCACTTTTCTCTCTCTCCTCTCCACTGGGTCACTTTTCTCTCTCTCCTCTCCACTGGGTCACTTTTCTCTCTCTCCTCTCCACTGGGTCACTTTTCTCTCTCTCCTCTCCACTGGGTCACTTTTCTCTCTCTCCTCTCCACTGGGTCACTTTTCTCTCTCTCCTCTCCACTGGGTCACTTTTCTCTCTCTCCTCTCCACTGGGTCACTTTTCTCTCTCTCTCTCCACTGGGTCACTCTCTCTCTTCTCCACTGGGTCACTTTTCTCTCTCTCCTCTCCACTGGGTCACTCTCTCTCTCTCTCACTTTTCTCCCCCCCCCCTCTGGGTCCCTCACTCTCTCTCTCTCTCTCTCTCCCCACTGGGTCACTCTCTCTCTCTCTCTCTCTCCCCACTGGGTCACTTTTCTCTCTCTCTCTCCACTCTCCCCACTTTTCTCTCTCTCTCTCTCTCTCTCTCTCTCCTCCCATGGGTCTCTCTCTCTCTCTCTCTCTCTCTCCCCCCTCCCTTGGGTCTCTCTCTCTCTCTCTCTCTCTCCTCCCCATTGGGTCTCTCTCTCTCTCTCTCTCTCTCCCCTACTGGGTCTCTCTCTCTCTCTCCTCTCTCTCCTCCCATTGGGTCTCTCTCTCTCTCTCCTCTCTCTCCTCCCATTGGGTCTCTCCTCTCTCTCTCCCCCTCTCACTGGGTCACTTTTTTCTCTAACCCACTCTCTTGTCTTTTCTCTCACTTTTCTCTCTTTCACCCCCTTTTCTTTTTTGAAATATTGAAGTTTAACCAAATGTTTATTTTGCTTTTTCCATTAAATGGCATTAAGACATGTTGTTATAGCTTCATTAAAACAGAAAAAATAAATTACTTTTCATATCATGGAAGAAGATAGTGGAACCGAATTGTGAAAATGTAAGAAAATATTTTTCGTTTTAACCAATGAAACATTTTAGTCAAGTCGGTGTTATGTAAAATTTCACACTTATTATTGAACTACTTACACGGATGGCTGATCGGACACGTCATCTCTCTCTCGTCATCGTGCATAAAATCAGTATCGCTTTTAAATCCCAAAATAGATTTTTGATTAACAAATCAAACAAAAAGTGAAAAGTTTAGCTACCATTGTCAATGAAAATGTGCATTATTTCATGAAGTTGCCGTGTAAGAATTTGACACATTTTTCACGTGTTACTCAATCGACCGATTCTTTACTAAAATGCTAAAATCTTCAAGTGTTCAAATATCCACGGTAGCTGTGAGTGTGGATCTATAAATAAATTTTATTTGCTGAAACAAAGTAGTCTTATATAGCAAGTTCTAATAGTAACTTCAGCAAAAACATCGATGGCATTATGTCAGGGTTCAAATATCCAAGGTAGCAGGGAATGGATTTTAGATATTTTCTAAAAATAAAGCACAAGTCCTTTTATATTTGAATTTCTTTTAAAAAGAAAACATTAAAAAATCTAAGCAAAGTGCTGAGAAACGGAAGAATTTTATTAGAAACAACGGGTAATGGATTGCTGCGTGTGTATTATATTATTCTGGATCTTCATAAACAACGAGGAACGTGTGTGTATGTGTATTAGTCATTTCGCAAACAGATCTGTTTCGCTGTATCACAGTTCATCAGTACGGTTAGACATCCGATTGCTTTGTATTTATTATGCATTTGTAAACGAGTTATTACGCAACCTAGGTTTCAGCCATGTGGTGTCTTCAGGCGATTTGCAATAACTTGTTTAAACACTTTTTATTACAATTGTGTACTGGCTTAATTTTATTATGACTAAAAGCTAAGTAATTAAATATATATATATATATATATATATTAGTTTTTATTCTTCGTCGGTTACGTGTGTGTAGAGCAGGAGGCAACCAGAGAGAGATCGCACATACGAAGGGCCGTCGGGAGTCGTTAGCCACTCTCTGTATCTTAAGACGATATAAAAGTCTAGAATATTTGTCTGAAGTCCTACAGGATGCATTTTTTCTTTGAACTTTGGTGACATCATCAACGGACAGGTGTATCTGTCAACCACATGCTTGCCAGGCCATTTCACTTTTTGTTGACCTTACCTACGGCCGGATGTATCTGTCAATTACTTTCGCCGTTCAAGTTAATATATTACAAGTGAAAACGGCTAAGAGCCACAAGGAATAAGATGTGGAGAGGCAAGACTGCCTATTTCATAAAGAGAAACGGTAAATGGAACCGGAATCCATAAAAACATTATCTTAGAATTCAAAAGGGAGTGTCGAGTGCGTTATTAAAGTAATTTTAAGTTTGAAGTTAATGATAGCCATTCTCCTCTCGAGATTTCGTGCCTGAATACCTTTTCACTTTTATTTTAAACAAGAAAATAGTTTGTTATATTACAACTACACTACGCTGACAGACATTGTCTTCATCTCTGTCCCTTTAGGACGTAGGCGATCATGGCTTTCAACGTCTCCCTATCTCTGGTGGCTCTGAGCACGCCATCTCCTGTTACACCATGCAACCCTCGTTCCATCATCCACCTGATTAGGTCCTTCAAATATGTTATCTGTTGCTTTCCCCTGTCTCTTTTTTCTTCTATCTGGCCTGTTAGTATTCAAGTTTTTCCTTCATCTTTGATGGTATTGTCTAGCATTCACTGCCATACTGAAGAACCGACATCACATAGCAATCCAGTACTCTCTTTGTTTCTAGAGAAATTGTCCTGTTTCTTAATACTTTACTCAATTTCTGGAATGCTTCCTTCGCCATGCCAATTCGCCTTCGGATCTGTGTCGCACTTTCCGTCTTCTGTTATAACACTTCCCGGGTATTTAAATGATTCTAGTATCTCCGACCTGTATTTGGTATATTAAGCTGCCCTTTTTATTGATGACCATGCATTCGGTTTTCTTGCAGTTTATTTATAGTCCTTTCTCATCAGTCTCTTCGTCTCATAACCCATTAGTCGGTGTGGGCACCACATGAACTGCGGCCCTAGCAGAAGTGTTATATTTACCCGGCCTCCCCACTAAAGCTGTGTGACACAAGATCGTTTTAATGTGGAGAGCACTATACGCATAATTATACATATAAGCTAAGGACAACTTAATCTCTTTAGTGCAATGGGGAAGGTGCTGCCGCTGGGTTGAAATCCCCGAGGCTCAGCAACTTCTCCCGTCTAAAATGAGGAGAATCCCAACTTCACTTACATCACAATAAACCAAAAGCTATCCAGGTGATGGAACACAATGGCAAGCTACAACACGCGTGCCACACGGCAAGCAATTTACAAAGGCACGATTTGTTTAACTAAGGAAGTCTCTGGAAATGTCGGCTGCTATTCTTAACTGTTGGACATCCCACCCAAGATCTTTCCTGCTTCTAGTTTAACTTATTTCTGTGAGCAAATGTTGTCTTACATGAAAGCAGTTATGTTCACAACGAAGTTGCCTAACACCTGAACATTTAGAAAATTGTGTGATTTTTTAGAGGGTTTGTCTCACTAGACCAATAGAAGGTCAGGTCATGATAGGAAGAATTTGATTGTAAGAGTGAGGGAGATAGAGAATTGAAATGACTTGAAACTCAATGTTTTCAATGTCAGTAATGAAATAACAGAATGCATACATATATAGCATTTGCCATGTCTGTTGCTTAACACTTGAACATTTAGAAAATTGTGTAAAAACTCAAAATAACAAAGTATGTAGCTCTGATATTGAGCAATAGGCTAATGAAAGGGCAAGGCTCCCATTAATAATAAAAACTTAAAATAAAACTAAAAAAAAGGTTTTTCTATTAATGCGGTTTACATATTATTGTATATATTAGTATATAAAATGTATTGTAGAACAGGTATATTGACTCTGACTTGAATAAATATATGTATACAGTTGGCAAGCTGAATGATTTTAAAACCCTAAGTCAGCACATAGTTAGAAAAAGGTTACCGACCCCTGGTTTATAGGATAGGTCAATATTATACTGATCGAAAGGAGCACTTACTTGGGAGTTTGTTCCATAGGGCTGAGGTTCATAGAAAGAAGCTATTTGAGTGATAAAGTAAATATTAGCTATGAAAATAATATTTAATTTTAATATTTAGTATTTAATTTTACTTATAAATCTAGCATGTTTTGCTTTTAATATAGCTTCTTCAGAGAATGAGAAATGCAAAAAATATTTCAAATTTTGTAGTTAGTATTAGAAAGAGGGAATTTTTTTTTTAATATCACCCCGAGCAAGGCGGTAACGCCACTGATGTGCAGGGGGCTACATAAGAATAAAAAGATTGGAAAAGAGAAAACCGGAAACCGCATCCTAAACAGGAAACAAGGAATGAGCCGCTTCACCTGTTCAATAGATGTGGGTGGAGTGTGAACTGGGCGATAATTTAGTCTATCTACTCCAATTGGAAAATGAGAGAAAAGTCATAGAATCAACCTTACGGCGGTGGAAAAGTGATTGACGCCGAGCTGTCATTACACGATTCTATTTGCGTTATTTCAAACATTATAAAAATATATCTCCCTGAATATGAAATTTGTGTTGGGGCTGACAAAGTAAACCTCGCTTCTGCTCTTGCAAAGCGCTTCCAGTCTGTGGTGGATTGGGGTAAGAAATGGCTCGTAAATCATACTGTTTTAGGTCACACAGAATAATAACAGAATCAGGAGGCTACAATAAAATAACTAATAATTGGGATGAGTTAATAAATGAAAGTATGTTGCTGATATTGAGCAATTAGCTAAGAATGAAAGGGCAAGGCTCCCATTAATAATAAAAACTTAAAATAAAACTTTTAAAAACAGTTTATTTTTATTAATGGGGTTTACATATTGTTGTATATATTACTATATAAAATATGTTGTAGAACAGGTATATTGACCTTGACTTGTATAAATATATGTATGCTGTTGGTACACTGAATGCATTTAATCTGTCCTTCTATATAACCCATATAGGGGGATCGGTTTCATGCCTTTTTCCATTTGCGTTAGTGTCAAGTGAACGAAACACAAGCAAACTGAACTCAACTGATATTTGGCATCCGGTCATCACATTCAAACACCGGTTCTCATATGACCACTGAAGTTAAGCAACATCTATAGAACCCAATCTGTTATTTAACCCATAGCTAGAGAGAAGAAACGGATAAATACCTATCTGCGCATTATTCGTTGTGTTCAGTTACGCGTAAATATACTTGGGAAATGTATTAAGCCGTTTCATCCTTCCAGCTATGAGTTAAATAACAGAACAGATTGGGTTCTATAGCCTTGGCTGGCAACCAGTCTACCGCAGAAAGTAATCGCAACCTACTGCGGAAAAATATTGTGCCCAGTCAGTCATGTCTCTTTCGAGACATGATCACCTAAGCGTGTATTATGTACGCCACTTAACTTATTGACCAGTAACCGTTACACTATCCACAATAAACAATAAAAAGTAGTCTCCAGTGAGACATTAGCTCTCCTTTTGTCAGCTTTGTCTGAAGCCTAGCACTATCTGTAGCTATTCTACCAATTGTCTGTCCCCACCCAAAATGCTCTACTCGCTATAATTTTAGTCGTGATATTTTTCCTAGTAATAAAGTGAAATAATAAAAACGGTCGACCTATTACTAAAAATACGTCAAACACATAATTAAAATTAACATTCTTATTCTTTCTCAACTCTGAGGCATGGGTAAATAACGAAGATCAACTGTCAAGTTCAGAGTTGTTGCTTCTCGCGTCCCTTTGTTTATCCAACTAGAGTTGCTCTTAAACGCGTAACCTATTAATTAATATATGTCACATGAACTTGGGCCAGAGATGACCGCTATCAAGTAACTGCCTTTGCCCTCTGAGATGCGTCGAAGAACAAAAAGTCAGCCTAATAACTCTCACTCTATCCAGGTGACAGAAGCAACTAACAATTTCAGTTACAACTGGCCATTATATCCCAGATTAATGACATTATCATTTAGTGTCTTTTAAGTGTGGAGGTGTTTTATTACTGTTTTTGTTTCGCTTTTGTTTGTTTCTTTTCTTTTCTTTTATTTGCTTTTTATATATTTTTTTCTAGGCTATGGATTATTTTCAGCATCTATTTTTGCATTTGTTTTAAAATGAACGTGTCTTTATGCGAGTTGCTTGTTTCATTTCACTTTTGTATGTGGTGTTTATTTTTTGTGTGTGAGTGCGTGTGGTGTTTTTTTGTGTGTGAGTGCGTGTGGTGTTTATTTTTTGTGTGTGAGTGCGTGTGGTGTTTATTTTTTGTGTGTGAGTGCGTGTGGTGTTTATTTTTTGTGTGTGAGTGCGTGTGGTGTTTATTTTTTGTGTGTGAGTGCGTGTGGTGTTTATTTTTTGTGTGTGAGTGCGTGGTGTTTATTTTTTGTGTGTGAGTGCGTGTGGTGTTTTTTGTTTTTTGTGTGAGTGCGTGTGGTGTTTATGTGTGAGTGCGTGTGGTGTTTATTTTTTGTGTGTGAGTGCGTGTGGTGTTTATTTTTTGTGTGTGAGTGCGTGTGGTGTTTATTTTTTGTGTGTGAGTGCGTGTGGTGTTTATTTTTTGTGTGTGAGTGCGTGTGGTGTTTATTTTTTGTGTGTGAGTGCGGTGTTTATGTGTGAGTGTGTGGTGTTTATTTTTTGTGTGTGAGTGCGTGTGGTGTTTATTTTTTGTGTGTGAGTGCGTGTGGTGTTTATTTTTTGTGTGTGAGTGCGTGTGGTGTTTATTTTTTGTGTGTGAGTGCGTGTGGTGTTTATTTTTTGTGTGTGAGTGCGTGTGTTTATGGCATTTAATTTTGTGTGGGAGGATTTTTTTTGTGAGAGTGCGTGTCTGTGTTCTGTGTCGGTGTATTGTATTTTTTTTTTTTTTTAATCATATCACCCCGAGCAAGGCGATAACGCCACTGATGTGCAGGGGACTACGTAAGAGTGAAAAGATTGGAAGACAGAAAGCCGGAAACCACATCCTAAACAGAAAACAAGGGATGGGCCTCTTCCCCCGTTCATTAGACGTGGGTGGAGTGTGAACCGAGCGATAGTTTAGTCTATCTACTCCAATTGAGAAAATAAATAAGAGCGAAAAGACTGGAAAAGAGAAAGCCGGAAACCACATCCTAAAGAGGGAACAAGGGATGAGCCTCTTCACCCGTTCATTAGACCGGGCGATAGTTTAGTCTATCTACTCCAATTTTTTGTATGAAATGTTCTCATTGCTCAATACAACATGATACCGCTTCCACTTTTATATCTTTAAATATCATCATCTTGTTCTGTGCCATTTAAATCCCGTTAAGTGATTAATTTATTAATTAATCAAATTCCTCTCAATATCCTTCCCTTCCCATCATACAACTGAAAGTTTCGCGACAAATGATTCCAAAAAATTCGTCCTGAAAACTCCTGGGACTTTCCAACGCTGCGAAACAATAGTCTGTCTGTCAATCTTTCTGTCAGTTATTCAATCTAAGGAAAAACCTTGTTAAATCTAATAAAATGGCATGACTTTCATTATTACAAAACTCTTCTTTTTATTTTTTTTTCATTGCATTCAAAAGTTCATTAAAATCCTGACCCAGTTTTGAGTGACCTATCGACCCAGTTTCTGACAATGACTGTCCACACTTTTACCCAAGCCAGATTGTGTTGCAGTCAATTTGCATAATTTAGAAGAGCCCAGTTGTGTCGTTTGCCAAAAGAACAATAATAGGAATGTTTGAAAAGATAGTTTGTCATGAAGGAAGGTTTGGATATTCGGATGACTTCTGATTAGAAAGAAACTTAATGGATTGAACCTCTTTATCCCTTTGTGATTCATTTATGAATATTTATAAGGAAACGTGTGCCATGGCTATTTGCGTTAGGCAAGTGAAAACACAACATGCTAGTTGAGAACTCTGAAGAATGAATGAAAAAAAAAACTAATATGAAGATGTCATCTTCCGGAAACAGGGACATACGGGCCAGTGTTTTTCTTTCTAAGCTTGCTTCTTTTTTTTTTATTTTTTATTTTTTCCTTTTTTACCTCTGCTTTGTACCCCCTTTTTTTTTTTTTTTTTTTTTTTTAAATTATAAACACTTCATTTTCATCCTATAGTATTCATTATAATTTCGGATTTGTTCATACTCGATAAAAAAAAAACCCATTGCTCTCACATTTATCATCATCCGCGTTTATCAATGAAAAGAATCTAAACAAAATATTATTTCCTGAATTTCTTGTTTGTCATATTTTATTTAATTTTTGTGTTTATAAAAAATTTTTTCTTTCGTTATTTTTTAGTTTCTTGAATAAAATGTTTGTAGATTTTTCAAATTCTTTCGACATTTTTTTTTTAAATTTTTTTAAGGAGTTGTTATTCTGACTTCATTTATTATTTTTTTTCATGGTTAAATCAATTTATGTAAACATTCTTATCATCTTCATGCTAAAATCTTTAGTGGCCTACCACGAGTCATCCATTCCATTCGACCTGGTTTTGGTCACGATTTTTCTTATTTTTTTCTTCTTTCTCCCATTTTAGTGTTCCTCGCCTTTCAATCTGTGTGGCCGGCAGACAATGGCAAGTTTTCCTTTCTTTCTGCTTTTGTCACTGAATATTGCCTTTGCTCGCTTTTCTTTTCCTGTTTGTTAATTACCGTTGGTCACGTTATGACTGTCACAATCTGCTTCTTGCTTTTGATATATTACATTGGAAAATCTGTACTTACTAGTCAAGTTTACTCTCTTGTATCATCACATATCGCCATTTTTCTCTTCGGTAAAATTGCATACAGTATTTTTAAGACATCTCTTTTTCAGCCACACTTAGAAAATTTCTTTCATCATCACTTCTTTTCAAAGAATTACCCGTTTTGTAGTGTACGCACACACTTCATTATATTGCACCTATTCTTCAAACTTGAATTCAATCCGAATTGACAAAATTAGGTTTTTGATTTCATTATAAATATTAAATAATTATAATCGCTCAAAATGCAAAATATTTACATTGTTTTATTTTATTTTATTTATATATATATATAACAAACTAATAACTATACTCGAGTCGAAAAATTCTCTGCGGATTTACGTGGAAGGAAAAATTGTTTTTAAAAAAGAAAGAGCCAAGCACATGAACACCAGTCAAAAGGGTTCGGACCGAGTCAGTACGTAGCCCAAAGGAAAAAAACCTAAGACGATTAATCAACTAACAATAAAGCGGTCAGTACTTAGGTAGAGCAGAATAAATAAAGTATACCTAGTGAGCCAATATAATCTACCAAGGTTTGTTGGCTCACTAGGTATACATTATATATATATATATAGAGAGAGAGAGAGACAAAAGGAAAGATTTCGTATTCTGGACTCTTTCAGGGCAAATGTAAGAATTTTGTTTTACGTCAAGTATTTATAAACAAAAGTGAAAATGATCAGTTTCTCAGATTTTTTTTAAATTCCAGAATGGCCAAAAAGGCTAACTGTAATTTATAAAGGAAGTTAAGTGATTTAATTTAATGTTCAATAAAGGAAAGTGAGTGAATGTGTTTGATTTTTTTTTTTTTTTTTTTAATGTTATTTTCCTTTGGGTTTTTCATATATATATATATATATATATAACCGAAAAAATACACGAACTTTGTACGATTTATTCATAACTTCAATCCCAACGTACAATCCCTCATAGGGAAACCGATGGTAAACATTTGAATACACCGACCTTGTCGGTGGGACTGAATAAAACTTGTTTGACGAGATAAATGTGAAATTGACCATGCAGTGTTGATACCCACACGAGTACCAGTATATACTAGACGTAAATACACTTTATATACACACTTCCACTTGTTTTTTTGTTTGTTTTTTTTATAGAGTTTATTTTGTATGAGACAGGGACTTTCATATGGAAAACCTGCATGACGCGAAACCCGTTCAAAACTACCTAAACTCTTAGCTGTATACAAATGCTTCCAAAGGTCAATGGTTTAAAAAAAAAAAAAGGCTTTGAGAGAGTTAAACCAAGGAAGAGGTCTTGGCAAAGATCCTCCTTCTATGAATTTCGCGGACTGGCGCTACAAATTCAAGGAATAAAGAAATAAATATAACCTCTTTCAAGCAAAAGGTTAGAAAGGGACACACCCTTGTTTGTACTGGAAAGAGCGATAACAGCTACTGAACTTGAAAAACCTATTTTCATGAAAAATTGTTTTTAGAGAAAGATTTTATAAATTTCAACCAGAATATGTATTGGCTGCTCGATCTAAAAAAAAAAATGCTAAATGTTTCCTGATAAGAAAAGAGCTAATATTGCCATTACATTCTGGTATTTAAGAATTTTACTTAAAAATTATTAGAGGTAAATAAATATGTATAGAAAAATAACACGGCCTTTACTGTCAAAAAATGTCGGGCATATTTAAACAATGTTGCAATTTTATTGGTTATATTTTTTACGCGAATATTTTTATCTACATGCAAAACTAACTCTATTGTATGTAGGAAACCATTCTGAGTTTTAAATCATTAAAAGTTATATATAATGTGTGTGTGTCTTTGTTCATAATTAGATTAGACCAGTACGCAGTTGTATTAAAGTGTTCAATGCATTTATATTGTAGAACTTTATAATATTTTTAATTTAAAAATGAGTTATTTCCGCAACCTAGGTTTCAACTTTTCGGTATCTTCAGGCGATTTATAATAACTGATTATTTTTTTTTTTTTACACGAACAAGCGACTGAGAATTTTAAACAACCAAAGAACTTTTCAAAATCAAGCAGTAGTTACTTAAGGATCCTAAAACACTTTGATCTATGTTTGTATGATCTTTGTATGCATTATAGGTATGATTACATCTGGACATTATTTCTGTACATTAATTCAGTAATTTGTTTTTGCTCTGGGAACAACGTAATAGCTAACTTTTCCGCCTGGCACAATCTGCATACATTGCCACTGTTGTATGGTTTGGCTATTTTCCCTATACTCCAAGTTATATCAATCTTTTCTATTTTTCAGTTTTCATTTCCACACGTGGCTAGCCATATATATATATATATATATATATATAACGAAATGATATTAACCGACATATTTACATTGATTTATTTGAACAGTATTTCTAATGAATACTCGTATTTGTGTGGATAATCTGCTTTTCTATACTTAAATGGTAACTTATATATATATATATGCACACACACACACACACACAAATATTCAAGCAATCTTGTTAGGAAAATATCTATCTTCCGGTAGAATTTAAGCTTGCTATTCTCGTAGACTAATACAATAGCAAATCACGAGAAATAACGTGTGAAGTCATGATATTTGAAATAGATTAAAAGGCAGAGAACAAAAAACAAAAATAGTTTGCGAAAATTTAAAGTACTCAGACATCGAACAATTCACACAGGATGCGGCAGAATTACCAACGACATAAACCTCCCAGAAATACTTTCCACATAAGGGTAAGACATTGACACCCTTGCCACTGAAGCCTTATCATTATGTGGGCGGTGCATACTACCATCTCACTTTAAAACACGGGTTCTCAGACGATCATCGAAGTTAAGTAATGTCCAGCCTGGTCAGTACCTAAATGGGTGACAGCTTAGCAATACCCGATGCTGTCAACACTTATGTTCGGGTGGTTTAAAGGATAATTACTCGGGCTGTTAATCAGTGTTCCAATTCCATTTGGAATCGTTATAATTATTTTTAGAAAGGTATAAATCCACCTCTTATCCCCACTATGGGTTAATTAACAGGTCTTATATCACTAAATCATTATCTGAACAAAAAATTATTGGAATCTAAAAACATTTCGTGGCTTTAAATAACCTGCAAAGGGATGATAAACTGTAAAAGAAACATCGAATCGATCAAAAATATGTGCGAGGTATTTCTTCCTCGCCCTCGATTTAATTCTTCACCGGATGGAATAAACAAAAAATTTTGTCAAATATCTTTTGGTTTAAAAAAAAAAAATAACTGAGAAATTGTTGCCCAAGTACATGCAATTCAAAGCTAACATAATTAATTTTTTTTTCAACTATGTGCTTCCATATTTTTTCTCTAAAGAACATCATATTTATTATTTATGATTCATTAAATGTTTTACTTCTCCTTGACCTTGAATGGACACATTTTTTATTCAAGGTCAAATGTCAAATGTCAGATGATATTAGGAAAAAAAAACCCACTTCCATTCCTTTGAATAGAAGCAAGCTTTGGTAATATTTTCTTTTTTTTTTTTTATTACTATCTATGATATATATTCCCAATGCTGTTCAGGCGGCTATTATAAGCAGCTTCTCATTAAAAATAATGCCTCATACTCAGAAATGGCACGAGGAGCCAATCCCTCGGCTTACTCTTATCTATTTAGGAGTCATATGTTTTTCTTTATTTATCTCTCTCCAGCTTTGTACCCACTGTTCGTTTACCCGCCACTTTATTTTTTTTTTTCTTGCTTAAAAGCAAAAAAAAAAAAAAATAGAAATGCATTTCTGTACACTTTTCAATACATTGAAAGCTTTTCAAAAATACTCAACTGTAAAAAAAATAGAAGCCCTTGGACTTTTATTTTATTTATTTTAATATCGTTTCACACTCCCACCCATCCCCAGCAAGGTAGGACCGCGACTAGTGATAGAAAAGAAAAAGTTACAGTGGATATCGAAGAAAGGATAAAGAGAAAGATGAGAATCAAGGAGGCGGATATCAATTGACGCTGCATTTAAACTCTTGGAGATTGCAGCTATCAGGGAAGCTGTTAGACGGAATGAAGTTCCACGGGCGGCAAGTAAATAAACAGTGAAAGTGGCGGTTGCATTTAACTATTTTGACAGTTAAAGAATGGGGCCTTGGTGCCAGTCGAGTCAGTTAAGCGTCATACGCGATACACGCTTGGGCGATCATGTCTAGAGATGATTGACTAAACAGTTCTTCCCGCAGTTGGTTGCCATTACTTTCTGTAGTAGATTGGTTACAAACCAACTATACAGAACCCAGTTTGCCCTGTTATTCCTGGAAGGAAGAGACATTAATACCTTTCCTAAGGTTATTTACACGTCAGTGAATGTAACGAATTCAACTGGAATTCGAACTCGGTTCTTGGATTTCTCGTTCTGAGCCGATATCCACTGCACCACAACGACATCCTTGTCTAATCAGTTAAGTGCCATACGTGATACACGCCTGGGCGATCATGTCTCGAAAGAGACATGACTGACTAGACTGGATTATTCCGCAGTAGGTTGCCATTGCTTTCTGCAGTAGACTGATTGCCAGCCAAGACTATAGAACCCAATCTGTCCTGCTATTGAACCCATAACTGGAGGGAAGAGACGGATTAGTACCTTTCCCAATGGTATTTGCGCGTAAGTGAATGCAATGAATTCAACTGGAATTCGAAATTGGCTCTCCGATTTCTCGTTCCGAGCCGATATCCACTGCACCACAACATGTGGTCAGGGAAAAAAAAAGCTTGTCAGAGCAGAAGCTGTAAAAAATATTTTTGGAAAAAAACAGGTATTAGAAAGTGGCTCAGAGCTGTCAGTGATCTGCTTTTAGTTATATATTGATTTTTTTTTTGTGTGTGTTTTCTGTTTTATCAACACATTTTGGGTTATTTAAAGTAAAGAATTTTGACTATTTTTGTTGCTTAAAAGAAAACAAAAAAGCATTTCTGTCCACACAGGAATTAAAAGCTTTCAAAAATAGACTGAACATTAAAGAATCTAAACCATTTATTTTTTTTACGGTTTGTCAACACTTAATGGTTTACTTAAAGCCGATTATTTTTTGCGCGAGTAAATATTACATTAACATTTTTTTGGAGAATGGTTGTTTTTAGAGATACAAGTTCTACTATTTAACCCATATGTGGGGAAGAGATGAATGCACACACTTTCCAAGGTTATTCACGTGTAAGTGAATATAATGAACTCGATTAAAATTGAAACCTAACCCTGCCGAGTGCTCATTTCAAGGCTATATACATTGCACCACCCACACATCCCTTTTTTCTTTCTTTTTTTTTTTTTATTAAAAAACACCCGGTATCAGTTTTAGCATCTCCACAATAAACTGTTTTCCTTCTGAAAAATGTTGCAATGATCTAACAAGATGACTGTCAGATGAAGTGTATTCAGGTGTGTGAGGAGGATGAAGCAAACATTCCTTATTTAGTGCCATAATCTTTTCTTAGATGACTCAAGCAATATGTGATCTTGCATTATTGTGTAAGAGAAACATACCTTTTATAAATGACTAAAGATTGTCTCTTTTTCTGTATATGTTTGTGCAATGCTTTCAATTTATAATGATGCTTCACTGTTTTATTTCGGCTTAGAACTTCATGATAGTATGGAAGGGTTCTTATGGGACGTCTATATATGGGCCTTTGTTACATGAAATAAAATAATAAGATGATGAACAACACGAAATAATGAATAAGATGATGAATACATTCGAAATCACCAGGTTTAACAACTATACCACCATTTGTTTTTGACTCCATAGAATTGTGTTGGATATAACCATTTCCGTCCTTTTGTGTTCTTGAAGTTCGTATATATTTCTGGTACAATTAATTATAGTTTTATGTGAGTGTTTTTATCATTTAAATGTGATATGTATATTTTTGTGTATTTCTGTTCTTAAATTGTTTTTCTTTTGTGTGTATGTGCCCCTTCAGTAAAAGGAATGAAATGTTTCTGGTTTGCGCTATATTATAAGAAGTTCTGTGCCATTCTGGCGCGTGAGTTGTAATCTCGAAGATGTTCACGATTCCATTCTTTTGATTTAGCATATTACGAAGATTCACACATTTTGCTTCCATGTAAGATGTTTTTTTGTTTTTTTTTCTTTTTCCGGTTCTGGAGCTCTCGTTGACTTTTACGCACATATTTACTAATTCTTTTATATCTCTTTGACGTCCACTCATTGCTGATTTGAGTTTGGCGGGAGTTGTATTCATTGGATAATTTTACATCACCTCATCTCTTCTTCATCGCATGACTTCTGCTGACCAAATTTTCGTAGGTTTCTGTTTGGGTCATGTCTGCTATTTTGTCTCCAACGGGAAGTAAAGAATGGGTTGAAAAAGAATAGAAAGAGGAAAAGGATGTATGTTTTAGAGAGAGTGGCTCTGTCACTCTTAGAAAAAGAAAAGGTTATATTTCAATACAGCTTAACTTTTACCTACCTGCTCACTACAAGTGAAATGGAAAATGTGGATTTCAAAGCTTTTTATTTGTATCCACTTATTTAAAATAACGATCAACATTGATATTGTTATTGTAATATTTTGTTAAACTCAAATATTTAATGTGAAAGGAGACTTTTTACGGATATTTTATTATCGCAGAACTGGCTATGAAATTATTCAATCCTTAACATAAGATTGATTAGAAAATTTTAAATAAGAAAACCGTGATTTTTTTTCAAAGTCTTTCTAGTAGAATGTATGGAATTTAAACGTTGCATGTTGTGTAGGCATTCTAGAGTGGGTACATGTTCACATTTTTTTTTTCAAAGTGGAAACTGTAGGAAAACAAGGTTTTCAATTCTTCTTTGGTATATCTATCTTTTTCTGGTCGAAAAGCTAGAGTAAGGATAAGCATAGTTATAATAGTCAAGCTCAAATCAGCCTTACGCAGAGTTAGAACGACCAAAGAAAAGGTTGATTTACTTCATAGGTAGAGGTTTTAGAAGTCACTTTCGAACGCTTTGCATTGAAAAGTGGAAAGGGCTTCAGCCGTAAGTAGACCGAGGAAACGAAAGGGCCCAGCGGAGACTTCCTTGTTTACGTTCTTGAAACAAATAGCGTGAGGAAGAGGAAGAGGAAAGAGATGTCTTTTTTACAAGACTTAAACAGCACCACTTAATGGTCGTTTGAAGAGACCAAGTGGGTATAATAAAATGTTCTTTATTCATTACGGGTGGGCCTAGGTCGTCAAAAATGACGGCCAAATATTTATATCGATATGCCGTTTAAAATGACTGCAACACATATTGATGTACATACTATTGAGTACCTTACATTGACATAAGAAAAAAAATCCTAACCTCTGAGCATCTTTATTTCAATAGAGAGGATATATATGCACATCCCCGCAAATGTACGTTCAGGTAGTCCAAGATGGTCTTTAAGAACCACTCAAGCTGTTCAAGATTCGGCCATTGGATAACATTTACTTGATAATCAAAACTGTGTCTCTAGATATGAGGATACTTGGTTTTCTGTCTTGCACAGTACCCGATCGGTCCATCATTTACGTATTTTGGAGGCTGTTTACTTGAAAATCCATCAGCCTAGTCTGTTCAGACAGAAAGAGCATTTCATTCGTTCCTTACGATTGTTGGAGAGATTGTGAGTTTTTCTTTATCTATTTTAATTCTCTTGTGAAACTGTGTTTACTCCCGCCTTACATTTTAACTATTTTTTTCGTTAAAATTATACTTTTATACAAGTTCCAACTTTCGCTTCCGTAAGTCATTTTCGTGACATGTGTATTCGTCTATTATTAACAAAAACGTCAACGAGCACCATTGATAATGTGTTGACTGAAAGGATCCTAAGGTCTAAATGCTGACGTCAATATTAAGTCTATCTGTTATTTCTGTGGAGACAAGTTCCTGTTTGTGTGTGTGTATATATATATATATACTACTGGACGACATAATTATTGTAAAAAATAAAATAAAGCACTGTTAAAGAGCAAACACACGGTCAGAGCCTTCACAACTGGTAGTAAAGAGAATGAACTGAGCCAACGCTGCCTCGCTATTGTTTCACTTCATGAGCGTGACAAGAAGATATATATATATAATGCACAACAGTCTTTCTTATAATAGAATTTTTTTTTCATTTTACCACAAACTCGTTGATTTATTAAAAGATTGAAACTAGAAGATAAAAAGAAGTATTTTCTATTCTGTTTTACACTGATCTCTGTAAACAAGTGTGAATGTTAATTTCAGGTAATGATTCCACCAAGCGTTGTTCGTCTTAATTTATTCGGTGTTGATTATTTTTTAATCGTTCTAATGATCGATCACGTGAGCAAAAGAATAAAAACGAAAATGAAATTAATACTGAGCATCAGATAAAGACAGTTAAAGTTCCTGGGACATGCAATGGAGAAGGGGGGCTTGGAGGATCTGATACTCACAGGTCAGATAGAGGGAAAGAGACGGAGGAAAGCAGCAAATAACATATTTGACGGGCCTCAGCAAGTAGATGGCAGTGGTGTTTGGGTGGTGCAACAGGAGAAAGTGTGCTAAGAACCACCAGGGATAGGGAGACGTGGAAGGCAATGATCGCCCACGTCCTAAAAGGACATGGCATATAGTAGAAGAATGATGCTGTAACTTTTTTTTTCTTGTTGTCATCTATCTTTTGAGATTATATATATATATATATATATATATATATATATATAGAGAGAGAGAGAGAGAGGCATATTCTGTCCTAGCATTAGTCACTAGCAACATGAATGAATTTTGCAAAAAATATTGTTTGGGCAAAGGTCAATTATCTAAAAAGCAGTTACAATATGTTAAAATATTTTCACTTTTACAAAGTTTTATTTTTATTTATTTACATTTTTAAACTTCGAACCTTCAACTTCCTGCCGCATCTTGTTATCGCTTTTCATTTTTATGGCTTTAAAAAAAAAATCTTATCCTCTCTGGGGAACTTTTATGATATCACGTAGCGTGTATATATATATATATATATATATATATATATTCGTGTTATAATCTCGAAATAATTTCAACTATATCCAAAACACTTACGGACATGATCAGAAATAAAAAAAATAAATAAAAATGTTCTTAAAAATAACAATTCTGACGCAGGTTTATATATAAAATAAACTGTCACAACTGTTTCTCACAATACAATGGGGAAACTTGCAAGCAACTATTAAAAGTATCTATGAACACGAAAAAAAGAAATTTATGTATAATAATTTATCAAATGCATTAGTTATGTATAGAATTGAGTTAAATATCTAAATTGGAATCCGACAAGATGAATAGAATAAGTAAAAAAAAAAAAACAGGTAGGAAAAGTCTCTTTAATCGATCATGTTTCATTTTAATACGCTTCTTCAGAGATTTAAGACGAATGATTTGAAAATCCAAAGAGGCAGTATGTTGATTGAGGTTTGATTTCATTCGTCAGATACGTATCACGAAATAAAACAATACATGATCATTTTTTAAATGTAGGAATAATTTATGCTTTTTTATACGTGTGCCACGTAATAAAAGCAATAGTTTCTTATTTTAAATGTAAGTGTATGTATGCGAAAATAACGCATGTGCCCAGTGTGTTTAAACTATAAACAAATTAAGTGTGTTTATATCTCGGTAATGTTAGTATTTGTGATAATGACCAAACGAAATACATTTCCGTTCAAAATTGAAGTGAAATAATATATATACAAGTATCAAGCGTTAAACGATTTTCTTTTTTAAAATAAAATACGTGTATGAGAGAAATCATTGATAAATGTATGAAGGTGTGTGTTTAAGAGTCGGTAACGTTAATATGCGTGTGAATGATAAAACGAAATGCATTTCCGTTTAAAATTGTAATGAAATAACGTATACAAGTATCAAGCGAACTCTTTTATAAATAAATTTTGGAAGTTGGAATATTTAATGAAATATGTATTAAAATACATGTATGAAAATTATTACAATATCATAATTAAGTAATATAAGTAATGTTTAAACATACATATATATATATATATATATATATATATATATAGCTTAAAGTATTATTACAATAAAGTACCATATTTTTACAATTAAGCGATACGAATAACATTTCGAAACACTAAATTATGCGTATATATTAAAGTATTGGGTTTTCGTTCTAAATGTCACGCTTATTATAAGAGAATGTAACTTGCTTAGATGGATGGTTCTTGAGAGCCGGTATTGGATCTTAACAAAATATAAATCTACGACAATTTTTTTTTTTTTTAATTCTTATCTTGACTGTGATACTCATTTACAAGCCAACATAGAAATACTGGATTAGGGTTATTAAAAATAAATTTTAAATTACATTAAAAAAAACAGCTAAACTCAAAAACTTATCGTATTTAATATATATATATATATAAATTAATTTCTCAAAATATAAATAATTACATTTAATAAATTCAACAAGAACAACATAACTCACTTTCGTTTGTCAGGCATTAAATTACATCACTTAGCACTCTCCATAGTTTACCTTGACTTTTATAGTTAGACTGAAAAATATGTGTGTCAATTTCAAAATTTTTCAAGATCTACCGTCCTGTCTACTCCTGTTTATAAAGTTGCCAAATAAAATCCTTACATTTGCCTTGAAGTCCATCAGAGGTCGGAATACGTCGGTAAACATGTTTACCTTAGTTCATACATACCTACACACACTCACATCAGAATCACTGGGGTATATCATTCTCATTCGTTGCGTGAAGGTTCTTTTGGTAGTCATGAGTTATCTCCCTCTAACTGTTTCAGTTACTTGTTCATCACTGTTGTAGCCTGGTATTGAACTCACAACTCTTTGGGTCAAGTGATTGTAATAAAGGGTTCAGTTCGAAATTTCTAGCATCTGAAAAAGGCCGGGGTGTACAACGACCGAAACGTCGTACAAATGGCAACAAAGATGAGGACAATAGTCCGAATAATGTAAATAGTGTAAATACTACCTCATCTCAGGATTATAGACAAATACTGAATAAATTTGCATCATTCCCAGTTTTATTACTCGATTTAATGTTTTCAAGCCACCTTTTATAAGGTTTTGAAAATTCTGATTTAAGTAAAGCGCTAATCAATTTAAGTAGAGAAGTAATCATTCTAAGTAACGTGCTTAATTAAGATAAGTGCTGCGTATTTTTAATTATTTAACGTAAATTCGTCTAAAATATTGAATATAGAAAAATAAATTTAAAAAGAAAATTCACTTTTACAAGATGAAATGTACTCGTGACAAAAAAAGAACCAAAAAGATCATTGGTTCAATTCCAACCTAAGATTATGGGTCCTTTATTCTTCTGTGTGCCAGACCTCTTCAAAACATAAACGATTACGGTTCCCCACAAACTCCTATCCCTTGCAACCCTTATCAACGTTTCCTCCTTGGCCTAACCACCCACCCACGTTCAGCCATCCATTCATACTAGCTCGTCGGGTAGATGACCTACTGCTTTCCTCTATCTTTCTTGTTCTGGATATGGCCTGTAAGAGTTAAGTTTTTCAAGCCCTTCTTCCTCGTTACGTGTATAAAAAATGTCAACGGTTTAATTTTTATTCTTAGTATAAATTTTCTTTCTGTTACTTTTTACTTTCACTTCCTCGTTGTTTACTCGCTTGGTTCGTGGAATTCTCAGAATCCAACTGTAGCACCAATTTTCTGTTACTTCATTCTTTTCATTTCTATCTAGCATTAATTTCCTAAATAAGAGGAGAAATATTTTTTTAAAATTCTTACAATCTAAAATTATTTTCTGCCTTTAAACAACATGAAATGTTTAAATAAGCCATAGAAATGAATCCATCCATCAATCAACCGACTGACTATCTTTATACACCGGCTGTCGCGTAAATCCCCAAATCCATTTATGACGTTAGTAAATTCGACCTGTAAAAAAATGTTACTGTTAGAAAAGGAGTCTTAATTTTGTTTAGGAAAAGTTGTTCCTTTAGTTTCTGGTTAGAAAAAATGTCAGATTATTTACATTGTGCAAATTGTTGTCCTCGTCTATGTGGTCCTGGGTATGAAGATAAACTGCATCCGGCAGCAAGGCCTTTGAGTGGGAGGTTGTGAGTAGCATAGGACCACTCTGACCCGGAGTGGTAGCAACTGTCAGGGTCCTAGCTATGGGAAAATAGTTAACCTCCAAACTGGGGTTAAAACACTATGAAAGTATAAAAATACACTTTTCTAGAAATATATATATATATATATATATATATATATATATATATATATATACATAAAAATAAATTTTTATAGAAAAGTATACATTTTTGAAGGAAAAAATTATTACTAACAGTACATTTTTTAATACAAAATAGAAGACATCTTCAGCTTTCTAAAATGGAAAAAAAACAATAAATTTTTTCATCATGATCTGACTAAATCAACCTTCTCACTATAACGGAACATTAAAAACATTTAAAAGCCTACCCTTTTTGGCATTAAATAACCCACAGAGGTTGAGATGACGTTAAACAAGCTCAAACTCTGTTGCCATATTTACGTTTCGGCCGTTGTTCGCTCCGACCTTTTTCAGGTGATTAGAATTTCGAACTTTTTATCCACTGGGCCTTGTGTCCTCGAGGACAAACTTGGAGGACACATTGTCCAGTGGATAAAGGCGTTGGTTGGATCCAGTGACTTGACCCAAAGTGTCGTGAGTTCAATACCTGGCCACAGCAGAGGTTAACTGTAACATTGTAAGTGTTCCTTATGCACGCACGTTAAAATACTATCGACGGACCATAGATTTGAACCCCGGAATAGATATTTGGAGAATATCTGTATATTTTTCTTTTTCTTGGGAAGAGCTAAGAAAGAGAAGAAAGGAATAGGCGCTGGGGGTGACCAGGAGAGATAAGAGAGAGGCGAAACACAAGGCATTCACGAAATGACATTGACCGATATGACGACAATAGAACATAGACCAAATGGGAGGCTTGCATTGCGAAAGAAAGAACTTTGTCTCTTTCCTCATTTATTTCTTTCTCTCCCTTTCTCTCTCAGGGAAGCGAAAAGGAGCGGCTGAAGATTGAATTGTCGGTCGATTCCGAAGAAAACCACCCACGTGAGGATGGAAATTATAATTAACGCTAGCAGATAAATGTACAAAGCAAACAAAACCTTGTCTCCAAACCTCCAGATCGGGAGGCATCGGCGCAAACTCGTTAGCGGATAATTTAAGCCAGATACACGAAATTGACATTAGACTCTTATGGAGAATCATTCCGATCACTTACCGACCTGCCTTATATCGAAGCGTTTTTAACAAAAATGTAGAACGGATTTGAAAAACGAGAGGAGACACTCACCACGATAGGAAACGGTTCGGCAGACCATTAAAACGAGAACGCTCCCTCACGTTAGCTTCTCTGTCCACCGCCCAAAGCAGAAACTCATGGGAAGGGGAGCATAAAGACTGTATTACCTCTAACAAGACAGACATACTAGCGGCAAGTAATTTGTGAACACTGAAAGAAATTGGATTCTATTTTTTATTAATTCTTTTTCTCCCTCCCACCCTTTCTCCAACGAGTTACAAATATAATCATTATTCCATATAGACTGGCCTTCGCTACTGTCTTGTTATCTTTCTTTTGTTCTTGTCTGTTTCCCTTATTTCTGCATTGTGCATCCAACCCTCTCTTCATTTCAGCTGTCGAGAAGTGCAACACACAGGCGAGGGCCCTCCTCGAGTCCTTGATTTATCTTGATTATTAGGAATCACAACATGACACGTCGAAATCCCTCATTTCCCCTATCATTGTCATCTTTGATCACCTGGGGACGGGATGGAAGCGAACAGCTGCTGACTCATGTGCGACTAACTTACGGCCAGTTAACACACACAGCACACATACATGCAAGTCTGAGACTGGGGGGGGGGGTTCATATATTAAAAAAAACTTAGAAAATTAAGTTAAAGGTATGTAACTGATACTGAGACACCCGGAAGTGACATGATTCGTGGAACTAGAACAATCTACCCCGGTAAGCGAAATACAGGGTTCAGTTCGAAATTCCAGTCACCTGAAGAAGTTTGGAGCGTACAACAGCCGAAAAGTAAATATGGCAACAAATATGGTTTACTAGCAGTGTAGCCCGGCGTTGCTCGGGTGTAATGAAAACTTATATATATATATATATAATCGATTTTCTGCACTATTGTAAGAACTGCAACCTTGAAACTTCTGAATATCGTTTATGTCTTTGTCTATGAGTGCATCAAGTTTGATTAAAATCGGACCACTCCTTCAATAACCCGATGTTTTCGATTATCGATTTTTCGCTATTTATCGGGGATACCTCGACACAAAACCTAACTAAGAACACACGGAGACGATTTTCAAGAAAATCGGTTCAGCCATTTCGGAGTCTTTAGGTAACGGATACACACACACACACACACACACACACACACAGAGTTCCATTTATAAATAAGTTTAGATTTAGATATTTGTTTGTGGGAAGGTATTGGTTATAGAGATCACATCTCTCTAGAAAAGTTCCTCTATTATTCCTGGCCAACAAAACGGTGATTTTACTTTCCAAACACTTATTGATTCAATAACTTATGCTCTTGTTTTCTGTAATTACAATTTCATCGTAACAAATATTAATTTGCTGTGTGTCGTCACTGTTTCGATTAGGAACATTTTCCTTAATACAATGTTCTTCTATTATTTTTTTTTTAATTTATTGGGCACCCATTATGTGTCGTAAATGTTTGTTCCTTGTTTCCTGTTTAGAACTGGGTTTCCGCTTCCTTCTACTTTAACTCACTACTTCATCTCTACTGTTTATTTCCTTTCTTTCTCTCTCAATAAGAATAGCTAGGTTCACACTCCTCCCCGTCTTTTAAACAGGAGTAAGGAGTTATCCTTTGTTTCCTGTTTAGAAGAAACCAGAAAGCCGATTCTAAAGTATTTTTTTTTCTTTTGCGTTGTTGTGCAATGGATATCGTCTTTGAACAAGAAATCGGAGAGCCGAGTTGGAATTCCGGTTGAATTCGTTACACTCATTTATGCGCAAATACCCTTGGAAAAAGGTACTATTAATCCATCACTTCTCTCTCCAGTTCTGGGTTAAATATCAGGGCAGATTGGGTTCTATAGCCTTGACTGGCAACCAACTTACTGCGGAAAAATCTTTTGCCCAGTCAGTCATGTCCCTTTTGAGACATGATCGCACAAGCGTGTATGATGTATGGCACTTTAACTGACTGGCTCTAACTTCTCTGTCTGAACTCAGAAATATCATTTTCTAAACATTTATTATTATTTTTTTTATTTTTTTTGTGTGTGTAATAACAGAAGATAATTTCACCTATGTGCGTTGTGGTGCATTGGATATCGACTCGGAACGAGAAATCGGGGAGCCGAGTTCGAATTCCAGCTGAATTCATTGCATTCACTTACGCGCAAATACCCTTGGGAAAGGTATTAATCCGTCTATTCCTTCCAGTTATGGGTTAAATAACAGGACAGATTGGGTTCTATAGCCTTGGTCGGCAACCAGTCTACCGCAGAAAGCAATGGCAACCTACTGCGGGATAATCTTCTGCCCAGTCAGTCATGTCTTTTTTGAGACATGATCGCCCAAGCGTGTATCACGTATGGCACTTTACTGACTGACCGTCCGGTTCATTATCCTTCCCAGTGTTATGAACAGCAGTAGAGGTTCATTCCTTGTTCCCTTTTTAGGACTGAGTCTCCAGTTCCTTCTAATGTGTTATTCTCTTTAACTAGCAGTATACTCTTGCGTCTTAACGGTATTATCGTCTTGCTTGTTAGTGAGTTGATTAAAATATAAAAAATAGATGTATTACTTCCCTGTTTATGCAAAATGTTAAGACTTAGTTTTTTTCCACTTTTAAGCAACATATTCAATAAATTTTATGATTTTCTTCAACTGTAAAAAGCATTTTCTTAAGGCATTTTAGTCCTATTCAAGGAAAATTAATTTCAAATAAAATTCTGCATCTACAAAGAAAATGTTAAATTTTCATATACATCTGAGTTTATTGAAAATGATTTTAGCTTAAATTCTTGTGCCGTTATGGTGGTTAAGTGTCTGAGATCGACAGCAGTAAATGAGGAATATTGATTTTAGGGTAAGACAAAAATATGCCTCATAAATGCATTGTCATTCATAGAAAATATTGTAGGAAATTCTTCTTTTTTTTTCTTTTTGAAAAACTGCTGTTGTTTGTATTCCTGTCAAGAACCCAGCAGATTTCGTTTGTCATTAGGATCGTTTCAAAACTCTTCCTTTGTCATTTCACCCCCACCCCACTAGCACCACCACTCGCCAACTGTATTACCAAATATGGAACTGTCCACTCCTTTCAACTCCCATCAAATTCATAGGCTTTTTACCGATTTATTTCACTTACGCCAAATTTTCTTTTCATCTGATTCCTAATTTTTTTCTCCCTAATTTAAATGTCATATAACGTTCATGTTTCTCTCTTGTTCATACACTCCACACATTCTCACAATCGCACTTTCTCCCTCTCTCTCTCTCTCTCTCTCTCTCTCTCTGTTGTATTTCCAATTGTACTTCCTCTTCCTTCTCTGTTCCTTTTTATCTCTCTCTCTCTCTCTCTTTTTCTTTCTCTTTTCTCTCTCTCTCTCTCTCTCTCTCTTTTTCCTTTTTTTGTTCCTTTTTTTTTCTTTGTTCCTTTTCTCTTTTTCCCTTTTTTTTCTTTGTTCCTTTCTATTTTCTCTCTTTTCTCATTTATTTCTTTTCTCCTTTAAATGAAGCCTTTCATCTTTTCCCTTTCCGCTTTCCTTCACACTCTTGGATATTTCTGGGGCACCATGACTTGCCTCACAAATACCGGAATCTTATCCATTAAATTCTGCTACTGCTACTTGGTTGGAATCCCAGATAAATTCTTTACCATCTTCTGCACTTCGGTCCCTAGCCATTGACAGCAGGACTGGAGTCCCTACACGCCCCAACCTATCATCTGTTCATACTTTACTCTCTCTCCATACTTTACTCTCTCTCCATCCCTTGTCCCCCTATTGCTGCTGTGATCCGTTGCTTAGGAAAGACGAAGACGTGGGCGATGGGTCATGGGTGAGGGCTCACAGACTTGCCTTATATTGAGTAGCAGGAATAAGTCATCATTGCTGAAACTCTTGGGGATTTGGTGGGGGTAGAGATTAATTTTTTCCTGAAAGATTTCTATAATGCAAGGTTAAAACTAATATGTTTATGCTATAATAGAATAGTACTCTTTAGTTTCAAATAGTGTGTTTGGAATAAAGGGGGTGAATGGAATTATTTTGATACTACTTAAAAAGACTGGTTCACTTTTTGCGGGAGCTTAAATATTTTTTTAAAATAATTTTGGTACATTAGCATTTTTAAATGTTAGAATTAAGGAATGGTATTGAAATTATCATTGTTTTAGAAACAGTACTGTTTGTAATATTGATGATGTGTTAAATCGGATCCTGACTTATAGAGAATTATTGAACTTAACTATTATTTGCAAATGTCAATTTTGACAGTTTGGTATCTTTATTGATATCTGCTTTTTTTTTTTTTTCTTTTAATTGTATCACCCCGAGCAAGGCGGTGATGCCACTGATGTGCAGGGGGCTACGTAATAGTGAAAAGATTAGAAAATAGAAAGCCGGAAACCACATCCTAAACAGGGAACAAGGGATGAGCCTCTTAACCTGTTCTATAGGCGTGGGTGGAGTGTGAACCGGACGATAGATAGATTCCTGAAATTTTGAAACTTAAGTGGTTTTATAATTTTTTCCAAAACCCTTTTTTGATAAGACTTTTTGGGAAGCACATGCACACAATCCTTTGATATTGATGAATATTTTATCTTAAATGAAAAATAAACAGATGCACACTTTTATTAATGTATGTACATTTTCTTCTTTAATTAAAAATGCATATATCCGTTTGTTCGTTCATATATTTTGATTACACATTGAGCACCTTTTTCTTTTCTAGCGTCTGCTGGTCAACCCAGCAACTATTTTACTTGTGTGTGTGTGTGTATATATATATATATATATATATATATATATATATACACGCACACTAGCAGTATAGCCCGGTGTTGCTCGGGTGTAATGAAAGCTTTAAAACTAATCCATGGCACTGGAGCTCAGACTCAGCCTAAAGAATATTTGTGTGAAGTTTGGTGAGAATCTGATAAAAATTGTCGATTTGTATAAAGGACACACAGACAGATAAACAGACACACACACAAACATCCTGCTTTATATATTATCGATTTTCTGCACTATTGTAAGAACTGCAACCTTGAAACTTCTGAATATCGTTTCTTATGTCTTTGTCTATGAGGGTATCAAATTTGATTAAAATCGGACCACTCCTTCTATAACCCAATTTTTTTGATCATCGACTTTCGATATTTATCGGGGGTACCTCGACAAAAAACCTAGCTAAGAACACTCGCAGACGCTTATAGTACAACTGTGTAAATTTTGAAGAAAATTGGTTCAGCCGTTTCGGAGTCTATAGGTACACACAAAGTTCCATTTATAAATGTTATATATCACACACACACACACACACACACACACACACACACACATAAGTAAAGATGACACGTTTCGCCCCGTGACGGACTTTTATCAAGATGTGATAAAAGTCCGTCACGGAACCAAAGGCGTTGGAGAGAAGAAATATAGTTTTCCTCTTGTCTTGTTTATTTATTTTCATACTGTTCTTTTTCTTAGATTATAACTGTGTACGCTTGTGTGCGTACAAGTACATATTGTTTGTGTCTTTAACTGAGCAGATTCATGCCGAGTTTCGTGAGTACACCATCATGATGTTCTCACTCACTCAATGGCTAGTTGCCATTAGGTCCCGGTTTTTTCTTGTTTATATATGATATTTATGATCTTGTTTTCTTTATGATTATTTTTTCGCTTTATTTTTATTGTGCAGTTGATCTATTTTTCTTTCATTGCTTGTTTTTTGTATACGCATGAATGGGTCGTTTTTAATCTTTTCTATTTGGTTGGGCTCTTTTGTTGTATTGACCTTTTTTTTATTGGTTTGACCTTTTTCTTAATGTGTTGGTATGTTTTGCCGCGTGACTTATTTTTTTGGTGGGGGGTATGGTTGGGTCTTTTTGTGTACATTTGTTGTAGGCTTTGTGTGATTTTTATTTTTTTGTTTGGTGGTGGTTGTTGTTATTTTTTGTTTTTTGTTTTTTTCTGTTTTTGTCGTGATTGAGCGTTTGTATATATTTTTATTTTTCATATTTATATTATTTCTATATTTTGTTTTTGTTTGTCTTTTTATTATTACCGTGATACAATATCTGTGTATTTATATTTATATATTAACTTTTTAATTTTTTTTTATTTATACTTTGTATGTTTCGTTTTGTTTGATTTTGTTGTTTATTGTTGTTGTGTAGCAAGGAAGAAATTTGTTTGCATGGTATATTTTCCCATTATCTTTTTTTTTTTTTTTTTTTTTTTTTTTAACTGATTATTACTAGCTTATCTTCCAGGCATAATTTACAACTTTTGCTATTACTGCTGTGTAGTGGTTCTCTTTTTACTATTTCCCATTTAATTTTGAGAGTACTATTGTTTTCTTCTGGTTCCATACACATTTTGATAGCGCTGTCTTGTTTTAGTATTTTCTGTGATTGATGTTTTGTGATTGTTGAATCTTTCTTTAAACGATGTTTTTGTTACTCCTATATAAATCTTTTCGTCCATATCAGTGCTATTTGTTACTATAGCTTTGTTGTTTTTTGTTATTGACTTTAAGTATTTTCTCGTTGTTTGGTTATTATTTTTTTTCCATATTTTCCATGCAGCTGTAGCTGATTTTTATTGTATTTTTGTTAGTGATTTTTTGATAGTTTATGTTTGGGGAAAAGGTTTTCTATTATGTTGAAAAATATTTTCCTATTTTTGTTTATATATTGTTGTAGGGTTTCTTTTCTTCTATTGCTTTTATTTGTGTATTCGAGTTTATTCGAATATCCGCTATTTCTTACTGTTGATTCGTATGTTTCTTTGTTTTCATTGAATATTTTTATGTTACACAAGTTCGTAGAAAAATCAAGCAGAACATGGTGTGTTTCATGTTTTCCACATATATAAACAAGAAAAAACCGGGAGCTAACGACAAAAAAGGCCCTGACAAATGAGAACATCGTAGCGGTGTCCTCACGAAACTTCGAAGTCGGCATGAATCTTCTCAGTTAGAGACAAACTCTTTCTACATATCAACGCTCTATCTCCCCTTTGATATCGAACACTTTACAATAAAAAAACGCTTGCCAAAATACATTTTATCAATAAAAGCACTGAAAAAAACAACCTTGTTGTTAAAGATTATCACGATTAAACACACTCACACACAAAAGACAGCGGCTTGATGGCAAAATCCCAAAGGAGATCCTTTTGAATATTAATTATAAAAAAATTAAATATTAAAACTTATCTAGCCAGAGGGCCCAATGTAATTAAAATCGTTTATTTACAGAGCCAATATTACATATAAAAGAATTCAAATTTAACAAGATCGTATGGCCATTCAGCTGGTGAAACTAACCCCGTTTCGTCGGTGATCGTAATTATGATAAATTAAAATATTTGTTTGAGTGTTGTGTGTACAGACAACGGAAGTAGGGGTGGCGAAAAGAAGGAAGAGGAAAGAAGGAAAGAAGGAAAGTGTGCTTACATAATACTTCTGATTTAAATGATTTAAAATGGAACGAAATGAAACTATATAATTAATCTTAAGTAATATTGCCGATAGGTTAGGTGTTTATCTCTTAAGTAAATTAAGATAACTAATATTATTAGAAAATAAATTCAATTATATTCAGGATCATGACAGCATTATTACTAAACTTTAATAGTTTAATTTTTACTTAGATAAAAATAATAATTTAGAACCGGAATGAAAAACCTAGAATTAGAGTGAAAAGGGGATATAAAGAACGGAAGAAGTTATTTTTAATTATTCAGTAGTGTAGTAAGAGAAAATCTATTATATTAGAGGAAATAAATTTTAGACTAACTTTGTAATTTGGCACCGACTAATATGGAAATATTAGACTAGAAAAAGGAAGGGTTAAAAATTGATTATTCTGTAAATAAGAAAAGAAAACAACTATTTAACGGAAATTTGAATTTGGATCAATATTTTAAGATTTTAAATTTATATTGAGCTTAAAGTAACACAAAATGTTCTATATTTTTTTTTCTATATATTCAATTCGGTTTAAAATATCTCCCAAATTTTGAATTGAGGAAGTCGATTTTCTACAGAATGCCAAGGAATAATTAAGTGACAAATTTCGTGAGGTTAGATTTTTGGAGTTCCACGGAGCTTGTCTTTTGGCCGAAATTTAACTTATAGCCCGAATCAGAGTTAAATATGATTTTGTTTTTTTAATGTTCGATGAATTCAAAGTTATCATCGCAGTTTTCTAAGCTGGACCAGAGACCTAATTACCCTTCTGCAGGAGATAGTTTAAAAGTCCGTACGGCGTACGGACTTTTAAGATAGTAATAAATAATTACGAATTAATGATTTAAGTTAACATTATAAAATGGCTGAAATGATAAAAAACTGTAATCTCTCTCTCACTCCCATATAGACACACACACACACACACATATATATATATTATATTAAGCACAGAGACAGTATTGTAGAATGTAAGTGTGGTGCTGTGAATATCGGCTCGAAACGAGAAATCAGAGAACCGAGTTGAATTCATTGCATTCACTTACGCGCAAATACCCTAGAAAAAAAATATTAATCAGTCTCTTCTCTCCAGCTATGGGTTAAATAATAGGACAGATTGAGTTCTACAGTTTGTACTGCGGTAAAATCTTCTACCCGGTCAGTCATGTCTCGAGAGGGACATGATCGCCTAAGCGTGTATCACGTATAGCACTTAACTGACTGATATTACACGTGACACGTATCTGACCAATAAGAATAAAACTCCAAAAAACATTCCTCTTTGTGTGTGTGTGTGTGCGCGCGCACGCGCGTGTCTGTGTTTTTGTTTTGTTTTTTCTTTTCCTTTTTTTTTTCTTTTCCTTTTTTTTTGGGGGGGGGGGTTAAACCAGATCTCTAAAGAAGTTTTAATAAGAGTGAAACATGTTAGAATAAAACACATTTTCTACTTTGTTCTTTACTTATTTATTCTATCATCTTGTCGGATTTTCCATCCATATATTCAAGTTGATTATATATATATATATATATATATATATATATTATATATATATAATGAACTCTTCCGTCGGATTCCGGCGTATGAGGATCTGACAGTCAAATTGCTTCAGTTATGAAATCAAGATAAACCGCCAGAAGACCCACACAAGTGATTTGATTAAAGTGGTGAAGGCTTGTGCAGAATCATTCACACTTTTCGGAACTATTGATACATTCAGTCGGTGAATATAAATGCCACAGATGAAGCAGACACTAGACCACAGGCTTTCAATTATCCTACAACAGGTTGCTACTATTGCTACTACATACTGCAGTAGTCTGGTTGCCAACCAAGGCTATAGAACCTAATCTCTTATTTAACCCATAACTGGAGGGAAGAGACGGATTAATACCTTTCTCAAGGGTATTAGCGCGTAAGTGAATGCAGGACATTCAACTGGAATTCAAACTCTGCTCTCCGATTTCTCGTTCCGAGCCGATATCCACTGCACACACACACACACACATATATATATATATATATATATATAAGAGAGAGAGGGTTTACTTTTATTATCAAAGTCATTATCCAGTTAGATAATCTTACACATGTCTTTTACTTGCTATCCAATGCAGTTTGACTTTTTTCTTTCTCTCGTCGACATTTTTCTGAATATGAAACTATAAAATCACATTCAATAAGAAAGCACGAAAGAAATGCTTAAAAGTTGTCTGTGTCATCAGAACGGAATATCTCATGACGAAACGGAATAGGCCTGGCTGTGCGACTGATAAATTTATATTGTCTTATGTCAAAGGATAGTTTAATTTCCCCAAGCCATTCATCACCAGGCCATATTTTAAGGAATTGTGCAATTCAATTTGAATTATAAAATAGGAAAAGTGCCACGTTTCTTGTTTATATTCAATATTTTCTGAATAATAAACTAAAAACAAAAATATAAAAATAACAATTGATCCTCAACCTTGTTCTCATGCTTTAAATATAAACCATTCTAATAAGATGTATGATATATATGCATATTTAACCTTATATCAGACGGCGGGTCAGAGGTCTTTCTCCTCTTGCATAACTTTCAATTGATACTACTCCTGTGTTTTGAGGTATTGGTTTCAAACTCCCGCTATGTTAATAACAATGGGCTCTCGTGAAAAAAAAAAATCCGAAAGCAATTGGGAGATTAGTCAATGCTTCTTTTGTTTCATACTGACGTCAGCATATTTTAAGGTTAATTTGTTTTTTTTATTTTACAAAATTAATGCAGCTATATATATATATATATAGAGAGAGAGAGAGAGAGAGCTCGCATCGCTCATTCCGTAATGAATGAGAGCACTCTGGCTATTCGGCGTGTATAATGATAATGTATACGATAAAAAATCGTCGAATTTGGTCGAGTTTCAATCCTGGGTTAAAAGCAATCGGAGTCTAACCGTACTGATGAGCTGTGATACAGTGAAACATATCTGTCTGCGGATATATATATAATATGCGGTGTAGATATAGAAGTATCCTGTACATAAAGTGGTAGGATAACTCTCTCGGAGAACTCTAAATATATATGTATATAAATACATATAGAGCAAATATATGTAAAAATTAAGACACGTTATTCCATGGTTAAGCGGACGTATAGGCCTATTTCAGGCGAACCATCGTCAGCTTCCGTCTTTATTGTAAAATCGTCTGTACAATAAACACTGAAGCTGTCGATGGTTCGCCTGAAATCGGCCTATACGTCCGCTTAACCATGCAATAACGTATCTCTCTTAAGTATTACATATATAATTTCTTAATTCTGTGACACTTCTTCCCTTCACCTAACCTATTTTCTCTCTACAAATTTTTAAATATTCTGAGTGAAAAGTAACACTTGATTTTCGCGGTTTGACAAAGCTGGCTGTAATTTTTACAACAGCCGAAATAAATTTTATATCTATAACCGTTTCATTATGTGTTGAGTTTTCCTCTCAATATACATATCAGTCAGTCAAGTGCCATACGTGATACACGCTTGGGCGATCATGTCTCGAAAGAGACATGACTGACTGGGCAGAAGATTATCCCGCAGTAGGTTGCCATTGCTTTCTGCGGTAGACTGGTTGCCGACCAAGGCTATAGAACCCAATCTGTCCTGTTATTTAACCCATAACTGGAAGGAATAGACGGATTAATACCATTCCCAAGGGTATTTGCGCGTAAGTGAATGCAATGAATTCAACTGGAATTCGAACTCGGCTCCCCGATTTCGCGTTCCGAGCCTATATCCACTGGACCACAATGCACATATAAGTGCTTATAATAAAATCATATTTTACTGCGTTTCGCTCTTTTCCAACAAGTATTTTATAAACAAAAAGCAAAAATGTTCGTGCTTTCAAAATTTTAAAATTATAGAACTCATAAATATACATCAGGCTAAATAAAAGGTCTTCGTAAATTATGGACAATGCTAAGTGGCATAATTTAAATACAAGTGTGTAAATGAAGTCCGAAAAGGAAGACTAAGTACATAAGTGAGTGAGTGACTAATGCTTCTAAAAATAAATCTTATTCTTTATAATTTTCATCTGTTTAATATTCTTGCATGCGGTTTTCAACATTTAAATTCTGATATCTTTTATCATTTAGTCAGTCAAACTTTGCTTATCACTTATCATTTTATCAGAATTAATTATAAATAATCGATTCTTTTTGTTTTTTTAATCACTTGCATATATTTTTTTTTAAATATTTTTGAATGCGGTTTTCAGATTAAATTCATATTAATAATAATGCCTGAAAAATTAATGCACTACATTGAAAAACGCGTGCATGAAATGTAATAGTCTTTAGATTATATTAAACCTGGAAAAGAACCGGACAAGTTATTAAACCTGGAAAAGTAAAGGACAAGATATTCTAGTGAAGTAAAAAAAATAAGAAATTTCTTAAAATATTGCAGCTAAAAATAAAATTTGAATGTCGTATTTTAAGAAATGTCTCATTTTTACTTCACTAGAATATCTTGTCCTTTACTTTTCCAGGTTTAATAACTTGTCCGGTTCTTTTCCAGGTTTAATATAATCTTAAGAATATTACTTTTCATGCTCGCATTTTTCCATGTAATATGTGCTGTGCTCGTAGGAGTGCATTGAGTTTGATACTTGAATACAATCTTCAGGCCTGAGGGTTGCATTCAAACATGAAATAAACTGTAGCCGCTCGGTATTGGCCAGTATCCACTCTTTTATTTACATATGCCCTATTCCTGATATTGATCACTTTTACCCATAAATATCTTCTAACTTAAAACTATAAGCTGCTTGGTCAATGAATGCCGAATGTTTCTTCATCATAGAATGGCCTATATGACTATTACTTAACTCGCCAATACCTTATGACGTCATTGCACAACTATATAAAAGTAAACTTCCCATGAATCCTCTGCATTGAACCATTTTGTGTTTCTGTCGCTGCTAGCCACGGCTCGAACGGGGATTTGGACGACGCGAACGGAGGAAGTCTTGCGAGGTCGCGTCTTTCACATCAGGATCTGATCCGATATTTTGAGCTGATGCTCAAAATAAGGATTAGAACTGATTGGAAACGTTTGACTTCGACAGACTTCAGCAAAAGGTGGGTAAATGTGGCGAGCCTGGTTCGCGTGAACGGGGCTAGTCTTGATTTTCTCTTTTAGATCTGCTGGTTGCATCGGGGTGGCTTCCTGTGGAACCCTCCCCTGGTTAAGGTAGCTCTCTTTTGTATACCTAGTTAAAGTGAATGAATGTGTTCCTAGCCTGTACTCGGCTTTCTCTTTTGTTATGATCCAAGTCGAGATTCCCAACCTCCCCAGTTTGTTTTGACCTCCTTTTATCTCGGCTAGTTCAGCCTTTTATTGTCTCATTCCATTAATTTTTACCCCACTCCCCACTCCCTTAACGAGTGTGCTTCTTGATTTCGCCGTTTAGCGGAATACAGCGGCCACTCTTTTTTTCTGGGATGGACGGGCCTTACTAACATTATTTTAGTTCAAAATTCGTTGTATTTTCAGTTGTTTTGTGTGTTCATCCCCTCCCATCATTTCATTCTTCATTAAATCTTTTAAATTATGCATTATATTGTATATAAACACATTTTTATTGTCATGGGTATTTTCCCCCCGTTTTTAGGTGCCCCTCGTAAATATGTGGTATTGTGGTGCATGAAGGTTTGGGAGATGATGGATGGGTTCTTTTGGTGATTGAGCAAATTGTAATGAGTGAATGGGTCGTGATAGTGTTTAGCTAGGTATAGGATAGTTAACTGAAGACCACCCTCTACCCCTCCCCTTTTCGGCCATGTGTCACAATTTTGTACAAAATAAATAGTTGAACCATTTTGTTTATTTACTTTTCTAACTCTCGTATTTGGTGAGGTCACTTGTTTCAAAAGCAAAGAAAACAAAATTTAAAAAAGATAAAAAGAATAATCCTGAAAGTTTAAAACAATTTAAGTCATTATTCGAAGCTTTATGGCATTTTTAATTTGGCCGGCACAAAAAGTCAACACCACCATCACCGGGCCTTTGCACAAATTCAAAATAACCTATCTGAATCGGGGCTAAACTTCTTTTTTTTTTTAATAATCGTTTCACCCCGAGCAAGGCACTTCACTGCCACTATTGCGCAAGGGGTTACATAGAGGGGAAAGTGGTAAGAAAAGATGGTTAGAAATAGGAAATGTCAGAAGGAGGGTGATAGGCGGGTAAGGATACCGAGAATGAGGGTTGGGTAGATGGTGAGAGTGTTGGGAGAATAGATACAAGCTAGTGTGATGGGAGGTGTCTATTGACCTTACATTTAAACTCCTGGAGATTGTAGCTGTCGGGAAAGCAGACATGTGGAAGGGAATTCCACAGGCGAGAAGCGCAAAAAAAAGAAGCTGTTGGAGTAGAAATTACGGTTGCATCTTATCTGTTTCACTGTAAAAGGGTGGGACCTAGTTACTAATCTAGTATCTCGTGCAAATTCGTATCTAGGCGGCACCAATGATCTAAGTTCATCGGAGCAGAAGCCGTGAAAGCATTTATAGAAGAGGTACAGGGAAGCCACGTCACGCCGGTGGGAGAGTGGTTGCAGCCAAAAAAATTTCTTTAAAGAGCAGGCTTATGGCAACATCACGTTGAAACAACGGTTCCCGTACGATCATCGAAGTTAAGCAACGTCAGAACCTAGATGGGTAACCGCTTAGTGAATACAAGGTGCTATAAGCTTGCATGTACAGATGGCATAATTGGCCTACGGCTAATTCATATTGAAACACCGGTTCCAGTATGATCCTTGAAGTTAAGCAATGTCGAACTTGGCCATTACGTAGATGGGTGACCTCTTGGGAATACCGGGTGTTGTAAGCTTGCATATGTAAAGATGGCATAATGGGCTTACAGCCACATCACGTTGAAACACCAGTTCCTGTGCGATTACCGAAGTTAAGCAACACCGGGTGCTATAACCTTGGATGTTCGGGTGGTGTAATAATGGTACTGAATTGTTAACCGGAGAGCCAAGTTTCAATTCTCGTTTGGTTTGTTATATTTACTTACGCCCAAATAAACTTTGGAAAGGTGTGAATCCCCCCTTTTGACCCCACCCAGATATGGCTTAATTACTTAAGACTTGTAACACTAAATCATCAGCTCAAAAAAATTCTGTCTTTAAATAACCTGCAAAGGGTTGATAAGCCTTAAAAAATGGATCAATCTTTATAGAGTTAATTGTAAGGGAAGTGTTTTTTAACACTATTTCTTTCTAGTGGTATCTTTTTAAAACTACATCATTTGTCATTCAATTTCAAAACTAAGGCATTTAAATTAAATAAGCCATTCAGTTTAAAATACTGCAATATTTTTTGTTTTCGATATAAAATGGCACCAAATTCATCGTTTAAATAAAATTCGCAATTACTAAAGAAGAGTTCACATGAACATCCAGAAAGGCAAACATGTACTATGTGGAACTAGCGTAATAATTGCATACTTAAATAAGAATTAATGAATTGTAAATTCATTTTTTAATTAAATTCGTTAGTTTTTTTTTTTTGTTTGTTTTATTTGAATGTACTCTTACTTAATGCAGTAGTGTTTTAATTTTAATTCCTTAGTTTATCAATTTAATTTGAGTGCCAAACAGTTCAGTCTTCAGACTAAATCACTAGACTAGAAAAGATGGTTTGTTTGTTTTTTGTTTTTTTTTTTTGTTTTTCTGAGATAAGGCATTGTAATTCTTTACATTGTTCGGATTGTTGTCCACATTTTTATTGCCATATTCACGACGTTTCGGCCGTTCTACGCTCCGACCGCCCTCAGGTGATTGCAACTTTGAACTGAATACTTTCTGATCACTGTCTTTAAAAACACGTGGTCCAGGAGATAAAAGCATTGGTTAGATCCAGTGACTGGACTCAGTTGTGAGTTCAGTACCTGACTATAGTTGTGATGAAGAAAAACTTATTTGAATTAAATAGATAACTAGGATATCTGGAAGAGGCATGACTCATGGAACAAGAACAATCTACCCCAGTGATCGAAATAAAGGGTTCAGTTCAAAATTTTAATCAGTCTGAATAATGTACACAAAACAGATATTCATACCATTCCCAAGTGTAGCCGTGCGAAAGTGAATGCGATCGGAAGTCATATATATGCATGTTGCATTTATATCTGTGGATAGATGTACAAGAAAGCGTGCAGAAATTTTCCTCAACTGACGGACTAAAATTAGTCTTTTGATGTTTGGTCAGTGAAATACTGATTTTTGGAAGGGACATCAAGCCGATAACTTTTCAGCACTTCAAGAGGGATATGACTGAAAAAAAAAACTATTTCCATTGGCATCTTTTTGGCGTTGTGCCAAGGATAAATATACAGCAAGCATTCGGACACCAGCGGGACATTGTTTTCATGCCCGCCATCTTGCAGCTTATCTCGCGTCTTGCGCTGTTTCAAATACAGAGATTGTGTATTTTGGTTTTAAAAAATACAAACCTACCGGCGTGGGTGTGCTGAAAAGTTCTCGGCCTAACATAATTAGGGATACTTGCTTAGTTGGACGGAGAACGTTTCAGTATCAGTCAGTTAAGTGCCATACGTAATACACGCTTGGGCGGTCATGTCTCGAACGAGACATGACTGACTGGGCAGAAGATTATCCCGCAGTAGGTTGCCATTGCTTTCTGCGGTAGACTGGTTACCGACCAAGGCTATAGAACCCAATCTGTCCTATTATTTAACCGATAACTGGAAGGAATAGACGATTAATACCTTTCCCAAGGGTATTGGCGCGTAAGTGAATGCAATGAATTCGGCTGGAATTCGAACTCAGCTCTCCGATTTCTCGTTCCGAACCGATATCCAATGCATCACAACGCACATCTCGTTTCAATATATCCTGCCTATATGATTAACATAAAATGTATCATGTTTATTCATTCACGTTCTTCTGCCTCTTCAGAACATAGGCGATCATGGGCTTTCATTTGGCCTTATCCCTTGTCTTTTTTAACGTCTCCTCTTGATATCTAAGTTCATCGGCTTCTGCTCCGATGAACTTGGCTCACTGGTGCCCCCTATATATGAATTTACTCGAGCCACGAGATTAGCAACTAAGTCCCACCCTTTTACTGTGAAACTAATTAGATATAAACGCATATTCTACTCCAACAGCTTCTTTTCTCGCACTTCCCGCCTGTGGAATTCCCTTTCGTTTACATGCTTCCCTACAGCTACAATCTCCAAGAATTTAAACGTAAAGTCAATAATCATCTAACTTGCATCCTCTCTCTGTTCACTTCACTCTCATAAGTATTCTCATCCTTCTCTTACCCACTTCCTGACACCCACTATAACCTGTCACTTTCATAACTTTCCTCCTATGTAACCCCCTGCAAAACCGTGGCAGTAAAATGCCTTGCTTCGGGCGATATGATTCTAAGAAAAAATCTCTCTCTCACAACCCGCTCCGCCATCCACTTGCTCAAGCCCATCAAGTATGCCTCATGCTGCTTTTACTTGCCTTTCTTTCTATTCACATTAGGAGTATTAGATTCTCCAAACCCTCTTTCCTCATTACATGTCTCAGAAATCCTAGCTGTCTCTTTCTGATGCTTAGTGTAATTTTCCTTTTTGTGTTCTTTCCAAAATATTGTTGCTGCTCACATGTATGGTTCATGGTATCCTCAGTATCCTTTTGTAGAACCATAAATTGGAGTAGATAGACTAAACTGTTGCCCGGTTTACACTCCACCCATGTCTACTGAACAGGTGAAGAGACTCATCTCTTGTTTCCTGTTTAGGGTGTGGTTTCCGGCTTTCTCTTTCCAATCTTTTCACTCTTACGTAGCCCCCTGCTCATCAGTGGCGTTACCGCCTTGCTCGGGATGATATGATTAAAAAAACAAAATATTTCTATTGCTTCGTGTCTCTCCTTCATCCTTGAAGATTGTCCGGCATTCGCTGCCATAAAGGACAGATGTCATAACAGCCCAGTACTCTTTTCTTTGTTGCCAATGAAATCTTCCTGTCTCTCAATACTCTATTCCACCATGACAATACACCGTCTGATCTCAGTGTCGCATTTTCCATCCATTATAAGAATGCTTCCCAGGTATTTAAATTTCTTTACTTGTTCTATTTCACTATCCCCATTTGACATTTCAAGCTCTTCTTTTTACTGATAACCATGCATTTAGTTTTCTTGTAGTTGCATTAACATTTCGAAAATTGTGGAGAGAAGCGATTTTTCTTTAAAGTGAACGGTAGAATAAGAATAATTCCCTATGAGAATAAGGCCTATCACGTTGAATACACCGGTTCTCGCTCGATCACCGACGTTAAGCAACGTTGAGCCTGGTCAGTACTTAGATGGGTGACCGCTTGGGAATACCAGGTGCTGTAAGCGTTTAGTAACGATGTGCGTTGTGGTGCAGTAGATATCGGCTCGGAAAGAGAAGTCTGGGAGCCGTGTTCAAATTCCAGTTAAATACACTGCATTCACTTAAGCACTGGTACCCTTGGGAAAGGTATTAATCCGTCCCTTCCCTCCAGTTATGGGTTAAATAACAAGGGTAGGACTTGGGGACCGTGCCCTTAAAAACAAAATCTCAATGAATCTTGATACTCGAAAAGAAAAAAGTATTACTAGACACAAAACTTATATAAAAACAATAATAAATTGTTGAAAGAAGCAATAAATAAATAAAATTTAGTTGGCAATAAATGACCCACCGAGGTTGATTTACCATAAAAACAAAACAACCAAACCAAACTTGAAATTCTTACACGGAATAAAAGATATCTGAAACACTGTGATTAATCTAGATACAAATCACAACTTAATTCCAGGGTTCCAGGGAGGGAATTGGGACCATAAATTACCAAAAACAAAGTTGGATTCCACTGGTCAACACAATTTTTGGTGCCAAGAAACAAAACACGTATTTTAGTTAATTTGATGGAAGCCGATTCCGAAAATGATCTTAGATTTCCATGGTTAGTTACCGTTTTTTGCTATACTGAAACTACTCATTCAAAAAAAAAAAAAGGTAACTTACAATCTTGACTGATCGCAAAATTCAGTTAATAAAGTTCGTAGAAACCCATCAATTTTCAAGTAGGCCGGGCAATTCATGTCAGCCACCTGAAATAAAAACACTTTTCTTATAAAAATAGTCTGAGTCAAAAAGTTTAAAATAGAAGTACCAAATTTATCACCAAAATTCAAATTAAGTGAGAAACTCTATCAGTGATACGCTTATATAAGTATTAAGGTTTATTTTTTACATAGCCATCTAGATAAATATCCTGATGATTGTTACGATGTGAGTGATGAGCAAGTGGAATAGTTTCATCAGGATGTCAAAACAATAGAAGGGCGCTACCAGGAACGGTTAGACAAACGAACGATGGATGACTACTGCTGGTGTATCAAACGCAACTTAAATAACATTGAACATGACAGAAAATCAAGATAGAGAAAAATTTTACCATAGTTCTCATGTTCACGAAAATTTCATTTCTGCTGATAGTTTATTAAATGATTTAATGAAAATACTTGTTGGTTTTGGTATATTTATATTATTTATAATCGTGTTATTTTTAAAGCCTTAGGGTCTGATTGTTATTGAAAGAATATTTCTCAATAAGTAGACCAATATTGTTGGTTTAAGTACAAATTGAGAGGTTTCTACGATATTGCCATCGGCTTATACATATATACAGAAAACAAACAAAAAACTTTTTTCCTTTTCTTTTCTTTTTTTTTTTTTTTTTTTTTTTTTTTTTTTTTTTTTAAACCCCAAAATGAGGCATTTCTGTACAGCAAAAACGGTAACTAACCAAGAAAAAGTAGTCATTTTCAGATTCGGCACACTCAAATTAGCGAAAAAAAGATTTTTGGTGTCTTGACACCATTTCATTTTTTTTTTTTGTAGTGGAGGAACAATGTTATCACTCTTCCTACAACGTTCAGTACCGTAATGTACCTTTTTGAGTTACCCCGTTTTGGAATCTTGTAAATATCATTTTGAAATATGATTAAAAAAAAGTGCATGGGTTAGTGGGTGGGAATGGCTGAGAGTCAGTGCTATCTATAAGAAAGATACTAGAAGATAATAAGGTAAATGATAGCTGAACAGATTATTCCACAGTGCAGATAAAATAGTAGTTCCCTTCACGTGGGAACTGCAAAGTCAATTTTAAGGGCTGTGGCATTCCCTTTGAGGTGGTAGGGTAGAGCAGGGGGTACAAATAAACTCGTCATTTAGGCTATACTATCCAATCTCCTGTCTGTAATAAAATCCAGCTTTTCTCCTGTTCATTACACTCAGCCTTTGCAGTTCCAAAATCTTGGAGATTTTATTACGCTTTCAAAGAACTTACCCTACACTAACCCTGATTACAAGTAAAGAAGAGGCCCTCCCTTATGACAAGATATTGCCGTGTATGAATGGGAGCTCCCTCGCATTTATGGACAACACTTCCTATGACCCCCTTTTATCCACCTACTTGACTAACAACACTTCCTGTATCTCTCTCTCTCTCTCTCTCGCTCTCTCACAAGAAGAATCTATCAAATCCTGCTCATCTTTTATCCTTGGTTCATTTGGGTCTGCCGTTATCCATATCACCTAACATCTAACGAGTTGATTACATGAATGAGTCAGTTTCATCCACCCACTGCTGCTCCAGCACTTCAAACCTCTGCTTCTGACTTCCAGTACTGATGTCAATGGATCCCTTCAAACCCTCACATCTCTTCCCAAGATTTACTTGCTCCCATTTTGGTGGAAAAAACATTCTGAGTCATGCTATTCCAAAGTTGGAGAAACAGATTGAAAATTGTCCAGTTTTTTCCTTTCGTCTCTTCTCTCTCCTTTTCTCTTTCGCCTCTTCGTTTTATCAGCACTCACCATCCGTGTCTCATTCATTTTCTCTCTCTGTCTTTCTCCATCCGTATCTGTCTATTTTTATCTCTCTCTCCTTGCGTGTCGCCTTTTTGTCTCTCTCTCTCTCCTTGCGTGTCGCCTTTTTGTCTCTCTCTCTCTCCTTGCGTGTCGCCTTTTTGTCTCTCTCTCTCCTTGCGTGTCGCCTTTTTGTCTCTCTCTCTCCCTTCGTGTCGCCTTTTTGTCTCTCTCTCCCTTCGTGTCGCCTTTTTGTCTCTCTCTCCCTTCGTGTCGCCTTTTTGTCTCTCTCTCTCTCTCCCTTCGTGTCGCCTTTTTGTCTCTCTCTCTCTCTCCCTTCGTGTCGCCTTTTTGTCTCTCTCTCTCTCTCCCTTCGTGTCGCCTTTTTGTCTCTCTCTCTCTCTCCCTTCGTGTCGCCTTTTTGTCTCTCTCTCTCTCTCCCTTCGTGTCGCCTTTTTGTCTCTCTCTCTCTCCCTTCGTGTCGCCTTTTTGTCTCTCTCTCTCTCTCCCTTCGTGTCGCCTTTTTGTCTCTCTCTCTCTCTCCCTTCGTGTCGCCTTTTTGTCTCTCTCTCTCTCCCTTCGTGTCGCCTTTTTGTCTCTCTCTCTCTCCCTTCGTGTCGCCTTTTTGTCTCTCTCTCTCTCTCCCTTCGTGTCGCCTTTTTGTCTCTCTCTCTCCCTCCCTTCGTGTCGCCTTTTTGTCTCTCTCTCTCTCCCTTCGTGTCGCCTTTTTGTCTCTCTCCCTTCGTGTCGCCTTTTTGTCTCTCTCCCTTCGTGTCGCCTTTTTGTCTCTCTCTCTCTCCCTTCGTGTCGCCTTTTTGTCTCTCTCTCTCTCCCTTCGTGTCGCCTTTTTGTCTCTCTCTCTCTCCCTTCGTGTCGCCTTTTTGTCTCTCTCTCTCTCCCTTCGTGTCGCCTTTTTGTCTCTCTCTCTCTCCCTTCGTGTCGCCTTTTTGTCTCTCTCTCTCTATTGAAATTTACGTTACAATTCAATTTATATACTTGTGAGATTACTACTTGCAGACCATAGTTTTTTCTGTATTTTCTCTTCTTTTTTTGCCCAATTAAATAGTAATATAAAGCAATTTATTGAATGATTTTTTTTCTTTAGAACAATACCTGAAAAAGTAGATAGTTATTCCATCTGGTTCAGACACTTATTTCTTCAACGTGTTCAGTTTCTTCATCACTTCTCTAGAGCAAAATATATTTACTTTGCATCTGAACAATGACCTAAACATTCAGCAATTTAGCAGTTGTTGATTGGCTGTAATTTTTCAACCACTAATAATTTTTTCTCGTTCATTTTAATATTTTCTAACCTTTTAAATATTTTCTAGATTTTCTATTCATTTTTCTAGACATTTTTATTCGTTTAATTTTGGGACGTTTTTATTAATCTTTTTCTCAAATCTTAATTTGCCAATTGAAGGAAAATCATTTTTTAAGATTTCTCTCACGGCTGCGGATTGTGCCTAAATTCCTAACCTCGCTTTCCTCTTTGTGACGTTTAATAAGTTAAACTTTGCCAAAGATCCAGTGTCGGACCCATGCGTATACTCTTGTCATTTTATTTTTTATTCTCAAGACATTTTTATTTGACTGAACTTGTCCGAATATCCAGTCCTTGTTTTTTAATTAAAATGACTTTATTATGATTCTTTACTTTATTTTATTTATTTAACCTGATATCTCTTAATTTTTATTTAATTCACTTACACATTGTCTTCATATAAATAATGATGACTCTTCATCCCAGAAATTTAGACGGAAATTTTGGGCTTTTATTTTACAGAGAAAAACAAAACGGCAAAACCTTACACACAGGGTATCTCTAAAGTCTGGACATATAGGCAAAATTCATATTTTCAAGATATGAAACATTTTATTGAGATGGAATATAAACAAATATCATCTTAAAGATGATTCAGAGTTTGATGTGCTTTACAAGATTCATGTAAACTCGATGCAATAATTTCACATCGCCGTCAATTTTCGCACATTCGCTCTTTGCGCTTTCATTCAAGTGTGTTGCATTTGATTTTCATCTAGTACACCTTTTAGCATACCACAGAAAAAGAAGACAATTCCTTCTTTTGACAAAACCATGTTTAATCTGGAGGTAAAAAATACAGTTAATGAGATTTCCTATGAGTCCAAAATTTAGGGATACCCTGTACTTCTTAGTACAAACTTTGCTTTCAGACCTTGGATCAGTGTAGTATCCATTCAATCCCCGGCTCTTCTTGACTAAAATCCGTTGCGCCCTTTGACAGACAAAATCTTCTTAACAATATGTGGGAAAGCAAAAGTGTTCTATGTTCGTAGTTTCTTGTTAATAATACTGCAAAGAAAACACCAGTACAAAAGATTATTGAAGAAATGGTTTATTTAGGGGGTATGGATTAAAAATATGATCATTTTTCATGTGTGGAGGTAAAAAGAAACTATATTAGAATTTATAACATAAATATGTTATACCAGCAGTATAGCCCGGTGTTGCTCGGGTATAATGAAAGCTTTAAAAGTAATCCATTGCCCTGGAGCTCAGACTCAGCCTGAAGAATATTTGTGTGAAGTTTGGTGAGAATCGGATAAAAATTGTGGATTTGTATAAAGGGCATACAGACAGATAAACAGACACACACACAAACATCTTGCCTTATATATATATATATATATATATATATATATATATATTATCGATTTTCTGCACTATTGTAAGAACTGCAACCTTGAAACTTCTGAATATCGTTTCTTATGTCTGTGTCTCTGAGTTAATCAAATTTGATTAAAATCAGACCACTCCTTCTATAACACGATTTTTTTCGATTATTGATTTTCGATATTTATCGGGGATACCTCGACACAAAACCTAGCCAAGATCACTTGCAGACGCTTATAGTACAACTGTAAATTTTCAAGAAAATCGGTTCAGCCGTTTCGGAGTCTACAGTTAACGGACACACATACACACACACACACAGAGACAAAGTTCCATTTATAAATAAATTTAGATTTAGATAGATTAGATCACTACAAAAGTAGCTACTTGTGTTTTAGCAAGTGATGGTGCTGACTTCGAGTTGAAAAATTTTAAAAGGTTCAAAACTAGCCAGACCCCTAAATCAGGTAAACATTGTTACATATTAAAAATGTCTTCCTGGTTGACTGGGTTTGGCTAGATTCGAACCTTTCAAAACTCTTTAACTTGAAATCAGCACCATCACTTGATAAGACACAAGTAGTGTAGAAACAAAATATCTACTTTTGTAGTGATATTAAAACATATTTGTTATAAATTCTAAATAAATATTATTCGCTCTACTTTGTAGTGAGCACTTTTTTAAGAATTTTTTTTTTGATACGGAATTTTATTCCATCTATACATACTGTACTTGGAGATATATAGTCATATATATCTCAGCGCATCAATACGGTTAGACATCCGATTGCTTTTAGCCAGGATTAAAACCCTGAAATCCAATCTCTGAGCTATGGGCGCTCGGTAGAGGAAGGCATACTTTTAGCGTGTGATATACCATGTAAGTATACGCTAGTGGCTAAGAATGTTCTAATTCATTACTGAATGAACGAGATATATATATATATACTGTTGTACCATTTGGGTCTGACAAGCCGCAATTATAACATCATTAATGTATTACCCATTGAAATTGTAGTAAATCAAAAAAATTTCCCAATTATTTTACTCTGTTTGAGTTCGTCTCTATCGGAATTTACCTGGATAGTATACCAAGTGTACTACACACACACATATATATATATATATATATATATATATATATGAGAGAGAGAAAGATTTCCAGTGTGACTTAATGGACACCCTGTATATTGTCATCATTATATATTTATTTTTCTTCTATTGCAGCCAACTGGTTTCATGAGTTCTTCCATTCCTTATTCCTCAATTGAAGACATCCACACGGTTTCCCGGTGGGATGCTGGTCATAAATTTTGTATTCGGATCACAGTTCAAGAAGGATCAGTACTGCTCCAGGTAAGTAGAAAATACATTTTTGCCATCATCAAACCCAAGAAAAAAACTTACAGGCATATTGTTTAGTTAAGCCTGGTCAGTACCTAGATGGGTGACCTCTAAGAAATACCAGATGTTGTAAGGTTGAATGTGCAGGTGGTGTTATGAATAACAGTTCGGAATTTGAAAGCACAGTGTCAAGTTCCAGTTGGGTTTGATATATATTTTCATACTCTTAGTCCCGTGACCTCTCAGAGTCGTGAGGCATCACAATACTGTATCGAAATGGGCCATTCTCTCTCTCCATGATGGTTTTGAATTCAGTTTTTCTTTCTAGACTGGTTTCCAGCCAAGGTTATGGAAACTAATCCGTCCTGCTATTTTACTTCATGAGAGAAATTCTACTCCATCAGCTTCTTTTCTCGCACTTCCCGCCTGTGGAATTTACTTGCTTTCCCGACAGCTACAATCTCACTAACATGCTAACAATCACTAACAATCTCACTAATATCTCTGTCATGCTCCCTTCTCCGTCCACCCCCATCCACTCTCATCAGTATTCTCATCCTTCTCTTACTCACTTCCTGATATCCCCTATAACCTGTCATTCTTTCTCATAACATTCTTCCTATGTAACCCCCTGCAAAACTAGCAATAAAATGCCTTACTTCGGGCGATATGATTTTTAAAAAAAAATGAAAAAAAAAAGGTGGATCCATACCATTCCCAAGGGTATTAACAAGTAAGTGAATTTAATGAATTCGACTAGAATATCTCTATATATATATATATATATATATATATATATATATAATAGTCATCTGCAGACAGATCTCTATCGCTGTATCACAGCTCATCGGTACAGTTAGACATCCGATTGCTTTTAACTCAGGGTTGAAACTCGACTGAATTGTCGTCAGTCGGCGATTCTACCTCTGGGCTATGGGCGCTCGGTAGAAGGAGGTAGACTTTTAGCGTATGATGTATCATACGCCAGTAAAACGAATCTCATGACTCTCCAGAATCTTAGGGGCATCACAGTGGTGTGTCGGTGCATCTTGGGCAAGAGAGCATGACGGAGCCCAAACCTCTTCAGGCTAGTTTTGAATTGAGTCTTTCCTCATCCTATATTAGTTGCCACCTAAGGCTATAGAACCCCAGAAGAGACAAGGATATTAGCACGTAAGGGAATGCAGTGAATTCGAACTCGACTCTGCGATTTCTCAATCTGAGCCGCTATCCATTACTTTACGGTGCCTCCTCTTGATATATTCACTTACATACAAATATCATTGAGAAAGGTATGAGTCCACATCTTCTCCCACCATCAATGGGTTAATTAGTAGAAATTATATCAGTAAATTATTAATATCTCCCCTCCACCCTCCAAAAAAAGAAAAAATGTTTTCTGGCTTTAAATAAAGGTTAAGCTGTAAAAAAGAAGCAAAAAAATTACCCCCCCCCCCCCACACAAAAAATCCAGAATAATTATTAGTGGCCATTTTTGTTAAGGTTCTGTGTCACAATGGTTCTCTCTCACTCTCTCTTTCTCTCTCTCTTTCTCTCTCTCTTTCACTCTCTCACTCACTCTCTCTTTCTCACTCACTCTCTCTTTCTCACTCACTCTCTCTTTCTCACTCACTCTCTCTTTCTCACTCACTCTCTCTTTCTCACTCACTCTCTCTTTCTCACTCACTCTCTCTTTCTCACTCACTCACTCTCTCTTTCTCACTCACTCACTCTCTCTTTCTCACTCACTCACTCTCTCTTTCTCTTTCTCACTCACTCACTCTCTCTTTCTCTTTCTCACTCACTCACTCTCTCTTTCTCTTTCTCACTCACTCACTCTCTTTCTCTTTCTCTCTCACTCTCTTTCTTTCTCACTCTCTCTTTCTTTCTCACTCTCTCTCACACACACACACAGTCGCTTGTCTGGCTTAGGACATCTACATATTCGTTTATCTGAGTCTGAAGCACTGACAGTTTTATGACCATTAAGAATAGGGGATCAACTGAAATAGCCAGATTGTAATTTTTTTTAATTGTTTCACCGAAAGCAAGGCAAGGCAATAAAGCCGCTAATACACAAGGGGTTACTGAGTATTAGAAAAAATAAGAACAATTAAAGACATAAGATATTGTTCCTCAGACGTCATGTTTCTTTGGCAACTAAGAAAAATTGTTGCAGCTTTATTGGAATGTGTTACCCGACCCGCCATATTCACCAGGTTTAATAGTAAAATAATCTCAGTACTAAAAATTTAAATTCTTTTTGATGACATGAAAAAAAACCTTAAGGAGTTCTTTGTCGAAAAACCAGCGAAGACGGAATTTTAAGTTGAAGGTTTAGTTGAATAAATATTTAATGGCTTAATTTTGTTTTGTATTTTAATTTCCCTTAAAAATCGGCATGAACTTTAATTTCCCTTAAAAATTCTGCATGAACTTTAATTTCCCTTAAAAATCGGCATGAACTTTAATTTTCCTTATAGACATGAACTTTCCGGACAATTGAATAAAAAGCAACAGGTAACCACGTCATTATCTTTCTCAAGAAGAATGCAATTCACAGAAAATAACTAAAGCTGTGGACAGTCATTATTGCCTTTCTACTTCTGAAGGGATATATATATATACATATATATATAGCTTTTACTTTCATTCAGAAGCCAGTCAATGACGGGTTTCAACCTGATGGTATCTTCAGGCGTTTTATATCAACTGATTCACCAACGCCTTTTCAAACACACATCAAGAACGTTTAGAACGCAGAGCTGGATGTTAAAAAATAACTGGAATTTTAAAATAACGGTGGAGCCGGTCAAGAAATGTAAACACTTTCATCTGGGTTTGTATGATTCTAAAATGTGTTTACATCCGGATATATATATATATATATAAGAATCCAAAGAAGTATCCTGTACATAAAATGGTAGGAATAACTCTCTAGGAGAGCTCTTAATATATATGTATATAAATACATGTAGAGCAAATATATGTAAAATAGACCTGTACTTCCGCTTAACCATGGAATAACGTGTCTGTCTAAATTTTATTTATATATATAATGGAACTTTGTCTCTGTGTCCGTGTCCTTTACCTATAGACTCCGAAACGGCTGAACAGATTTTCTTGAACATTTACACAGTTGTACTATAAGCGCCTGCAAGTGTTCTTAGCTAGGTTTTGTGTCGAGGTACCAACGATATATATCGAAAATCAATAATCGAAAAAATCGGGTTATAGGAGTGGTCCGATTTTAATCAAATTTGATACACTCATAGACAAAGACATAAGAAACCATATTCAGAAGTTTCAAGGTTGCAGTTCTTACAATAGTGCAGAAAATCGATAATATATATACATAAAAGGCAAGATGTTTGTGTGTCTGTTTATCTGCCTGTATGTCTGTATTTTTTTTTTTTCTGCCCTTTTATTTTAGTTTTTGCTTCGGGTTTGGCTCTAAGTAGGTATAATTGTAGTTCTTAGTCTCAGCCAGGATACCATTTACTCAGAGGACTTATTTAGACTTCAAAATTCAGTTTACGACGAAAAAAACTTATTTGATATCGATACCAGGAAATTAAAATTTGACTTACATCCATTTATTTTTCTTTCAGTCTACGCTTTCACTTTAACTGGAAATAACTATTGCTTTTTAGTCTTTCGTGTCAACGTCCACAGAATCTGAGCTCCAGGACCATGGATTAGTTTTAAAGCTTTCATTACACCCGAGCAACGCTGGTCTATACTGCTAGTATATATATAAGTAAAAGTTCATAATATGCACCTGATGATTTCGTAGGGCATGAAACTCCGAGTCGTAAAATAAAATATATATATTCTTTTATAACAAGTGTATAGATGGATATAATGTGTTGTGGTGCAATGGATATCGGCTCGGCACAAGAATTCGAGGAGTTGAGTTCGAATTCCAGTTGAATTCTTTGCATTCACTTACGCGCAAATACCTTTGGGGAAAAGTATTAATCCGTCTCTTCCCCTCCAGTCATGGGTTAAATGACAGGACAGATTGAATTCTATAACCTTGGTTGGCAACCAGTCTACTGCAGAAATTATTGGCAACCTACTGCGGGATAACCTTCTGCTCTGTCAGTCATAATTATTTCGAGACATGATCGCCCAAGCGTGTATCACGTATGGCACTTAATTGACTTATAGATGTATAGGTTTTGAAAAATATAAAGCTTGATAATATAAATAAACCAGATGTTTATGACTGTATTTACAGTGAAGCTCTTAATTAGGCTAGCAAACTGAACAAATAATGATAAAGGAATCTTTAAGAAACTCAATGCCAGGTATAAAAACAAATGCTAAAACTCTTATGAAATAGAAACAAAAATCTGATTGGCTGGTTTTAATTGGCTGAGTTGAGAGAGTTGGGAAGTAAAGTAAATCTTGGCATATAATTAAAATGTTGCGTTTTATTAGGTCCTTCATGGCTCTGAAGGTCAGCTCGTTACCCACAGGCAATGTACTCAGAAGCAAATATGCACGAACAGTTACGTTGAAAACGGACAGAAACGTCTGCCGGTTATGAAATTATATCTGTTCCTTGCACGCGCTGGCTCCTTACGAATGGTTTCTGTTAGTTTAACCCAGCTGTGCCTGTCATATCAGATGACAAAGAAACCTCTCCCGTTTACCGTTTTAATTCTGATGTAAAAGATACTGATTTTCACAGTTTTATTTTTTATTTTTTGTAACCTTAATATGCATTATTTTTGCCTAGTTTTTCTTTCATCTTATTTTTGTTGCTTTCTTATCGATTATTTTAAATTCTACAGCTATTAGCTGGAGTCATAAATAATTTTTTTTTCTTTATCAACTTTATTCTTCAAAAAATAAAGTACAATATACACTTTATTCAATTACAGGCATATCTCACCTTAGGTCGGTAATATGTTCCAAGAGAGGCGACTTGTCACTAGACTAAACCACAAATAACCATTACAAGTTCTGAATTTTTTTTATAAATGCATTTTTAATAATATATGGGCAATAATAATCAATTTTTAGCTTACAAATAGATTTTAGTTTTTAATATAGTACAGAAAAAAGTAATCTAAATTTATAAATACATATCCGTACATACTTGTAAATGTAGATGTTTTCAAGTTGGCGATCTTTACAGTACATCACCGACTTCTTATTTGTGAATGTGGTTTGTTCTAAGACATTATAAAATAAAATGATTTTGTAAGGATAAATGAATACAGTGATTAAAATTATTTTGCGATAGTAGAAAATTAATTTGTGTTAAATTTACTAATATTTACATTCAATTTGTTTGTTTTAAACGTATATGGCTTGTATTTTTATTGATTGATTGTACAGCAAATTGTACAAATATTAACGCTTTTCTAGTGATATTGCGCCTTCAGTATTTGAGGCGGACAAACGTAAAGTCGGATAAAAGGATTTAAATTTAATTTTTAGCTTTCCATTTTTTTTTTTTTTTTTTTTTTTTCGACAAACGTCGTATAATCTGGAATGACTTAACTCGAAATGACGGAACTCGGTATACCTGTATACAGGACGCGGCCGAACTCCCTCATATACCTCTCACAAATACCTCCCACATAATGGTAAGACATGTTATTTATCTCCCTCTCCACTAAGGCGGAATGCGGCACAAAAAAACATTTTATTATCGGAACTCTCAATCCTTAAGCTCGGGCAAAAGATTTCTCGTAGACCCTGCACAATGCAGGGTCGGGCACCTCTCTGTTTTTCCACCAAACGAGACTCTAACCTTCGACAGAACCTCGTCTGGATTTCTCCTCGCCCGAAGGTAGAGAGTCCGACAAGGTAGTCTTCGGGTGGAAAACATTAGTGGCAGTGGTGCCTTCATTTAGTTAATATCTTATTATGTGAGTGGTAATTCTGTTACATACTGTATACGTTTATATTGTGAACAAAATGGGGGATGGGTTTTTTTTTTATTGTTATTAAGTAATAAACTGACTCTCCCCACTTTAATTTGCATTCACTTACGCGCAAATACCCTTAGGAAAATTATTAATCTTTCTCCCTCCAGCTATGGGTTAAACAGGACAGTTCGGGTTCTATAGTCTTGGTTGGCAACCAGTCTACCGCAGAAAGTAATGGTAAATATTGCAGTAAAATTGTCTGCTCAGTCATGTCTTTTTTGAGACATGATCGCCCAAGCATGTATCATGTATGGCACTTAACTGACTGAATATAATAATTGAAAAAATGTATTGAAGGACTCACCCATTAATACAATTTAATAGTAGCAAGGTCAAACCAAAATGTTATTTTCAGTGCTCTGAGGTGACTAGTATTGATAAAAGGTGCGACAGAACTGCCGCCTAAGATGTAATATATACTAATGTAAGATATTAGTGGCAATGGTGTCTATATGTAACTAGTATCTTACATTTTGTGGGAGGCAAATTTGTCGCACCCTTCATATTCCCAAGGACTTGTTGACACTTATCAAGCAGTTTTTTGATGCCTTTTGAGTAAGATTCCGTAAATTTTAACGTGTAAAAGGTTTCAATAAACTCTTTAATACTAATGTGAAGAGAGTTGCGTGAGAGTAGAGTGAAAAGGGAGAAGATCGAGATACAGGGGTATTGAGAAAGGGATAAGAGAAGGACGAGAGTCAAGGGAACTATTTTCCTCATCACAACAACAACACAGATGACAACAACACAGATGACAACAACAACAACACAGATGACAACAACAGTTCTAATGTAAATAGTACAAATACGGATAAAAATTAATCGCAGAAATTCTTACATAAATTACGTAAGCGGCATCTGAATGGATGCATTACAATAATTAAAAAAAAAACAATCAAGACAAAAACACAGGATAAAAAAAAACATCTGCTGGGCAAAATGTTGTATATCAGAAAGAAATAATAATATAAAATGAAAAAATAAAACTAAAACTGAATTTTGATGCAAGATCTGATCCTAAGGAATAAATTGTACAAGAAATAAACAAGTATACAAGTTAAGTCGTTCTCGATTAAACGTGTTTAATGACTACAAGAAATATATACCTTTAAAGGATGGGAAATCCGAATGTGCATTGGAATAGCCAAAGATGCCCCCAAAAGCTAAGCAACGTATTAAGAAAGAGAAAAATTTCAAAGAAAAAAGTACTGAACTATTATGTAATACAGGTATGGCCCGGGTTACGTCGTTTCGAGTTAAGTCGTTCTCGATTATACGTCGAAATATATGAAAAAATAAAAATCAAATTTGTCATTTTATTCGACTTTGGATGTGCGTTTTTGTGCAGTAGATATCGACTCGGAACGACAAATAGGGGTGCCGAGTTCGAATTCCAGTTGAATTCCTTGCATTCACTTACGCACAAATACCTTTTGGAAAGGTATTAATCCGTCTCTTCCCTCCAGTTATGGGTTACATAATAGAACAGATTGGATTCTATAGCCTTGGTTGGCAACCAGTCTACCACAGAAAGCAGTGGAAACTTATTGCGGGATAATTTTATGCCCAGTTAGTCATGTCTCTTCCGAGACATGATTGCCCAAAGCGTGTATCACGTATGGCACTTGACTGACTATTCGACTTTACGTCTGTCCGCTACAAATATTGAAGTCGTAAAAACCATTATAAAATCATTAGAAAAACATTAAAAGCACATGAAATCATATTGCTGTACAATAAGAATAAAAGTATATAAAAATCACTAAAATACGTACATTTACAGTAAATATTAATCATCATAAATCCTAGAGAAAGAAATATGAAAACATCTGTAATCCTTGAAGAAAAGAACACAGTTCAAGGAACTCTCTACCAGTTTCTTATTAAAAAGTGCATCGAACAATCACCACCAGTATTATCTGTTGATGCTAACGATCCACAGCCATCTACGTCTGCCATATAAATAAACAAATTGAATGTAAATATTAGTAAATTTAACACAAGTTAGTTTATTTTCTACTATCTCAAAATAATTTTAATAACTATATTTGTTATTTAACTTTACAAAATCATTTTATTTTATGTCTTAGAGCAAGCTACATTCACAAATAATGATTCCGCGATGTACTGTAAAGATCGTTAGATTGTAAACATCTACATTTACAAGTATATACGTACATGTATTTGTAAATTTAAATTATCTTTTTTCTGTATTATATTAAAAACTAATATGTATTTCATTGACCCAAATATTATTAAAACGCATTTATAAATAAAATACAGAACTAGGAATGGTTATTTGGGGTTTAGCGTAGTGACAAATTAATTCGGAGACAAGTAAATTCGGCTTGAGTCATTTTTTTCGACTTTAGTTGCCTTTCCTGGAACCAGTTATCGACGTAAGTTATATATACATGTGTCCCAGGAAGAAAAAAATATAACATGGATCTACTCAGCAAACGGTGAAAGGAGAACAAAATGATAGGGTCTTGTATATCATAATGGAGATTCTTCTGTGTTTCTGGAGAAGCCATGTTTATGACTCCGGATTCAACCTGACCGGAGTCATCTGCTATATTTTAATAGAAGACATATTCTCAAACAGGAAACGGCAAGACTTGGATTTTCTCAAATTGAGAACTGCGAGTGGGAGAAAAACGGCGCCACGAACTACATCATGTGCTAGAGGACGTGGATTTAGCCTCTGTCTGGATCAAGCGGCCTGGCCTAAAAAAAACCGACATTGACTGCCACTATCATCATTCCCTCACTAAATGGTCACTCGCGTGAAATCACTATCAAAGCGAGAAAATCCCCTTTTGTATCCCCCACCCACAAATCCCCTTTTGTATCCCCCACCCACAAAGCATCTTGCAGTGATCAAAAAATAATCAGTTGGTGCAAGGTTTGACAAATATGATAGGCGGATTAGTAGAGACCAACCAAGTTTCAAATTTGTTTTTCTTGTGTTATTCTTACTGTACGCAGCGTGTATCATCATGGATATAAACTACATATTTCCTTTCAGCCACTGTGTATATTTTAAAGATATGTTAGTTTACGCCAAATTTATTCCCTACTGTTGCATATGATTCGCAGTTTGGACGCTATATTCATCATGAAAATTACTTATGATTCATCTTAATTTTAAGTACAGAAGCTTACAAGGCCCGAGAGACTTTCAAGGTAGTTGTTGCTGTTAAAATGCTTGTGATGAATTGTGTGATATGAAAGAAAGAGCAGATGATAGGAAGTGATGATTGAGAATAGGGAGAACGTAACAATTCTCTCTTGACTTGAAGAGGTGAATTCTAGTGTTCAGGGAAGCCTCCATGTGCGAGTCTGTTACACACAGAAGCCGTTCTGGGGTTGGGTAAAACTATGTAAGTAGAACTTTTCACATTTGGGAATATGAGGGAAATGAGTGACTCGTCTCTCTAAAAGTGTCCTAGTTGTAATTGTCAGAAATAATAAGCCTTCAATGAGATTTGAACCTGTCTAGTATTCATGGAAATCTGTCAGATAACAACAGTTCATTATCAATTAGGCCATGGGAATTCAGAAGGAGACAGAATTCAAATTTAGTCATATAGTTTTCATATTCAAATTTATTTTGTTTCAGTTTTTGTTTACATCTTGTAGTAGTACTACGTCTCAAGTCGTGCAAATGTTTTAGATGAAGCATTATCTTCAATTATATTATTCACGTTTGATATTTCTGAATTGCCTTCTTCGGGTTATTTTTATATTTTGTCTACGTCTGTCTGTTTATTGTCCATATTTGATAGGTTCCCATTTTATTTTGAATCCATTCTTCTTCCTTAAATAGAAATAAGGCAACCTAGAAAATTGCTATAAAAAGCAACAAAAATGAACATAAGAAAATTAAGATTTCTGTTTTGACTCTTTCTTCTCTTCGTTTTTACTCTTACCTCTCCTCTCGTTCCGTCTTTGCTCCCTTACCTCTCCTCTCGTTCCGTCTTTGCTCCCTTACCTCTCCTCTCGTTCCGTCTTTGCTCCCTTACCTCTCCTCTCGTTCCGTCTTTGCTCCCTTACCTCTCCTCTCGTTCCGTCTTTGCTCCCTTACCTCTCCTCTCGTTCCGTCTTTGCTCCCTTACCTCTCCTCTCGTTCCGTCTTTGCTCCCTTACCTCTCCTCTCGTTCCGTCTTTGCTCCCTTACCTCTCCTCTCGTTCCGTCTTTGCTCCCTTACCTCTCCTCTCGTTCCGTCTTTGCTCCCTTACCTCTCCTCTCGTTCCGTCTTTGCTCCCTTACCTCTCCTCTCGTTCCGTCTTTGCTCCCTTACCTCTCCTCTCGTTCCGTCTTTGCTCCCTTACCTCTCCTCTCGTTCCGTCTTTGCTCCCTTACCTCTCCTCTCGTTCCGTCTTTGCTCCCTTACCTCTCCTCTCGTTCCGTCTTTGCTCCCTTACCTCTCCTCTCGTTCCGTCTTTGCTCCCTTACCTCTCCTCTCGTTCCGTCTTTGCTCCCTTACCTCTCCTCTCGTTCCGTCTTTGCTCCCTTACCTCTCCTCTCGTTCCGTCTTTGCTCCCTTACCTCTCCTCTCGTTCCGTCTTTGCTCCCTTACCTCTCCTCTCGTTCCGTCTTTGCTCCCTTACCTCTCCTCTCGTTCCGTCTTTGCTCCCTTACCTCTCCTCTCGTTCCGTCTTTGCTCCCTTACCTCTCCTCTCTGTTCCGTCTTTGCTCCCTTACCTCTCCTCTCGTTCCGTCTTTGCTCCCTTACCTCTCCTCTCGTTCCGTCTTTGCTCCCTTACCTCTCCTCTCGTTCCGTCTTTGCTCCCTTACCTCTCCTCTCGTTCCGTCTTTGCTCCCTTACCTCTCCTCTCGTTCCGTCTTTGCTCCCTTACCTCTCCTCTCGTTCCGTCTTTGCTCCCTTACCTCTCCTCTCGTTCCGTTTTCGATTCATCGTAAACAAGCATATCTGCTCTGAAATGTATCGTAATGTCAACAAATGTAAACTTATTACGGAAATCAACGAATTTTAACGAAACTTGGTTATAAGCAACCGACAATTTGAAATGAATGTGCACACATTTTCGTAATAAAAATTTATCGTAAATAATCAGGCCGGTAGATATAAATATATAATACTGTTTCATTAAAAACACAATATCTACTTAAATACGAGTATCGATAAAAAATAATGTTCAAACAATTCATTTCAAATTGTCGGTTGCTTATAACCAAGTTTCGTTAAAATTCGTTGATTTCCGTATATATATATATATATATATATATATATATATATATATATATATATATATATATAAATTTACGAGATTTCATTTTTCCAATTTCATGTAGTCAAATTTAATTATACAATAAAATAAAATAAAAATAGCACCCCATCGTAACAATATACAACTACCACGAACAACACGAGAACCAA
>JBBBDQ010001549.1:227500-435000 GCA_037127315.1 Ascarosepion bandense
CTAAATCCGTTACAATCCGGCGTACTAAGTCGTCGGATAAATGGGGAGAAAAAAAAAGAAACCAGCGGAACAAGAACAAAACATTCAAGATTCCGCAGTAAAGAAAAAAACCCAAACGGAACCAAACACAAGAAAAAGTGCTCAATACAAAAGTACTAAAATACAATAGTAGAGCAAAAACGCACGAAAAATCTAAAGTGAGCCAAAACCTACCGCGGTTTCACACTACGGATCGTCAAGGAAAAAGGAGCCTTTTCCCTGACGATTCGTAGTGTGAAACCGCGGTAGGTTTTGGTTCACTTTAGATTTTTCGTGTATATATATATATATATATATATATATATTGAACACTCTTTGCTACTGGCGTTTGTTTACATTATGCATATAACGCTAAAATCTGCTTTCTGCCGCAGTTCACCGATGAATATCTTACTGCGTCCAGCCATGATTGAAACCCGATCGTTCTTTTTATATATATATATATATATATATATATACAAAATGGGAAATGCCTTGATCTAAACTTTTATTAAAGCTTCTTCAGAGATTTCGTTAAAGACAAGAGATGAAAAAAATTTTTCATCTTTAAAAACCATGCATTAAACGATATATTCATAACTCATATATATAATCGTAGGTATACTCACAAGTCTACATTCAAACTAAAAAGCCTTTAAATTTGTACCAAACTAGCTAATTACGTATTGAAATTAAAAGAAAAAAACGGCAAAAACCCTGATATAACAAAGTATAATAATAAAGGCCAGACTTTACAACGGTGGTAATATCTGCAAATTGTGTCAAGAAGAAATGTTAGCAATAATATAATTTTCACAACGAGAAATGTTGCTAAATGAAAGGTCCGGAGTAATGTCCGGATGTAAACATACCTAAAAATATATCTTAGGATCATACAAACCCGGGTGAAAGTGTTTACAATCATCGAAAAAACTCCTCCCTTATTTTGAAATTCCAGTTATTTTAAAGTTCTAGTTGTGCCTTCTGAAAGTTCCTGTTGTATGTTTGAAAAGAAACGTCGCAGAATCAGTTTATATAAAACGCCTGAATATACCGAAAGGTTGAAAATAAGGTTGTGTAATCGACTGACTTCCAAATCTAATCTAAACTTATTTATAAATGGAACTTTGTCTCTGTGTGTTTGTGCGTCCGTTACATATAGACTCCGAAACGGCTGAACCGATTTTCTTGAAAATTTACACAGTTGTACTATAAGCGTCTGTGAGTGTTTTTAGCTAGGTTTTGTGTCGAGGTACCCCCGATAAGTATCAAAGATCGATAATCGAAAAAATTGGGTTATAGTAGGAGTGGTCCGATTTTAATCAAATTTGAGTCACTCACAAAGACATAAGAAACGATATTCAGAAGTTTCAAGGTTGCAGTTCTTACAATAGTGCAGAAATTCGATAATATATATATATATATATATAAGGCAAGATGTTTGTGTGTCTGTATGTCCTTTATACAAATCCACAATTTTTATCCGATTCTAACCAAACTTCACACAAATATTATTTAGGCAAAGTCTGAGCTCCAGGACCTTGGATTAGTTTTAAAGCTTTCATTACACCCGAGCAATGCCGGTCTATACTGCTAGTTAAATTATATATATCTTATTTGTTTGAACATTATTTTCAATCGAACAAATACATTGATTATGTTGGTTGTTGATTCCATTTCGTTACTCTCCTGATTATTCCGTAACAAATGTATATAATTTCATATTCGAACTGGCTTCTTCGATTTTCTTTATGATGGTAACCGTTGCACGACACCATACACGCCCGTCCATCTATATATCAGTCAGTCTCTCACTTATTTTAGGAAAATGGGAGGCTCAACTCTCTCCGCTCTGCTCCAGTAGAAGCAATTCGAGATATAAACTTGATCTTTTGCCAATTCTATCACGTGAATAAAAGGTTAAAACATTTGGAATAATTTTTTTCCCCCCTGATTAATGCCTTTTCTTCTCTGTCCCTAATTTAACTACCTAAACATTTTTTTAATGAAGAAAGAGAACGCCGCGAATGCATCTGTTGTTTGGCATCATCATATCGACTTTAAAGAACACGGAGTGGCTTTGATGGCGTTCACGTGCGGGGTGGATTACTAGAGGATGATTCATTTACCTGCTAGGGATCCGATATTGAGAAGCATCGGATTTTTCGCATCACAAGCCAGCAGAGATATTTATTCTTACAGATTAACATAAAGCAATCATCTCGCAAATCAAACACTGTAACTTACATACACGCATGTAGGAGTTGAAAGTAGACATTAAACCAGGTGGGTGGATTGATTAAGAATTTTTTTTTAATTTTACACGTTTCGTTAATTATTTAACTTCGTCAGAAAATTTGGGAGTGATTCGGAGTTATATTTCATTTTTTTTTTTTTTTAATTCTATGTTGCATTTGCAGTATTTACATTGTTCGGGCTGTTGTCATCGTTATTACATTGTTTACAACGCTTCAGCCGTTGTACGCTCTGGTCTACTTTGATGGTAAAATGGTAGGACCTAGTTGCCAATCTAGTTGCACGAGTAGATTTATGAGGGTGAGGCACCAGGGAAAGGAGCTCGTTAGTGTAAAAGCCGTGAAAATACTTGTAGAAAAGACAGAGGGAATGCATGTTCCGTCGGTGAGAAAGTGACTGAAGGCGAGATGCCAAATCGGAACCGTTTACATTGCAGATCCTCCTTTGAATTTTGACCCTTTCTTTGACATCCCCTGTATCTTTTTTCTTTTTTTACCTTTTTTCTTTTTTTTCTTTTTTTACCTTTTTTTCTTTTTTCTTTTTTTACCTTTTTTTCTTTTTTCTTTTTTTTACCTTTTTTCTTTTTTTCTTTTTTACCTTCTTTTTTTTTTACCTTCTTTTTTTTTGCCTTCTTTTTTTTCTTTTTTTACCTTTTTTCTTTTTGTCCTTTTTCTTCTTTCTGTCCTTTTTCTTCTTTCTGTCCTTTTTCTTCTTTCTGTCCTTTTTCTTCTTTCTGTCCTTTTTCTTCTTTCTGTCCTTTTTCTTTCTTTCTTTCCTTTTTCTTCTTTCTTTCCTTTTTCTTCTTTCTTTCCTTTTTCTTCTTTCTTTCCTTTTTCTTCTTTCTTTCCTTTTTCTTCTTTCTTTCCTTTTTCTTCTTTCTTTCCTTTTTCTTCTTTCTTTCCTTTTTCTTCTTTCTTTCCTTTTTCTTCTTTCTTTCCTTTTTCTTTCACTGTAACCCCTCCACACCAGTGGCAGTATTGCCTTGCTTGGTGTAAAACGATTATTCAAAAATAAATGGGTCATTGTCTTGAGTAAGCGAATTCTCTTTTCACACTGAATCGGAACATTGACTGTCAGATTCTCTTTATTAAAACTCAAATTATTCCATAATCTAAAAAATTCCTCGAGTATCGTGCTGTTAGGATTTAGACAAAAAGGAAATTAAATTTATGAAATAAATGATTCGTTGGGAAAAAAAACCTAGGGTCTATTGAAATACAAACTTGCAACAGGAATCTCGATTTATTAAATGTGTCATTTTTGTAATCCAATTCATTTACAAGAAAGGAATTTTCTATACAACAGCATCTAGTGTTAACAGTGATAAAGTAAAGAAGAGATATATCTATATAAAGTGTACATGCCTATTAGCATGCGATTATATTTCTAAAATAGCATGGATGCGGTGATGTGTTATTAATTTCATTGTTTATGCTTTCCTTGCAGGCAAACAGTTCTTACTTAAGAGACCAGTGGCTTCACTCCATTAAATGGAAAGTAAGAATGAACTTTTTTCTTTCCTCCCTTCTTTTTTTTTTTTTTGTTTCTCCTCCTACTGCCTCTCTTCTTTGTTTCTCCTCCTACTGCCTCTCTTCTTTGTTTCTCCTCCTACTGCCTCTCTTCTTTGTTTCTCCTCCTACTGCCTCTCTTCTTTGTTTCTCCTCCTACTGCCTCTCTTCTTTGTTTCTCCTCCTACTGCCTCTCTTCTTTGTTTCTCCTCCTACTGCCTCTCTTCTTTGTTTCTCCTCCTACTGCCTCTCTTCTTTGTTTCTCCTCCTACTGCCTCTCTTCTTTGTTTCTCCTCCTACTGCCTCTCTTCTTTGTTTCTCCTCCTACTGCCTCTCTTCTTTGTTTCTCCTCCTACTGCCTCTCTTCTTTGTTTCTCCTCCTACTGCCTCTCTTCTTTGTTTCTCCTCCTACTGCCTCTCTTCTTTGTTTCTCCTCCTACTGCCTCTCTTCTTTGTTTCTCCTCCTACTGCTTCTTTGCCTCCTCTCTTCTTTGTTTCTCCTCCTACTGCCTCTCTTCTTTGTTTCTCCTCCTATTTTCTTCACCCTTTGCCCTGATTCTCTTCCTCTTTTCTCCCTTGTTTGTTTGTCCTCGTCTCTTTTCTCCCTTGTTTGTTTGTCCTCGTCTCTTTTCTCTTCCTTTCTTGTTTGTCGTCGTCTCTTTTCTCTTCCTTTCTTGTTTGTCGTCGTCTCTTTTCTCTTCCTTTCTTGTTTGTCGTCGTCTCTTTTCTCTTCCTTTCTTGTTTGTCGTCGTCTCTATTCTCTTCCTTTCTTGTTTATCGTCGTCTCTATTCTCTTCCTTTCTTGTTTGTCGTCGTCTCTATTCTCTTCCTTTCTTGTTTGTCGTCGTCTCTTTCTTTCTTCCTTCCTTTCTTGTTTGTCGTCGTCTCTTTCTTTCTTCCTTCCTTTCTTGTTTGTCGTCGTCTCTTTCTTTCTTCCTTCCTTTCTTGTTTGTCGTCGTCTCTTTCTTTCTTCCTTCCTTTCTTGTTTGTCGTCGTCTCTTTCTTTCTTCCTTCCTTTCTTGTTTGTCGTCGTCTCTTTCTTTCTTCCTTCCTTTCTTGTTTGTCGTCGTCTCTTTCTTTCTTCCTTCCTTTCTTGTTTGTCGTCGTCTCTTTCTTTCTTCCTTCCTTTCTTGTTTGTCGTCGTCTCTTTCTTTCTTCCTTCCTTTCTTGTTTGTCGTCGTCTCTTTCTTTCTTCCTTCCTTTCTTGTTTGTCGTCGTCTCTTTCTTTCTTCCTTCCTTTCTTGTTTGTCGTCGTCTCTTTCTTTCTTCCTTCCTTTCTTGTTTGTCGTCGTCTCTTTCTTTCGTCCTTCCTTTCTTGTTTGTCGTCGTCTCTTTGTTTCTTCCTTCCTTTCTTGTTTGTCGTCGTCTCTTTGTTTCTTCCTTCCTTTCTTGTTTGTCGTCGTCTCTTTCTTTCTTCCTTCCTTTCTTGTTTGTCGTCGTCTCTTTTCTCTTCCTTTCTTGTTTGTCGTCGTCTCTTTTCTCTTCCTTTCTTGTTTGTCGTCGACTCTTTTCTCTTCCTTTTCTTGCTTGTCGCTCGTTCTTTTTCTCTTCCTTCTCTGTTTGTCGTCGTCTCTTTCTCTTCCTTCTTGCTTGTCGTCGTCTCTTTTTCTCTTCCTTTCTAGTTTGTCGTCGTCTCTTTTCTCTTCCTCTTTGTTTTTTGTCGTCGCCTTTCTTCCTTCTTGCTTGTCGTCGTTCTTTCTCTTCCTTTCTTGTTTGTCGTCGTCTCTCTCTTTCTCTTCCTTTCTTGTTTGTCGTCGTCTCTTTCTCTTTCCCTTTCTTGTTTGTCGTCGTCTCTCTTTTCTCTTCCTTTCTTGTTTGTCGTCGTCTCTTTTTCTCTTTCTTGTTTGTCGTCGTCTCTTTCTCTTTCCTTTCTTGTTTGTCGTCGTTTCTTTCTTCCTTTCTTGTTTGTCGTCGTCTCTTTTTCTTCCTTTCTTGCTTGTCGTCGTCTTTCTTCCTTTCTTGTTTGCTGTCGTCTCTTTTTCTCTTCCTTTCTTGTTTGTCGTCGTTCTCTTTTCTCTTCCTTTCTTGCTTGTCGTCGTCTCTTTCTTTCTTCCTTCTCTTGTTTGTCGTCGTCTCTTTCTTTCCTTCCTTCCTTTCTTGTTTGTCGTCGTCTTTTCTTCCTTCTTTGTCGTCGTCTCTTTTCTTTTCTTCCTTTCTTGTTTGTCGTCGTCTCTTTTTCTTCTTCCTTCTTGTTTGTCGGTTCTTTCTTTCTTCCTTCTTGTTTGTCGTCGTCTCTTTTTCTTTCCTTCTTGTTTGTCGTCGTCTTTTCTTTCTTCCTTTCTTGTTTGTCGTCGTCTCTTTTCTTTTCTCTCTTCCTTTCTTGTTTGTCGTCGTCTCTTTTCTTCCTTTCTTGTTTGTCGTCGTCTCTTTCTTCTTCCTTCTTGTTTGTCGTCGTCTCTTTTCTTTCCTTTCTGTTTGTCGTCGTCTCTTTTTCTTTCTTCCTTTCTTGTTTGTCGTCGTCTCTTTTCTTTCTTCCTTTCTTGTTTGCCGTCGTCTCTCTTTCTTTCTTCCTTCTTGCTTCGTCGTCGTCTCTTTTTCTTTCTTTCTTCCTTTCTTGTTTGTCGTTTCAGCCTTTTTTCTTTCTCTTTCCTTTTGTTTGTCGTCGTCTCTTTTCTTTCTTCCTTTCTTGTTTGTCGTCGTTCTCTTTTCTCTTCCTTTCTTGTTTGTCGTCGTCTCTTTTCTTTCTTCCTTTCTTGTTTGTCGTCGTCTCTTTCTTTCTTTCCTTTCTTGTTTGTCGTCGTCTCTTTTCTTTCTTCTCCCTTTCTTGTTTGTCGTCGTCTCTTTCTCTTTCTTCCTTCTTGTTTGTCGTCGTCTCTTTTCTTTTTCTTCCTTGCTTGTCGTCGTCTCTCTTTTCTTTCTTCCTTCTTGTTTGTCGTCGTCTCTTTCTTCTTCCTTTTTCATTGTCGTCGTCTTTTTCTTTCTTCCTTCTTTGTTTGTCGTCGTCTCTTTCTTTCTTCCTTCTTGTTTGTCGTGTCGTCTCTTTTCTTTCTTCCTTCTTGTTTGTCGTCGTCTTTCTTTCTTCCTTTCTTGCTGTCGTCGTCTCTTTTTCTTTCTTCCTTTCTTGTTTGTCGTCGTCTCTTTCTTCTTCCTTCCTTTCTTGCTTGTCGTCGTCTCTTTTTCTTCTTCCTTTCTTGCTTGTCGTCGTCTCTTTCTTCCTTCCTTTCTGGCTTGTCGCCGTCTCTTTCTTTCTTCCTTCCTTTCTTGTTTGTCGTCGTCTCTTTCTTTCTTCCTTCCTTCTCTTGTTTGTCGTCGTCTCTCTCTTTCTTTCTTCCTTCCTTTCTTGTTTGGTTGCCGTCTCTTTCTTTTCTTCCTTCCTTTCTGTTTGTCGTCGTCTCTTTCTTTCTTCCTTCTTCCTTTCTGCCGTCGTCGTCTCTTTCTTCTTCCTTCCTTTCTTGCTTGTCGTCGTTCTTCTTTCTTTCCTTCCTCTTTGTTTGTCGTCGCCTCTTTCTTTCTTCCTTCCTTCTCTGTTTGTCGTCGTCTCTTTCTTTTTCTTCCTTCCTTTCTTGTTTGTCGTCGTCTCTTTCTTTCTCTCCCTCTTCCTTTCTTGTTTGTCGTCGTCTCTTTCTTTCTTCCTTCCTTCTTTGTTTGTCGTCGTCTCTTTTCTTTCTCTCTTTCTCCCTTCCTTTCTTGTTTGTCGCTCGCTCCTTTCTTTCTTCCTTCCTTTCTTGTTTGTCGTCGTCTCTTTCTTTCTTCCTTCCTTCTTGTTTGTCGTCGTCTCTTTCTTTCTTCCTTCCTTTCTTGTTTGTCGTCGTCTCTTTCTTTCTTCCTTCCTTCCTTCTTGCTTGTCGTCGTCTCTTTCTTTCTTCCTTCCTTTCTTGTCGTCGTCTCTTTCTTTCTTCCTTCCTTTCTTGTTTGTCGTCGTCTCTTTCTTTCTTCCTTCCTTTCTTGTTTGTCGTCGTCTCTTTCTTTTCTTGTTTGTCGTCGTCTCTTTCTCTTCCTTCCTTTCTGTTTGTCGTCGTCTCTTTCTTTCTTCCTTCCTTTCTTGTTTGTCGTCGTCTCTTTCTTTCTTCCTTCCTTTCTTGTTTGTCGTCGTCTCTTTCTTTCTCCTTCCTTTCCTTGTTTGTCGTCGTCTCTTTCTTTCTTCCTTCCTTTCTTGTTTGTCGTCGTCTCTTTCTTCTTCTTTCCTTTCTGTTTGCGTCGTTCCTTTCTTCCTTCCTTTCTTGTTTGTCCTCGTCTCTTCTTCCTTCCTTTCTTGTTTGTCCTCGTCTTTCTTTCTCTTCTTCCTTTCTAATTTTTTTAAAACTAAGAATTTCATATAAATTTTTAATACTACAACTATTACTTAGATTTCTCGCCTCTTATTCTGCACAGTTACTTTTTGGATTTTTTTTTTTTAAACCTACATGGGCCTTCTGTTTGTTTCTTTTTTTTTTTTTAACATAATTTCAGTGTACAGAATTATAGCATTTTGTTTTGTTTTGTTTTACTCTTTCATATTGCAAATATGATCTTTTATTGAGAGAAGGCTCTTAAAACTTCTCAGGAGATTAACAGTGAAATCAAATGATAATAATAATGAATTTATATGAAAGTCACTTCATCTCCGACGAAAGATAATATTGCAGTTGAGGAGACAATCACATTAATGATGGATTAGAAAAAAGTGTAAATATTTTCTTTTGTCCGTTCATGGCGAGATTCTGTGCTTGATTTTCTTTTTTCTCTTCTATGAAATTACAACCACGCAAAAGACTTGATAGGAACGCTCAGCAACCTAGACATATTTGGGAAAGACACTAGAGTAATCAAGGACCTCTACTGGCAGCAGACTGCCTGCACACGGACAGAAAATGAGTTCAGCAGATATACAATGATAGAAAGGGGTGTAAGACCAGGATGGGTCTTTTCACCTGATCAATTAAACTTGTACAGCGAGACCATTCTGAGAGCCTTAGAAGTCGTGCTAGAATTCGTCATTAGCAGTCGCAATCTAAGATACGCCGTGCTCATAGCAAACATGAAAAGACCTCCAACAGATGTTACCTGAAGAAAGCCGAAAGGAAAGAAAGAGAAAGGAACTACAAGAAAACACAATGCATGGGCATCAGTAAAGAGGAGTTCAAAATGACAACTACACGTGGGAGATACTAAAATCAAGCGGGTACAGAACTTTAAATACCTGGGAAGTGTTCTAATAAAGAACAGAAAGTGCGATACGGAGATCCAAAAGCGTATTGGCATAGCCAAAGATGCATTTCAGAAGTTGAGTAGAGTATTGAGAGACAGGAAAATTTCGCTAGAAACAAAGAGTGGTGGATTGTTGTGTGATGTCTGTCCTTCAGTATGGCAATCTCATAAAAGATGAAAGAGAAGCAACCGAAATGTGGTTCTACAGAAGGATGCTGAGGATACCATGGACCGAAAATGTGAGCAACTATGAGATTTTGGAGAGGATGAACGCAAAAAAGAAACTGATACTTAACATCAGGAAAATAAAGCTGAAGTTTTTGGAATATATAGTGAGGAAGGAGGGCTTGGAGAACCCGATGCTTACGGGACGGACAGAGGAGAAGAGACAAGAAAAAGCAACTTACATACTTGAGCAGTTGAGTGGTGGAGCAGGGATTGAGTGGGATAACAGGAGAAACGGGTTTTAAGAGCGAAAAGGGATAGTGAGATGTAGAAAGTCATGACTGCCTATATCCTGAAGGGACACGGCAAATAGATGATTAGTTATAAACAACTAATCAGTGTTGAGAAGAGGTGGATTCATATCTAATCAGAATTTGATAAACAAATAAAAAATTATGTAGATATAAAGTGGGGGATCAATTCTATATTATAATTAATATATAAACAGATCCCTCACTTTGTGACCATGCCAGTTTCTAAACATTTTATATTCTAGATTTATGGACTTGAGTAAATGGATGGCACAGCAGGGTTTGGGAGGGGTAAAAAGAGAAAGGGTGTTAAGATCTACAAGGGAAAGATGTGGAAGGCCATGATCGCCTATGTTCTGAAGGGACATGGAACACAGAAGTGTCAGTCAGTACCAATATTTGCAACTCCAACAAACACGAGATAATGTTTGACATTGTTTCTTTTTTTTTTTTTTTTTTTGTCTCTTTCTTAGAAACATGTACATAAATATGAAAAATTGCTGAAAACTGCACGGAGACCAGAAGTAGTGGTGAAAGAAATTAAGGTAAGTAATCAAATACAATAGTAAACCATGGCCGAGTGATTAGGCACCCAGGTTCAAATCTCATGGAGAATTTCTCAAAAATTTCACTTAAGATGTTAGAGATAGAAAGTTTTTTTTTAAAGCAATGTTTAGAATATATCAGTGATCATTAGTGTTTAGAAAGATGAAAAAATCCCTCAAATATGGGTTCAGGCATTTCCCCACAACTTATGCATTTTTGAAGGCCTGCCAGGCAAAAATCAGATGAAAAGCTAAAAAAGAAGCCAGTTTTTAAGAAAATGGCTTCTTTTTGTTATATTACTGTTTTAATTAAGATGGCTCTGGATCAGATATTTCTTAAATAATAAAAGGCATAAAAGTTTTAATAGTTAGAAAAAAAAATGTTGAATATCATGGTAGATTAATTCAAAAAAAAAAAACTGTTAAACACACATAAAAATGTTTTTTGACAAAAAAGAATATAGACATACTTTTAAAAGATTGTTGAAAAAATAATACTAACCATATGATGCCCTAGGTATGACGATAAACTACATCTGGCAGCAAGGCCTCTGATCGTGAGATTGGAGGTTTAGAGGAGCGTGGAACATTCCCAGGTCCACCCTGACCCGGGGTGGTAGCGTCTGTTAGGGTCCCAGTTATGGGCAAATAATTAACCCTCCCCAAAACCGGGATCATTTAAGATAAACAGAAGTTAGTTTTCTAAGAGAAGGAAATCTCTGAAATAAAAACCTCTACACCTACATTGTGTAGAATATGGAAGGTTGAATTTTTACAGCTGTTTACCCTTATTTTGAAGACTGGAAACCCATTGTTTTATTGAGACACCATCTCTAGGAGAATTACCTACCAAGGTGAGAAAATTCAACCTATTTATAAATAAAATAATGATTTTTTTAAAAAACATTTATTAAGCCAATATTAATATTACTTGAAACATTATTTTCAGTGGATACTCATCATCATTGTTTAACATCTGTTTCCATCCTAACATGTGTTAGACAGGTTTTTCTTGATGTCTCCATAATCAAACAACCATGAAATTTTCCTAGAGATGGTATCTCGATAAAACACTGAGTTTCCAGTCTCTAAAATAAGCATATACAGCTGTAAAACTTGCTTTAATATTTTTCATGATTGTTTGATTACGGAGACATCAAGAAAAACCCGTCTAACATGTTCTAGGATGGAAACAGATGTTAAACAATGATGATGAGTATCCAATAAAAATAATATTTCAAGTAATATTAATATCGGCTTAATAAATGTTTTTAAAAAAAATAATTTTCTTGATAGCTTTGTTCATATCTCATATACAAAACTGAATAGTTCAGAACTTTCAAAAATCATAACGAGAAAAATGTGCTTAAAAACAAATAGAACCTTGCTTGAACATGATACTCTCCATGGTAGAGTTGGTTAAAGTATAGAAAAGTGAACCATTCTAGTGAACCTAATACATTATTCTGCTCATTAACTTTATTACAATTGAAAAGAATTTATCTAAAATTATCGGCTTCTGCTCCGATGAACTTAGCTCACTGGTGCCTCATTTATATAAATTTACTTGAGCCACAAGATTAGCAACTAGGTCCCACCCTTTTACTGTGAAACCAATAAATTGTAAATGCAAATTCTACTTTTTTTCTCGCACTTCCCACCTGTTGAATTCCCTTCCATTTATTTGCTTTCCTGACAACTATAATCTCCAAGAATTTAAATGTAAAGTCAATAGTCATCTCCTATTTCACTAACTTGCATCCTATCTCTCGTGCTTTCTTCTCCGTCCACTCCACTCTCCTCAGTATTCTCATCCTTCTCTTACCCACTTTCTGATACCCCCTATAGCTTGTCACTCTTTCTCCTAACTTTCCTCCAATGTAACCCCCTGCAAAACAGTGGCAGTAAAATGCCTTGCTTGGGGTGATATGATTATTAAAAAAAAACACAAAATAAAATTTGTTTCAACTACTTGTAAAACAATAAAAGATTTAATACAAAACAAAATTGCCTAAAACTTGAAAGAGAAATTTACTCACCTGTAATAATTGGCACAAGAAATAAATAGAAGAAACCTCAAGGAATTTAAATAAAAGATTATATGAACATAAAAGATATCTTTTTAAAAAAATGATAAATTCAATAGATTAGTTGCTCACCTTAATGAATCAGACCATAATTTTCATTTGAAAAATGCTACTTTAATTAAGTGTTGTGGAGTAGTTTTCACACTGAAGGTCATAATCAGGCTGTGTCAGTTGCTGCATCAACTTAAGGTACCCAAAATGTTAGGAACTTGGTAATCTTCCACTGAAAGCTGACTCCTTAGTATTCGGTTAATTGCCAACTAATATCAATTGCTTAGTAGTTCTACTGAACTCCAATAGAAGTCTAAAGAACTCCTATGAACTTCCTGTTAACTCTTAATATAGGAGGGAGAGTCCATTATCTGAAGAATAGGTGTGTTTCCCCATAGCATTAAGAGAAAGCAATTTACTAAGACTAGAAAGTGTTTTAATTGCTAGACCAACTATTATCCCAATATCTTAACAAAATTGATGAAAATATAAATAAATTAGCTAAACAATCTACCAAAACATTGAAAATAAATACATTAAACTTGTAGCACTCAATATTTATATGAAGATGTGAAATACATTAAAAATACTTTTAAGCTCCTCCAATACCATCACTATTCTGTATTCAATGCAAAATAAAATGCTTGTAAAATATTTCAAAATGGAAGAGTAGACCATTCTAATAAACCCAACAAATAAAAATTATACCCACGAACTCTATCACAGCTACAAATGAAAAAGAACTTATCTAAGCTTAACACACACACACACATATATATATATATATATATATATATATATATATGCCACATACTGGTGCCACTTGAGGACACATCGTTCAGTGGATATGTGTTGGTTAGTTCCAATGGCTTGACCCAAAGAGTTGTGAGTTCAATACCAGGCTACAGCAGTGGTGAACAAATAACTTAACTCATTAAGTTAAAGACTGATAAGTACATGACATCCAGAAGTGGTGTTGCACTTGGAATGATGTCTCCCAGTGATTGAAATAAATGGTTTGGTTTAAAATTCCTAGTGCCTGAAGAAAGCCAAAAGCATACAATGGCCAAAAAGTCATAAACATGGCAATAAAAGGACAACAGTATAGACAAATGTAAAATAGTGTTTTTTTTCGTTTTTGTTTTTTTTTGTTTTTTTTTAGTCTATAGGTTGTTTCAGACACAAACTCACCATGAAGTTGCATTGTCTGCTTTGTTTGTCAGTAATCTACAGAATTAGAGATTCTTTTATACAACACAAAAATTCTTCCTTGGATTTTGCGTTTCTTTGTTATTTGTTAAGACCTTTTGTGTCTGTTTCCATGGTAATAATGAAAAAGAATTATCATTTCTTTCTCTTTTTTTTTTTAACCACTGTGTGATTTTTGCATGTGAATATTTTCTAAAAATAACATTTTAAAGTTAAATGACCTCCACACAATTTGTACTAACATACTTTAAATTTATTGAAAAGATCTTCCCTCCTATTAAGGAAGCAGTTAAAGTAGAAAAGAAATATTTCAATCACGTGAAGAAATGGTTGAAGAAAAAAAATGTTATAATTTTGAATTTATTTATTTTATTTTAATATCAGTCAGTTAAGTGCCTTATGTGATACATGCTTGGGTGATCATGTCTCTTTTGATCTAAGACTACACAAAAGATTTTCATGTTGTAGGTTGCCATTTTTTTTTCTATGGTAGACTGGTTGCCAATCTGTCCTGCTATTCAATTTTTTTATCCACATCAGTTAGTTAAGTGTCATACGTGATACACGCTTAGGCGATCACGTCTCGTTTGATCCATGACTGATTAGGCAGAAGAATTTCTTGTGAAAAGACTGGTTGAAAACCGAGGCTATAGAACCTAATCTGTCATGCTATTTAACCCATAAATGGATTTCAAAACTCTGCTCTTCGATTTCGTGTTTTGTTATGGGGAAACACACCTATTCCTCAGATAATGGACCCTCCCTCCTATATTGATAAGTTAACAGGAAATTCATAGGAGTTCTTTAGACTTCTATTAGAGTTCAGTAGAACTACTAGGCAGTTGATATTAGTCAGCAGTTAGCCAAATACTAAGGAGTCAGCTTTTAGTGGAAGATTACCAAGTTCCTAACATTTTGGGTATGTTAAGTTGATTAGCAACCAACATAGCACAATTATAACCTTCAGTGCAAAAACTACTCCATGGAAAGTTTCAAGCTGATATCCACTACCCCACAATCCACATTCTTATTTTAATATAGAAATCCAAACAGTAGCCTTCTCATTTCAAAAAATTATACTGTCACCAAGAAGAATGACCAGTTAGAATAGCAAATAACCCCTAACTTAAATGTGCTCTGGTCTTGTGGTAGCAGTATTGCTATTTCATTAACAAATGTTCAGGCAAACATTCGATTAACCATTTCAAATCTTGACAGCTATGACCAACCCTGACTTTTTTTAAATTTTTTTTATTCTTCTGCAGCAAGGTTCACCCTCTACAAAGCCCAGGGGCTATTTGAGGTAGAGGGTTACATTAAGAGGTAGTTTATATGGATAGAAGGAGATGATGATGGTTGATTCTAGACTTGAACAGGTTAAGATTGTATTGATCAGGGAAACATCTTCTTGGGAGTCTGTTCCACAGAACAGTGATTCTCAGGGAAAAGCTCAAGTGAAACTGGATCCTGGGTATGACAAACTGCATCCAGCAACAAGGCCTCTGATTGGGAGGTTATGTGGAGCATGGAACCACCTCTTAATTGCTATTGTTCCCAGGTTCCTCCTGACCTGGAGTGGTAGCACCTGTTAGGATCCCAACTATAGGCAAATGGTTAACCCCAAACTGGGGTCAAAACACTATGAAAGCATAAAATAGACTTTTATATATATATATATATATATATATATATATAAAAAATAATCTTTTATTAAAAAAATGCATTTTTGAAGGAAAAACTTATTGCCATATTACATTTTTGAAGGAAAAAATTATTACCAGCAATACATTTTTGAATACAAAACTAGAAGACATCTTCATTTTTCTAAAATTAAAAATATTTTTTATCACAATGCGACTAAATCAACCTTTTCACTACCTTTTTGGCATTAAATAACCCACTGAGGTTGATATGCTGTTAAACAAAACTCAAAACCGATGGAATACAGGGGGAATATGGGTGATTCACTACTATATAAGTGGCATGCCATGAAGGTTAGACCTGGCAGAACTAAGGAATGTTGTTGATCTGAGCACTTTTCATGGTAATAGTGACAGCAGTGAGACTCACCACATGCCCCACCCTGTGAGAGAGAGAGAGAGGTTGGAAAGTGGAAAATAATTCTTTTCTAACCCCGGCCTCAGAGATGCTTTTGAACTCTATCAAGACTAGAAAGTGAGGACTGGGCATCTCCCACCCTAATATGGCAACAGTATTCCATCTTCAGCCTGATCTGACTCTTATAAAGGTAGAGAATAGCATGAGGAATCAGGTACTTACTGGAGCGGTACAGGAAGCCTGTCATTCTACCTGCCTCTTTAGCAATGGATCATATCTGAGTTTCACTTGAGATTGGTGGTGAGTTTGTGGCTCAATATTCTCTCAAGGCATGGTGCTTTATCAAGAAGGCATCAATTCATCAAAACTGGTGGTAGTTTGGGGCCTTTACACAGTGGTCGTTTCTTTCTCTTCACATTCAATTGGCAGGAAGGAAGTTTTATTCTGACAACTTCTATCCAAGAACTGTTTCCCTTGTGGAACAGATTCTCAGAAGAAGAATTCTTCAGTCACTAATCCAGCAACAAGGCAATGGATTGGAACCATCTCTTAATTTCTGTTGCTCCTTGCTCAAAGATTTGTGCTCTTTGACTGCTCATTCTAGTTTTGACCATTGGAATGAGAAATCAAAAAGCCAAGGTGGAATTCCAATTGAACACTTTGCATTCACTTACGCACAAATTCCTTTAGGAAAGGTATTAATCTGTTTCTTCTCCCTCCAGCTATGGATTCTATCGTCTTGGTTTTCAAACTTTCTACAGCAGAAAGTAATCACAACCTACTGTGGGAAAATCTTCTGCCCAGTCAGTCACGTCTCTTTCGAGACATGATCGCCCAATCATGTATCACGTATGGCACTTAACTGACTGAATATTAATTATATTTTATTTTCTTTAGTTTACTCTGGTTGTGTTGAAATATATGACCATCAGTATTTGAATAAAAAAAATAACTGAATATTAAATGGGGGGGATCATTTTTGTTTTACAACAAAGTTATAAATAAATCACTCTCTTTTTAACCACAGTAAATTCTATATGTTTATCTACTTTAGAAAACAGACTTGGAGAGGCAAGTTCAAATTCTCATTGAATTCATTGCATTAACTTATATACAAATACTCTTAGGAAAGGTATTAAGTTGTTTTTCCCTTTAGCTATGGATTAAATAACAGGATAGATTGGGTTTTATAGCCTTGGTTACTGCAGGAAAATATTCTGCCTAGTCAGTCATGTCACTTTCGAGACATGATCACTCAAGTGAGTATCAAGTATGGCATTTAAGTGACTGAAACTGAAATGTTTGAGTTTCAGTTTTGTTTAACGGCATATCAACCTCTGTGGGTTATTTAATACCAAAAAGATGGGATTTAATGTATTATTTTTTAATGTTCAGTTTTAGTGAAAAGGTTGATATAGTCAGATTTTAATGAAAAATTTTGTTTTTATTCTTTTTCATTTTAGAAAACTGAAAATGTCTTCTAGTTTTGTATTCAAAAATGTTTTGCTGGGAATATTTTTTTTTCCTTCAAAAATGTTATGATAATAAGTTTTTCCTTTAAAAATGTGTTGTTGGTAGTATTTTTCCTTCAAAAATGTATATTTTTTTTATAAAAGTATATTTTTTATATATATATTTCTAGAAAAGTCTATTTTTATACTTTCATGTTGTTTTGACTCCAGTTAACTATTTGCCCATAGCTGGGACCCTAACAGGTTCTACCACTCTGGGTCAGGGTGGACCTGGGATCAACAGCAATTAAGAAGTGCTTCCATGCTCTTCACAACCTCCAAATCAGAAGCATTGCTGCCAGATGCAGTTTGTCATACCCAGGACCAGAAACTGAAATGATATCAATATAACAAAATTATTTTTTTTTATTGTTATAATACTAGTTATGAAAACTTTTTTTTTTTTTTTTTTTTTTTACTCGTATCATCTTGAAATAAGTACTTATTTTGTTCCATAAATAATAAAATAGTGGTATTTTTTAAAGAATACTTTTATTGACAAACAAGATAGCTTGAAGTAAACTTATTGCAAATTCTTTAAATGAACCATTATAGCTATGTAAACATCACTAAAATATATCACGAATAAAAAAAAAAAATTCAAGACAAGTGTGAGCAAGTTAGATGACAGTCCTATCTGAGGGTGCTTCATAATTTCCTTAGACTAGGTGTCTCAAGAGGTCTTAATCCTGCTTTCACTAACAACTGCTTACAATCCATGGTCCCTTGACAACATGTACTTAAGCGTGCTGCTAAATTCAGGGTCCCACCCTTTTATCACCAAAATAGTTAAATGTAACTACCTCTTCTACTCTAACAGTTTTTGTTTTTTACTTTCTGTTTGTGGAACTCTCTTCCATTTTAACTATTAGGGAAGCAAGCAATCTCCAAAAGTTTAAATGGAACGTCAGTTGCCATCTTCTCTCTCTTTGATTCATGTTATTCTCTTATCTTTTCTTCAACATCTCCTGAACCTTTTTCTTTTTTTCTCACTGTAACCTTCCTGTACACCAGTGGCGGTCCTACCTTGCTTGAGGGGAAATGATTATAAAAAAAAAAAAACACCTCATAAAAATATACGTCTTATTTTGATGTTGGATCAGACCATGTGTATTCAAGATGAAAGTGGCATGTGATATTGAAACAATTTATTTTGCGTTTTCCTGTTAGAGAGTTACTTTTGAACTTTTCAAATAGTTGAAAATGTCTCCAACATATGTTTGTTCTTAAATTTGTTTCTCTTGCAGAATATGATTGATGTTTCTCTCAACACACCAATACATGACACTAGTGTCTACCAGTTTCCACTTGAACTAGTTTCTGAACTATTACAATCAGCTGTAAGTAAGCGTTTTGCTTTTCCTTATTGTGAACTGTTTTGCTAATCTTCATAACTTTGTGTAGTTGTAGAGTCACATTAATTGAACCATGCTGGACTATAATGTTCTCGGTGGTTGAATAGTCAAAAGCACAACAAATCATACTGTGGTTTCTTTTAGAATAGGGGATGCAGGTTCAAAACCTGCCAGAGGAGAGCATGTCTTCTTTATTGAATCTCATGAATACATGAACGGAAGGATGTAATTCACACTGTTTAAAAAAGTAAAGAGAAATTTTGCTTAAAATAACATTTTTAATAGTAAGAAATATATATATATATATATATCCCAAAAATCTGCTCTATTTTCATATCTGAATTTATTTACAAAGTTTTATAAAATACATTACAAAAATGGAATAACTCGGTCATACTTTGAATTTATTTCTCTAAACGTTCAGTCAGTTAAATGCCATACGTGATACCCACTTGGGCAATCATGTCTCTTTCGAGACATGACTGACTGGGCAGAAGATTATCCTGCAGTAGGTTGCCATTACTATTTAATTATAAAAAAACAGAGTATCTACTCAAATACAAGTATCCATAAAAAATAATGTTTAAACAAATTAAAAATATGTCAGAGTTAATCTGTCCTGTTATTTAACCCATAAGGGTATTTGCGTGTAAGTGAATGCAATGAATTCAGCTGGAATTCAAACTCGGCTCCCCGATTTCTTGTTCTGAGCCAATATCCAATGCACCACAGCGCACATTCTTTTTTTTTTTTTACATGAGGATACAAAAAAGGAGAAGATATGAATAATACAAAATATTAGGAAAATATGTGTTTAAAGGCATTTTTTCAGGCTTTATTTAATTGCAAGTCAAACACACATATCTATCTATATAATGCTAAATGCAATTTTCAGGACATATGATTGTATTTAGCATGAGACGGACAGTTGCCTCTGGGTGTCTGGCATCAATGTCCACTTCTATGTTTACATCAGCTCTGTCCTTGAAATTGAGCACTTTCACCCATAAATATAGCAAACCTTAAAGCTATAGTTTGTCATATCCAGTACAGATCCAAAGTTTCTTGAGACAAACAAATGCCCTAATGCTAACATATATTTATTGTAATGGCCTTTCATATATCTTGTGAGATAATGGTAGCAACCACTTTGACAAAACATTCAGTCCTTTAGTAAGCAGGGTCTGGAGTGGCTTCATATGATATATATATATATATATATATATAGTGTTGAGTTGTGATGATGCTTAGTGGGAAGATTGTTGTTTTTTGATAAAAATGCATGTTTTCTCTTAGAAAGTGCTCAATATCGTGATAGAGGTAGAGCATTAATAGCATTAATGAGAAGTTTCTTACTTAACTGAGCAGAATCTTCTCCACATTAATCCTTATATATATATATATATATATATATATATATATATATATATATATATATGTGTTTGTTTTCAAGCATACACACACACTTTTTGTTTTTGTATCTAATGCAGCCTAGAAAGGTAAAATACGTAATCAATTCTAGTTTCAATTAAATGCCTTTTATTTGTCACATTTCTTATGTCTTTTATTTGTCACATATATATATATACATATATATATAGTTAATGATGTCAAATCTGTAAATGGAGAGAATAATCCAAAAAGATCTATTTAGTATAAAATATTAAAGAGAGAAATCTATATAGAAAGCTCAATGGATATTAACCAGAGCAGTATGATATGTGTAAAAGAAAACTCACCACATCATTTAAGGTGATTATAAACTATAATTTATTTCAACAGGCAAGTTTTTAGTAATCATCTCTTCAGTTCACATAAATACAAATGACTTAATTTTATCAGAACATTCAAAAAAACAGGAAGATAAGCAGTATGACCCAGAAAAGAATAAATATATATATTGTTCTATGTCAATTACATGACTTGGAGTTTCATGCATTATGCAATCATCAGGTGCATATTACAAACTGACCATTTAATTTGAATTTTTAAGTTCACTTAATGTTCATGGAAGTTGAATCTTATAAAGTTAGGTTACTGCTTTTTAATTACAAGAGTAAAATTTAAATAGACAAAGACTACATAGAGATGAAAAATTAAAATTTTTAAAATATTAAGATGAAGGGAGATGGAATCAAAGGGGCATAATTAAGAGGAATATTTGCAAGTGAAAGAAAGGAGAAGGTAAGTAAATGAGGAAGAAAGGCAAACATAGAGGAATCTGTATCAATCAGGGGTCTAAGAATTTAAACAAGTAATATTTTCTATGGCAGCATGTGGTCGTTAAATCCCTTTTTTTGTTAAGTAGATTCACGTTATTTGTATGGTTTAAGATGACAAGTGTTTTAAAAAAGTTTTTGTTTTGGAATTAAAATGAAAATTCTTTTTCAGAATTCTGAATTAACATCCAAATCTGCTCATGAAAATATCATTATTGCCTTGACGCCATTATTGGAGAACAACCATCCAACACAAGAAATATGTGAATTCCTAATAAAAGTAAGTTTCTTTTTATTGCTATTTAATGTTTTTTGAAACACTATATCAGTCTTGAGAAACCTAGTGAAGGGGTTTCCCATTGCTTTCTTCCCAGTTTTGAATTCAGATAATGTCCTCACTTGGACTGGTTGCCACCTAAGGCTAGAGTATCATGCCTACCCTGCTATTTAATCCATAGATATGGAGGGAGATGAGATGGATTCATGCAATTCCGAAGGGTACTACCACAAGAAAGAACACAAGAGACTAGCCAGGCATTTTCTTTTCAACCAAAACTACCACAGCATTTTTTAGTAGTATTATTACAACATCCAGATGGGTATTATTCAGTTCTTTATTATTATTATTATAAAACTCTATGGTATTGGAATTATGTTCAAAGTGTGATGTATGAATTATCATCTAAATTAAACAAAAATGAAAATAACGCTGACATCTCATTTTAAGAGATGTATTTACCAAAATTATGCAAAAATATCTTAGGATACTAAAGAGTGTTGGATTCAACCATGGCCTCCAAACAACTTTGGAATCTTCTGAAACTCTTCTGGACAGTCACCTTGATTAAGTTGGTGAATGCTGCCATAATCCTTGCCTTCTGTTTATCTTCGATATTACAAAGAGTTTTGTTGGTTTCTTACTCAACTGCATCCCCACCCATAATAATCAGTGGGGGGGTTGCAGTCTGGGGAGTTAGGTGGCCAGATGTAAGGGGTGATGTTGTTGCAGAAATTGTCTACATTTTTACTCACCATTAGACACATCCAACTCTTTCCAAATCTTCTGCACTGTCCTCAGATTGACACCCAAACACTCTGAAATGTTCGTATTGATACTTCTGGTGTGAATACTAAGCAGTACAGCATGCTGTTTCCAAATTTTTGGCAGAGTGAATTGTATCATGGTCTTTTCTCACTGACAGTGCCTAAATGATTCTACTATACTGTCTAGTCAACAAAATTAAAAACAACACAAATACACTATTTTAAAAATATAAAATGGCAACCATTTACCCATTACACCCTGTATTTATTGGGAATACTGTACATTTTTTATGCCATGTCTCTGGAAGATGTAGACAATCATGGTACTTTACAGCTTCCTTTTCTTTATTATCTGTGAATTAACAAGAAATGACTCCATTCTGTTTTCCAAAGAATTCAAGTTGTCTTCTTCATAAGTTTGGAATTCAAAGTTTTCCTTCTCTTAGGACTGACATCCACTGCTAATAAGCCCAGTCTATGCTTCTGTTTAACCCATAGATGTGGGAGAGACAGGATGGATTCATGCATTTCCCAATGGCACTTATTTCTTAATTGCCTTGCCTTCCTTGGAAAAATAGACTGGTTTGCCATTGCCTTCCCTATGGGGTGAAATTTAGATTTTGTACTTCACTTAGACTGGTTGTCATGCAATTGCAATTTAATCTGTGAGAGGACAGAAGAAGAGATGGATTCATGCTTGCTCCAAGGACAGGGGTTAGCATAGGTGAAAGTTCATAATTCAAACTCCCGTAAGTTACCCCACATATTCTGCACTATTAAGCGGTGATGGGTAATGATTTTGGAATATGTGATAAAGATGTCTGCATAGTTCTTTATCAGATAAGTTTTGCATAGTCTTGCGTTAGTTTCATTAACGATCCAGAAGCTTACCCTGTCTTCAAAGATAGTCCTAGTATGACAATAGACTACATTTGGCAACAAGGCCTCTGATTGGTAGAGCTTTTGAGGACCATGGAACAACCTCTTGATTGCTGTTGTTCCCAGGTCCACCCTTTAATTGAAAGCATACAACTGCATGTAAAATATATTTAGTTGAAACCATACAAAAGATTTAGATTTAAGCATTAAATAACCCATAGAGATGTTGATATGCTACTAAACAAAATCAACCAACAATACATTTTACAGTAACATGATCACCAGTACACTTTATCTTTAATTGAAGCCATAAAATTGTGTTCAAAATATTTAGATTTTGGCATTTAAAAACCTGTAGAGATTGATATGTTGCCAAACAAAATCAAAAAAACATCTGTATTCAAAGAAAAAATAACTGGATCAAAACTGAATCCAATATAGTTATTGCTTCAATTTAGATAGTTTTGCTACTAAATGGTAACCATTAACTCTCTGAAGGTTTTTTTAGAAACTCCCTGCTATGGAGTATTAGGTTACAACTCTCAATATATTGAGCACTGATGCTATGGTGTCTGTAGCAAATAGTTTGAAATAGAATTGCTAGCTCTCTGTCCAAGCAGCTTTGAATTCAGAGCAATCTTTCTCCTAGACTGGCTGTTCACCAATGCTGAAGAGCCTAATATTTTTGACTTGGCCTGTTGTGCCATACATGATACACATTTGGGTGATCAGGTAATTTTTGATTCATTACTAAGTATTGTGGGGACCTACCTACAAATGGACTCTTCCACACTTTTATAATATGGCTATCAACTCTGAGTGAGGTGTCACTGAGTAGTAACCACAAAGTGAGTGAGTGAGACAAGATACATGCGAGAGGAAGTACTCTCCAGTCAACATTTACCTATGTTTTACGAAAATATACTAATCAACCTTATATCTGAGTCTATGATATGGCCCTTCGGTCATAACCCTGGCAACAAAGATGAGATTCAAACTCATGTGGGGAATTTCTACCTAAAAAATTCCACAAAAAAGGTTACGCCATAACACTAAGCAAAATATTTTCTCACAGTAAGTTGATATTTTTTTTTTTGTGATAGACTGATTGCCAAACAAGACTAGAGGATCCAGTCTATTCAGCCATTCAACCCATAGCTGAAGAATGATGGATTCATACCTTTCCCAAGAGTATTTGTGTGCAAGTTATTGTAACAAACTCAATCAGAATTCGATTTTGGATCTTCAATTTCTCACTCTGAGCCTTTAGACATTATATCACACTGTTCATCTGAAGTGTTTCTGACTATTTAACCCATAGTTATGAGAAGGGAGTTTTGATTTATATCTTTCCCAAAGATATTTGTGCAAAAGTGAACTGAAAATCTGAACTGAACTGAACTTGCCCGTTTCTCATCATTACAACACCCTGTTCTCTCAAAACGCTACAATTATTGACTCTCTCTGCTTCTTGCTTTTGTGCTTGCTGGAAGTTCTTCTCTGTAGTTCCCATCTTTAAAATCCCTGAAGAACCCTTAGACCCCTCTATCACCCAATCAGCCTTCTACTGATTTTTGATAAAATGTTCAAGGCTATTATCAATGCTGAAGTGATTTAGCATCTCAGATCATGCAACCTATTCTCTTGCAAACAGTATGGCCTCTGCTTCACCAGATCTACCACTGATGTGATAACAATCATCACCAATTGCATATACCAGGCTCTTGATTAGAATGACAAAGCTCGAGCCGTTGCCCTGGATATCTCGAAATTGTTTGACAGGATTTGGAATGCTGGTCTTCTGCACAAGCTACAGGGCTATGGTATAAATGGATGCTTGTTTGATCTACTCAAATTGTTTCTATCAAATCATGTAATAAAGGTTGTATTAAACAGGCATACTTCCAGATCCTATCACATGAACACAGGTGTCCCTCAAGGCTCTATCCTAGATACTATGCTTTTCCTGATCTTCATCAATGATCTTCCTGATATTATCAAGTAGGCATCTACACTCATGAGATCACCATTTACTTCCACCTCAATAAGAAATCTGCCAAGGCTGATAAATTAAACCTCGCTACCACTCTTGATAAAGACCTCCAATCTGTGGTGGACTGGGCCAGAAATGGCTAGTAAATTTTAATACTTCCAAAATAAAGCTGTTTTCTTTTAATCACCATAGACAAACTCTCTTACCTTTCATCAGTATGAGTGATGCTAGTCTCCCTGAAAACAATACTCTGCTCTTCCTTGGCCTCACTCTCACAGCTAACCTCAAGTGGAATGACTATATCAAATCAGTAGCTACAGCTACTGTTAGGAAGGTCAGGTCACTTTTGGGCCCAGAAATTTTTCTAATCAGAATCCATCTTGCACAGACACAAATCTACCATTCATCTCCGCATTAAATATTGTTGCCATATTTAGTCAGGCACTCCTGCTATTCATCTTGAGGTGCTCGACAGTATTCAAAGGCAGATCTGCAATGTCATCAATCCCAATTTGGCAGCTTGACCTCAGGGCACCAGGAAGAAAAGACAGTGAGAAAGTGACTATCTAAATGCTACTAGATTGGCAACTAGGTCCCAACATTTTACAGTGAAAATACTCAAATGTAACTGTCTCTTCTACTCTATTAGTTTTTCTCACACATCCCACCTGTGGAACTCTCTTCAGTACACTTGCTTCCCTGATAGCTACAATCTCCAAGAGTTTAAGTGCAGCATCAATTGCCATCATTTATCCCCTTGGTTCCCATCTTTCTCTTATCCTTTCATCAACACCCCTGCATCTTGTTTCTCTTTCTTTTCTCTCTTCTCTCTTGTAACACACTGTACCCAAGTGGCAGAACTACCTTGCTTGTGGTTAATCAATTAAAAAAATTTGACAACAGTCAAAAAAGTGACTTTTGTCTCTATCTTGATGTCAAAGATCAAAGGATTGAGATATTAATAACTACTTAAGCCAGAGTTCTCTAAACCTTTTTAATTGATAAAAAGTAACATTTTTTTTACAACCCAATAAATTTGGCTAACCAAATGAATAATTTAAATGTATATGGAAATAATGGTAATTTCTTGTGCAATTTTGTTTTACAAAATGTTTAAATTGGTGATATATGTTCAAAAAAACTGGGTGGTCGAGGGAAAATCCATATTTTTTTTCTCACTTGTTTCTTTTTTCCTTGCAGCATTGCAAAAAGAGCCCTCGTTCAAGTATTGTTATTGATCTTTTCACCCCAGTAGCTCAAAGAATTTTGAAACACAACACAGTAAGTCAAATTTTATTGATTTCTTCTTTTTGCACAATTTTAAGAAAAAGGTTGGCTTTATACTCAAGTCTGTGGGCAGGCACTGGCCGATCTCTGTACTCGAGTCTGTGGGCAGGCACTGGCCGATCTCTGTACTCGAGTCTGTGGGCAGGCACTGGCCGATCTCTGTACTCGAGTCTGTGGGCAGGCACTGGCCGATCTCTGTACTCGAGTCTGTGGGCAGGCACTGGCCGATCTCTGTACTCGAGTCTGTGGGCAGGCACTGGCCGATCTCTGTACTCGAGTCTGTGGGCAGGCACTGGCCGATCTCTGTACTCGAGTCTGTGGGCAGGCACTGGCCGATCTCTGTACTCGAGTCTGTGGGCAGGCACTGGCCGATCTCTGTCTCGAGTCTGTGGGCAGGCACTGGCCGATCTCTGTACTCGAGTCTGTGGGCAGGCACTGGCCGATCTCTGTACTCGAGTCTGTGGGCAGGCACTGGCCGATCTCTGTACTCGAGTCTGTGGGCAGGCACTGGCCGATCTCTGTACTCGAGTCTGTGGGCAGGCACTGGCCGATCTCTGTACTCGAGTATGTAGACAGATGTTAGTTGGGTAAAGAGAAAATCTGTGATTCAGTATTCCTTAATTATAGGTATTTGTTAAACCTACCTTAAGTTGATGCAAGGACAAAAGCTTTGCCCTCATTGAGGAGTGGAATTTCCACACATTAGCAATACTAGATGACCTCTATACTAAATTAGGCAGCAAGAGTTAATCCATTATGACTGGATTCATAACCAATTATGTGTTGGGTTTTCTTCTCAATATATTTGCTCTGGATCCATTGGGCTCTCTATTTCTATCTAATTGGTAATTTATATTAATTAGGTTAAATCTTTTTGATTATCTACTCCATCTTGTTGCCATTCTCTTCTATCTATATATATATATATATATATATATATAGTCATTTGACATATTGTTAGCTCTGTATATTTAGTTCATTTGTTTTGACTGTGCACTGAGCCCCCCTTTTTTCTTTTTTTTTTTTTTCAATCTACTTTCTGCTGGTCCAACCAGCTACTATTTTACTTGTGTGTGTGTGTGTGTGTGTGTAGATATATATATATATATATATATATATACACACACACATACCACAGTTTAAAAATTTGAGACCATCCTGGTAATTTTTAAATTGGCCAAAAAGTAAATGTTTTGAACTTTAAATAAGAGAAAATTATTATACATTATTAAAAAGTGAGACAAGATTTTTATCATAAATTTTAGAAAAGAATTTTATGATTAAATTTTACCCTCATCAAAATACCCTTCTTTAGCCTTGATGACTGTAGCACATTTTTGGCATTCATTGCAAAAGTTTCTCAAGTTTGATAATTGATTTAATTCTTTATTCAACGACTCTAACAGCTCTTTTCAGTTTTCTATAACTCTTCAGTCTAGTTCATCCATGCTAATTCTGGGGGTTGCTTACAATTTTTGAATTGTAGTGTGTGTGTGTGTGTGTATATATATATATATATATATATATATATAAAACACAAAGTGGGAAATTTTTTATCAAAGACACATTTCACAAGAGAAAGCTTGTTATCTTTGAGTCATTCATTTGAAACTGATGACATCAAAGAAAACATAAAATTTCTACACTTTTTCTCTTCACCTTCACTATTAGACATCAGACACACATATATACATATATATAAAATATTGAGAGGAAAACTTAACACATAATTTCCTCACCATATTTTATATTGTGCTGGATAATATCCATTGAGCTCCCTAAAGTTTATCTAATTGGTATTTTATATTAATTAGATAAAATCTTTTGGATTATCCTCTTCATTCTCTCATATATCCTATGCTGTCGATACCACAACTCGAATATCATGCATTCTGCAATCATCAGGTGTTTATTATGAACTGACTGTTCTGGGATTTGAATTTTTGGTTCCTGTGTTGTTCATGTTAGTTATGTTATAATAATGGGATGCTATTTTTTAATTTTTATAATTGCATATTTTTATTTGATTTGATTTGGAGTAAAACTTTAAACATATAATTGGAAAGTAAAAATATTGATGTTAAAATTTTAGTTAATAGGAAAATAATTTTTAAGGGAAAACAGAAAACATTTGATAGTAAAAAGAAAAAAAATGAACAAATCTGCATAGGAAAACCCATGTTAATCTGGGTTATTTTATTTGAGTAGATATTTATTTCTAGGCTTGCATGTAGTCATTAATTTATTTCTTTTGTTCAGTAAATTAGGATTCTTTTAAGTGTTTTAAGATAACAAGTTTTTCTAAAAGGCAAGTTACATCTATTTTCTATTCCATTATAAGGCTTGCATTTAGTGATACATATAATATATCAAGCTCCTTCATATACAGATATACGCATTTTTTGGTTGTATACTTTGTATATCATATTTTAAATGTGGTTATGTATGTATGTGTGTGTGTGTGTGTGTGTATGTATATATATATATATATATATATACACACAAATAAAACTTCGAAAATTACATGTGCCTTATGGCCATTTCAGCAAGGAAAAACCTCACTTCTTCAGTGATAAAAATCATTTCTTATACAAATGCAGTACAAAATTCATGCTCACAAGTTTACTGGGAAAAGGGCATAAATTTCTTTTTCCAGTAAGTTTACATGAAAAAATCCAGATAAAATAAAAAAGAATGTTAGGGAGAGGTGCTAAACAAGAGAGTAGATTGTTAGAAAGTTGTCATCTAGATATTGATATGGAGAGTAGGGAAGAAGGAGAAAAGAAAAGACGGTGAGAAAAATTAATGACTCAGTTATTGAAAATGACACTTAGATTACATCCATGTTAAATCAAAAATTAAGCATGTTGCCAGAAAGTAAAGGAAAAAAAAGAAAACAATGTCGTGGACATGGAAAGAGTTATAGAAGAAATGAGGTGGGTGGAAAAAAAGAAAAATCATGCCAGACAGCCATCAAAAGAAATGCCAGCTAAAGGAGAGTGGGGAAAAAAGGGATAGATACATTAAATGGAAAAAGAAAAGGAGAAAGAAAAGGGGGAAAGAGAAATAGAGAAAAGCCAAACATTACATGTTCGGCTCTGCCAAAATTTTTCCATTTAAAAAAATTTTGTCTTACTCTTGTAGGGAAAAATTACTTTAAATTCTATTGCTGAGGAGCAGAAATAGAAAATATTGCTTTGGAGGTGGTCTAAAAAGAGGATTTTGATAAATATGTACACATACACACACATTTTATATATATATATATATATATATATATATATATATATTAATTCAGATACTTCAATCCAAGGGAAAAAAGCAGGAAGGTAAATTCCAAAAAACCCGATCCTAATTAATATTAAAAATTTATTTTAATATTAAAAAATGATACATATATATATATATAATTGTAGAACTTATGAATGTTTTTCTTTTGTAAACAAGTTATTATGCAACCCAGGTTTCTACCTTTCAATGTTTTCAGGTGATTTAAATCACATACACACACAACTGTCTTTATCATAATAGAGAGGATATATATATATATATATATATATATATATATATATATATATACATACTTCACTACTCGTCAACATATTTGTGATAAAATAATAAGGCACTGTTAAAGATAGAACACAAGGCAAGAGATTTCATAACTGGTAACAAAGAGAATAAACTGAGCTGATGCCACATCACTATTGCCTCTCTTTCTCCAGGAGTGTGACAGGAGGGATACATATATATATATAATGCTCTTTATTATAATAGAGAGAGAGATACAGCATTCCTTCATTCAAACTTTTATTAAATAAACACAGAATGTGAGTTTCTCCCAGGGTTGAATTATTTGCTTCATTTACAGTCTATGCTCAGATTTTAATATTTAATTCTGGCAAATTCCTTTTCAAGATTTCATCTAAAATAAAGTGACTAATTCAAAACTAGCAGAACCTCACTGAAATCTGAAAGACGTTTTTACTTTTTGTAAAATAATTGATTTCTTGTTAATAATTGTATAAAAATAAAAAAGTAATGAAGAAGGATTTAATTCAGTTTATTATTTTAAATGTCAACACCCACACAAAATCTCTAAAAATCATATATAAGTATATTAGTACTCTGACTTTCTGAAGCCTTCTAGAACTTGGTTTTCTTTATTTGTGAGGTTGTATGTCATGCTATAGCTATAAACTTTTAAATGTGCTAAAAAAAATACATGAGTACTATCCAATTACATCATTAGCAAATTGAAAAATAAAGCTTCTGAAATATTTTTTATTTCCCTTATTGCAGATATGGTAAAATTGAATTTTTTGTTTGCCAAATGACCCTTTTCAAGAACTGAAACAAATTGTCTTTTTCATTACTTTTAAAACATGTTCATCAATTTATGACAAAGAAACATGGGGTTGCAAAAGACATCATAACTCTAATATATATATATAATTTTGTAATTTAAGGTCCAGTGGTGCATTAAATTTTTTAAAATTTAATTTCAGGATTTTGGCAAATTACCAAATATGCGCAGATTTGTCCAGGAATATATTCTAGCCTTAAACTCTCAAAATGATGGCTTTAAGGTGGTTCAAGCCTTCGTAAGAAAGTGAGTAATTGTTTTGTTTCTGATAAAACTTGCAACTGACTTCAAGTTTGCATGTATTCTTATAGCCAAAAGTCGGATGAGGCCAAAAAATGGAATTTTGCTGCTATATTTGAACTGGGGCTGCTCAATTTTCACTTTCCACCCTTGATAATAACATAATCATGTTTTAATATCCCACAGAAAGTTGCATTCAGAGTCATTGGTTTTAATGCTCCCATTTACATCCAAAGTCGATCCTTTTTAAATACAAACCTACATACTATCTAAATCAATTAACTTTTAATTGGAGTTATCTATATGCACGGAACTGCAGCTTAACTCTTGTCAATAGCAGGAATCAAGCAAGAATGATGTTATCTAATCTAAACTTATTTATAAATGGAACTTTGTGTGTGTGTCCGTTACCTATAGACTCAGAAACGGCTGAACCAATTTTCTTAAATTTACACAGTTGTACTATAAGCATCTGCAAGTATTCTTAGCTAGGTTTTTTGTCGGGTACCCCTGACAAATATCAAAAATCAATAATCAAAAAAATCGGATTATAGAAGGAGTGGCCTGATTTTAATCAAATTTGATACACTCATAGACAAAGACATAAGAAATGATATTCAGAAGTTTCAAGGTTGCAGTTCTTACAATAGTGCAGAAAAATTGATATATATATATATATATATATATATATATATATATATTAAGTTTTCATTACACCCGAGCAACGCCGGGCTATACTGCTAGTCTATAATAGTTGTGACTTAGTATAAGTCTAATTATTCTCTTTTAGAAACCAGTTAGTCTTACGGCATAAGATGTGATGATTCACATAACTAAGGCCTAGTCTGCCTTGAATAAATCTAATGTAAACTGGAAATCTGATCTAATAGACAACCTGAAGTGGAGATTCTTTCAACCTACTGTACAGATGGTGTTTATGTACGGTGCCACTGCTGAAGTCTATTTACGGCAAGCAAGATGAGAAAATCATTTCAAATAAATCCATGTATAATAATATCTTGAGATCTTTGCGATTTGGTCAATGCCACCCAATGCTCAATTGTTACAGGCAATTTAAGAACAAATTTCCTAAATCCATGAGATGTTTGGGACAATGCTAAATTTTGTACAAAAGTATGCCTGTGGTTAGTCCCTGGACTAGTTAGTGATATCAGCATTCACGTGTTCAGTACAAATGAGTAAGAAATGGCATCAGAGAGATAACTAAAAGACTCAGCTTATCCAAGATGTCCTCAAAGTATTGGCAGCTAAATGAGAACAAAAGACAGGAATAATTCAAAGAGCATATGGTCAACATTTTGCGTGTCTATAATCAAAATGAAAAGAATTAATAAGTATATAATAATAATAATAATAATTGTTCATCTCAACAATCAGAAATTCCTTAATTTCTTCATGAGCACCATTTTTTAAAATTACATGAATGTTGGTTACTTTCTGCAGTCTCATGAATATCAAACCCATGTAAAAATTTGTAGAACTTGTTTAGAAATCTTTTTTGCATTTCTGCTTTTTATTCTCTTGTTGTTGCTGCTTTGCAGTTTTATTTTTGTTTTGTGTTTTTGTCTGTTTTTTGTGTTATTTTGTTTAAATCTTTTGTGTTTCATTTGTCATTTCCTTTGTCTCCCCCTTTGTTTTGTTTCCTTTGTCTCCCCCCATTGTTTTGTTTCCTTTGTCTCCCCCCATTGTTTTGTTTCCTTTGTCTCCCCCCATTGTTTTGTTTCCTTTGTCTCCCCCCATTGTTTTGTTTCCTTTGTCTCCCCCCCCATTGTTTTGTTTCCTTTGTCCCCCCCCCATTGTTTTGTTTCCTTTGTCCCCCCCCATTGTTTTGTTTCCTTTGTCCCCCCCATTGTTTTGTTTCCTTTGTCTCCTCCCCCCCATTGTTTTGTTTCCTTTGTCTCCTCCCCCCCATTGTTTTGTTTCCTTTGTCTCCTCCCCCCCATTGTTTTGTTTCCTTTGTCTCCCCCCCCCATTGTTTTGTTTCCTTTGTCTCCCCCCCATTGTTTTGTTTCCTTTGTCTCCCCCCCCCATTGTTTTGTTTCCTTTGTCTCCCCCCCCATTGTTTTGTTTCCTTTGTCTCCCCCCCCATTGTTTTGTTTCCTTTGTCTCCCCCCCCATTGTTTTGTTTCCTTTCTCTCTCCCCCCCCATTGTTTTGTTTCCTTTCTCTCTCCCCCCCCCATTGTTTTGTTTCCTTTCTCTCTCTCCCCCCCCATTGTTTTGTTTTCTTTGTCTCCCCCCCATTGTTGTGTTTCCTTTGTCTCCCCCCCATTGTTGTTTTGTTTCCTTTGTCTCCCCCCCATTGTTTTGTTTCCTTTGTCTCCCCCCCCATTGTTTTGTTTCCTTTGTCTCCCCCCCATTGTTTTGTTTCCTTTGTCTCCCCCCCTTTGTTTTGTTTCCTTCCTCCCACATTAGTTTTTTTTTTTTTTGCCACTTCTATTTTGTTTTTGTTTGCACTTTTCCCCTCTCATAGTGGCAAAATTGAATTATTCTATGTCATTACATGATCTGTCAATGCTTGAAGTCAAGCTGTCATATCTCATCAGCTGTTTGCTACCTCAGTCGAGTAATAGTTAACAAAATTAGTCTGGTTGAATATTACTGCTGAATAACTATTTTTATCCTCAATGAGTGCCCCATACAAAATTCAACATTAAATAAACCAACAAAGATTGGTTGATTTTTTTTTGAAATGTCAATCACCAGTGCTTGTTACACATTGGCATTGCCAATAGAGCAGCAGCCTCTTATTGACTCCTCCAGGAAAAGGAAAGTTCCTTGAAGATATTTTATCAACCAGCTTCAAGTTGTAAGGCTATGATTAGTCATTATGAGATAATTTTTTTTGTTTTCTTTTCAGCATGCATGGACAGTCAAGTACCTGCCCCCACCCACGGGTTCTGCCTAATTTGGTGGCAGTCTGTCTTGCTTCTATTTATTCGTGTTATGAAGAAAAGAAAAAGTAAGTTGTCCATAGCTTTCTTTTTTTTTCTTGCTTTTTGATATGACAGGGTGCTGAAAACTTCTCAACCAAACCAAAAGGCTTTGCTACAAAATTTATAATAAATAATATTTAAAGTTATAATATCTGGGGAAGTTGTTTGGTTCGGGAGGGTTGTGGCACTCTATTTAATATTTTGCTGGTTAAAAAAAAATAACTTCTCATAAGTTAATTTTTATGATTGTAAAAAATTTTTATCACAATTGGTTTTGGCTAATGTTTTGACTATTTTGTTTCATTGATTTTTAGAACAACATTTACCCACTTCCAGCTTTCCTTCTACTTTTCTGTCCCTTCAGGAAGTAGGTGATCATGACTCTCCACAACTTTCTGTCCTTTGTAGCCCTTAATAAATTATCTATTTTCTAGTTCTTCTAATCCCTGTTCTACCAACCATTTACACAATCTCGCTTGGCAGATTATGTACTGTTTTCCTCTGTCCCTCTTGTTTTCAATATGCGCTGTGAGTGCCAAATTCTCCAAGCTCTCTTTCTTCATTATGTGCCCTAAAAATCTCAATTTTCTCCTAGTGATATTAAGTATATGTGTTCTTTTTGTTTCCATTGCTTACATGTTCTGTCCATGGTATTTTCAACATATTTCTTTAGAACCACATTTCTGTTTCTTTGTTTCAAGGGATTATCTAACATTCTCTCTCTCTCTCTCTATATATATATATATATATACACACAACCACCACAGACAACCACACCTCCCTCTCATTAGCATGGAACAGGCTTGCCTCCCAGAGAGTAAAACGCTATGCCTGCTTGGCCTGACACTCTAAGCGGACCTCAAGTGGAATGACTACGTCGAATCCATTGCTAAATCCGCTGCTATGAAAGTCGGCTCTCTGTGCAGGGCCCGGAAATTCTTTCCATCTGAATCTATCCTGCGCTTATATAAATCTACCATCCGCCCGTGTATTGCTGCCACATCTGGTCAGGTGCCCCTGCTATTCTCCTCAGGGTTCTTGACAAAATACACCGATGAATCTGTAATGTGATTGATACCGACTTGGCTGACCGCCTGCAGTATCTCTCTCACCGGCGTGACATGGCATCCCTGTGCCTCTTCTATAAATACTTTCATGGCTTCTGTTCTGACAAACTTAAATCACTGGTGCCCCCTAGATGTGAATTTGCACGAGATACTAGATTGGCAACTAGGTCCCACCCTTTTTACAGTGAAACTGATAAAATATAACCGCAATTTCTACTCCAACAGCTTCTTTCCTCGCACTTCTCGCCTGTGGAATTCCCTACCACATGCTTGCTTACCCGATGGCTACAACCTCCAGGAGTTTAAATGTAGGGTCAGTAGACACCTCCTAACACACTAATTCACACCCACTCTCTCCAACCCTCTCCCTATGTACATCCTAAGTCGTCTTTCACGCTCCTTCTGACATTTCCTATACCCAATCGCTCTATGTAACCTCCTGCACTATAGTGGCAGTGGAATGCCTTGCTTGGGGTGACACGATTAAAAATATATATATATATATATATATATATAAAATGTTAGCATCCACTTCTATATTTGAGGACTGGTATTACATAACAGATAATTACTCTTTTACCAACTTAGTTACTTACCAGGCTCAATGTTGCTTGACTTCGGTGACTGAACAGGATCTAATGTTTGAAAGTGATGTGGCCATTGGCCCTCATTTGATGCCTAGAATGGTATACACTGATTTTAGTGTTTTAAGAATATTACTACTACTACTACGAATTCAACTGGAATCCAAACCGAGTGAATTCTAGTTGAGTTAGTTGCATTCACTTACTCGCAAATACCCTTGGGAAAGGTATCTGTCTCTTCTCCCTCCAGTTATGGGTTAAATAGCAGGATAGATTAGGTTCTATAGCTTTGGTTGGCAACCTACTCAGCTATATTCCTTTCAAGATATTATCACCCAAGCAAACTGACTATGACTAATAATAATAAAACAGACATCTACTTAAACATGTGTACAAACTAAATATAAACATAGTAGTAAAAAAATACTATTGAATTAAATAGAAATCCATTATTTACTTTAAAAAAAAATGTGTTTTATGTATAAAAAAAATAAAGTTAACAGTTCGAGCCCCCATAGGGCCATTTTTTTCAGGCAGTGTCTTTCATTTGGTAGGTGGCTGGGGATCATTACCCAGCACCTGAGATGCCCTCAAAAAGCATTAAACTTTGACCTTGTATCCCATGTGACATGGGCGCATGGATAAATACCCATTAACTACAAAAGATCTCAAATGAAAATGTGCATTGTTTTTAAATAGGGTAATTGAGACTTGCCTTAACTGTCTAATGGTGGCTCTCTGTAGTCTAATGGTAAGGCTCTCTGTAGTCTAATGGTAAGGCTCTCTGTAGTCTAATGGTAAGGCTCTCTGTAGTCTAATGGTAAGGCTCTCTGTAGTCTAATGGTAAGGCATGCTTGGCTAAAAAGTAGTTTCCCTGATAAAAGAAAGGTTTTTATCAAGAGTCACATTTTCTTAATTTCAAAAGTCAATAAAACAAATGTTTGCTCAGACACATTTACTCACAAAACTATAAATGCTCATATTTAAGGCTGCCAACTATACCACAAAATGTGGGATTGTCTTGCATCTTCATGCTGAAGGACATGCTGAAGGACATGTCCCACATTAACTGATGCAAGACTGTTTTATTGAGAATAAATTTTTTTTTTAATTACCCAGCATTTTTTTTTCCTTCTAGATCTAATTAAACATGATCAGTTTTGTTTCACTATGAAATTCTGATTTATTCTGACCCCATAAACTGAGCTGCTGTTTTGTACTGAACATATAAAACTGAACAAAGCTACTTTGGTTTGTTATTTATGTGTCATAAATCTACTTTGGTATACAATTTACACTTTATATTGTGATCCGCAATAAGAAAAGTTATAGTTATCAAGAACAATGCTGTTTATCACTAGAATATAATTAACATAAAATCTTTTTATTATCTTAATTACATTTTCTCTGTGATATTTTTTTTTTGTTTTAATCATATCACCCCAAGCAAGGCATTTTACTGCCACTGTTTTGAAGGTGGTTACATAGGAGAAAAGTTATAAGAGTGACAGGTTATAGGGGATGTCAGGAAGTGGGTAAGAGAAGGATGAGAATACTGATGAGTGGACGGAGAAAAGAGCATGAGAGAGTGGATGCAGGTTCGTGAGATAGGAGATGACTATTGACTTTACATCTAAATTCTTGGAGATTGTAGCTGTCGGGCTATCTATCTATTTTATAATCATATTGCCCCAAGCAAGGCATTTTACTACCACTGTTTTGCAGGAGTTACATAGGAGGAAAGTAATGAGAAAGAATGACAGGTTATAGGGAGTGTCAGGAAGTGGGTAAGAGAAGGATGAGAATACTGATGAGAGTGGAGTGGACAGAGAAAAGAGCATGAGAGAGAGGATGCAGGTTAGTGAGATAGGAGATGACTATTGACTTTACATCTAAATTCTTGGAGATTGTAGCTGTCAGAAGCAAGTAAACGGAAGGAAATTCCACAGGAGGGAAGTGCGAGAAAAGAAGCTGATAGAGTAGAATTTGAGTTTACATTTTATTGGTTCACAGTAAAAGGGTGGGACCTAGTTGCTAATTTTGTGGCTTGAGTAAATTCATATATAGAGGGCACCAGTGAGCTAAGTTCATTGGAACAGAAGCCGTGAAAGTATTCCAAATTAAAATTTGTATAATGTAGAGGTTTTAGCTGATGTACATGCTGTTTCTCTTTAGAATATAACTAAAAAAAAATCTTTTTTAATATTTTAGTTACATTTTCTTTTTTATATACATGTTTTACTATGTAGATCAGTCAGTTAAGTGACATACGTGAGATACACTTTGGTGATTATGTCTTGAAAGAGACATAGGCAGAAAATTATCCTGCAGTAGGTTACCATCTCTTTCTGCAATAGAATGGTTGTCAACCAAGGCTATAAAACTCAATCTCTCCTGCTATTTAACCCATAGCTGGATGGAGAAGTGATGGATTCACAACTTTCCTAAGGGTACTTGCGAGTAAGTGGAAGCAACTAATTCAAATGGAATTTAAACTTGGCTCTTCGATTTCTTGTTACAAGCCGATATCCACCGCACTATGTTGATATCAATCCAAAGTAAAATTTGTACAGTATAGGTACTGTTTCCTTGTAGATAACAAGCCGGCTGAAGTGCCATTTTCTACTGACCATATAAAATTCTTGGAGGACAATCTGTTACATACGAATTGTTATTACTCAAAAAAAAATAGATTTAATTAGGTTTTTGTAGGTCTACGGATTCCATGATCGAGAAGATGAACCGTTTTACTCTCAAAATAATCAAATGTAACTCTCACTTCTACTCTATCAGTTTCTTTTCTCACGCTTTCTGCCACAATCTCCAAAGGTTTAAGTGCAATAAATTGTCATCACCTATCTCCTTGATACCCACTTCTTTCTTACCCTTTTTTCAACATCCCCTGTATTGTTATTTTTCTTTTCTCTCTTCTCACTGTAACTCCCTGGGCACCAATGGCAACACTGCCTTGTTTGGGGTAAAACGATTTAAAAAAAAAAAACAAATAGCTTTACCCGGGGGGTGGGGTCTGCAACCGTCTTTATTTTAATTTTAAGCAGTTGGAAATCCTGCTCATTAATAGAAAATACAAAAACTAATCTCATAACCCGGATGTCTTGAATTACCTACTGGACTTTTGCTCATTTTGACACCAAACCTTCTGAATGTTGAGCCATGCCCCATGCCAAGAAGGAAATGAAAGAAAGAAAAGGTGCTATTGGATAGTGAGAAAAACAATACGTAAAATAAAATACAAAGATTAACAAAAAAAAAAAAGCTGATTTCAAAATTGACTCGTTTTTATTTATGTTGACACATATGTCTGTTACTTGTTTTTTGCTTTCGCTCTTTTTGTCTTGTTTTTATATATATATATATATGTGAGAGAGAGTTAGTGTTTTTGTTATCCAGTCTGTCTGACTCTTTTTTTCTTTTAAATCCATCGTGACATTTCTTTGTCTCTCTGTAGGCTTGTCTCACCCACCTATCCTTGTCTAATTTCTTTCACTTATACAACTTCCGGCCTGTTAGAATTGACTTCTTGTCACTTTTGTGTGACAGGTGTCGACATATGAGGCTTCTTTTTTTTTTTTTTTTTTTTTTTTTTGGAACTTCTCCGAATATTAAAGGTGACATGTCACTTTTTCTCTCTCTCTCTCCCTCTCTCTCCCTCTCTCTCCCCCTCTCCCTCTCTCTCCCCCTCTCCCTCTCTCCCCCCTCTCTCTCTCTCCTCTCTCTCTTTCTTTTTGTTTGTTTGTGTCTTTCGGTGCACTCTTTAACAATCTGTGCGCCATTTTCTCTTCGTTTCTAACTATGTGACTCTCCCTCCTTTGCTGCGATCACAAAGGCCTTTGTCAAACTTCAATAACGATGCATGTCTCACTTCCTGTTTGAATACACACTTGTCATCACATTAGAATGAATGATTTATTTTAATTTTATTAAAAAAAAAAATGCCTTTTTTGTATTGTAGCAGTTGTCATTATCATCCATTTTTTAACAATACCTCCACTCATTTTCCATTCCTAAGTTTTAAATTGAATTTTTAAAAATAAAAAACGTTTCTTGACACTTTAATTTTAGCTTAATTGAAAGCTAAATGATTAAATTATTTCCAGTAAGCAAAATACTCGGGTGTATTTCAAAGAGAAATTATATTCATTGGAATTTAAAATTTTTAGATTTTTTTTTTTTCAATTTTTTGGCCATATTTTGAGCGATCGATAAATTTGTAAACAAAATTAAATTCACGGTTATAAAATATACATCTCTCACGCGTTATTTTTGGAAAATTAGCAAATTTAAATTTAAATTAATCTGATTTGAAACAAATATTACTTTGTGGCATAAAATTTCGAATAAAAGTATCTCTTAATCAGAAAGGTCTGACTTGTTGACCTTTCAAGTAGGCGATAATGAACCCTGTCGTAAATCAGTTCCCACATCTGGAAGTATAGTGACCAAAAAATGACATAACCCAATTTAACATTTCGTAAGGGGAACAAGCCTTGAAACATGTGACCTTTTAATAAGTTTCTTATAAGAAAAAGTAAAATGTGTAGTTAACATTAAAAACGTTATTTTAAGAATCTTAATTCTAAATGATTTGTATTAAGCTTTTCAATTTTCGATTTGTAAATAGTCTTTACTTAATAACCGTAACTGGAAGAAATTTAAAAGATGTTTAAAACTTTACAAATCATCATAATTAGCAAAGAAAAATGAAAACAGTTCTTATGAAAATTCATTATTCATCGAAATTGTATTTTTTTCTTCTTCAGAATATATCCTTCAATCATATTATTTATAAAATCAATTAAAAGTTTATCTAAATTAAAAATGGCGTAGTTTTTTATTTTACTATTCGGAGTAAATTTTCGGAAAGATGGAATCATAAAGAAAGGAAACATGATTTACATTCCTCAATGAGTCCTGCATATAACTAATAAAAAATTGGTATAGGTAATGAATTTCTAAGTTTCATGCAAGTAATTGGAGGGAAGGAGTAACAGATGTAATATATATAACGTGTGTGTGTGTGTGTGTGTGTGTGTGTATACTTTTACCAAAATCTTTTTAAAATAATAATTGTATAAACAATTGAATTCATTTGTGAATAAGTTTCGAAAGTTTCATTAAAATCAGACAATTATTTGAATTTTGCAAGAATTTTCAAATTAATATCTTCCAACGCCAAAAACGACTTGCGTAATATTACTTTTGCCATAGGAGTAACATGACGTAAATCTCGGGTGAATGGCTGACGAAAAAAAATTTAACCAAAATTTCGAACACGTTAGAAAATATTAAAAAATTTAAAAAAAACATAATGACAACAAAATTTGATCTTTCTTCTTAATAATAACCTTTTGATAAAACTTGGTTTTTAGTAAGTTTGAACCCTTTTAACATCATGCTATGGTGTTTTTTCGGCCACTGCATGGAGGTACCTGATTTAATGTAACATTGCATATGCAAAAAAAAAAAAATGTTTTCAGCCTGTTATGCTTATGTTTTAATTTCAGCTAAGATAAAAATGGGACACAAATACAAAACTAAATTTTGTGTGGGTAGGGTAACGGATCTGAGTTCGATGTCCTGGTATCTCTGTTGGATTCACTTTCAAATTAACGCCGTTGGGAAAGTCCTGAATCCGCCTTTTTGTTTCACCTAAGAGTTAAATAGCAGAGTAGACTAGACGCTATAGCCTTGGATTACAACCAGACCAAGCATGACGATGCTTATGCAAATTAGCAGGATGAGATGGACAAATTGTCGCTATTTGACATTTTTAATTTCGGGCATGCGCGTTTTCATTTTTAATTTTGTCGACTGTACAGTATGGTAGGGTCAGTTGAACACCGTCTGTGAGAAAGAGTATCAAAACGCAATTCACTCCGTCAGAAATTTGGAAGTGACATGCAGTGTTTTGGTGTCAATTTAAGGACAGTGCTGAGGATTCGGAAAGAGTTTCATGAGTCTAACGGTGATTACGAATATTGGAGTGATCACTAGTGGTGGCGACGTAATGCTTCTATCCATCTTCCCATGGGGCCTCAGACTCAACACTGAGGCCTACATCAGGTGCCTTAAGGAGGTAGCGCTGCTCTAAGTCAAGAGGGTGGCTGCTGAAAGACCCTATGTCTGGTAACAGAACTGCACTATGTCACACAAGCAGGAGAACCCGGTCATGACGATCAGACAATTTCTGAGACCACGTCACTCTCTACATCTGGCCAGACTACAAACTCCCTTAATTATTGTGTGTGGGGGGCAGAGTTAGCAAGATGCCAATTAAACTCCTTGTAACACCAAAGGTAAACTGAAGGTAAGGATTATAGCAGCATTCACCAACTGAAGGTGACCGCCCAGAAGAGGAGCAGATTTCGAAATCGTCTGGAAGTTGGAGTTGAAGCCAGTGGTGATTTTATTGAATCAATTTGCTTTAATATTTCAAGATATTTTGCGTAAGTTTGGTAAATATATATCTGTCAAAATGAAATGTCAGTTTCATTTTCATTTTGGCCTCATTTAGACAATTCATCCATCGCACCCTGTATATTGGGAGATTACTAAATGGATGTGCGTTGTGGTGCATTGGATATCGGCTCAGAACGAGAAATCGGGGAGCCGAGTTCGAATTCCAGCTGAATTCATTGCATTCACTTACGCGCAAATATCCTTGAGAAAGGTATTAATCCGCCTATTCCTTCCAGTTATGGGTTAAATAGCAGGACAGATTGGGTTCTATGGCCTTGGTCGGCAACCAATCTACCGCAGAAAGCAATGGCAACCTACTGCGGGATAATCTTCTGCCCTGTCAGTCATGTCTCTGTCGAGATATGATCGCCCAAGCGTGTATCACGTATGGCACTCAACTGACTGACTTTCTCCAACCTGCCAATTATTCAGATTCAGAACACAACTTTTACCCGCATTAGACACATCAAAGTTTTTTTTTGTTTTTTGTTTGTGTTTTTTGTTTTGTTTTGTTTTTTTTTGTGTGTTTTTTGTTTTGTTTTTTTTGTGTGTTTTTTGTTTTGTTTTTTTGTTTTGTTTTGTGTTTTTTTGTTTTGTTTTGTGTTTTTTTGTTTTGTTTTGTGTTGTTTTGTTTTGTTTTGTGTTGTTTTGTTTTTTTTTTGTTTTGTTTTGTGTTTTTTTGTTTTGTTTTGTGTTTTTTGTTTTGTTTTGTGTTTTTTTTTGTTTTGTTTTGTGTTTTTTTTTGTTTTGTTTTGTGTTTTTGTTTTGTTTTGTGTTTTTGTTTTGTTTTGTGTTTTTGTTTTGTTTTGTGTTTTTGTTTTGTTTTGTGTTTTTGTTTTGTTTTGTGTTTTTGTTTTGTTTTGTGTTTTTGTTTTGTTTTGTGTTTTTTTATTTGTTTTTGTGTTTTTTTTTTGTTTTTGTTTTGTGTTTGGTTTTTGGTTTTTTTTGTTTTTGTTTGTTTTTGTTTTTTTCGTGTCGGTCGGTTTCTCTTTATACAGGGTTCCCTCGCTTTTCGCCGTTAATGTGCTCCGAGAACCCCACCCCCACCCTACCCGCTAAACGTCAAAAACTGAAGTACGGACGCAGTATTTATTTTATTATTTAAATATCTTTTAGGCCCATACAAACTCACCCCATGCCAATATTAACCCAACCTCTATCTTTATTACTCTCCCCCACACTCTTACATAGTATTTCATGTATACAGACTTTCGTATTTGTGAAGATACTAGCGAAATCCGTGAAATTTCCACGGAAGGATAATTATGATTTCCTGGAAAAATTTTACTTTGTCATACTACAAATGATAGTACCGTCTTCAAACATAAAGGTATTGGATAATAAAATAACGATAACACAGTGTAATTTTGTTAAAATATCTATAAGAGTAATGTCCATAGAAGCTACTTTACTGTGAGAGATATGTTTTTTTTATTACTGAAAAATCATGGCTCCTGTGTTCATTGTAAACATTTTCTCAAGATTTTTTAAAAAATAATAATTTCAAAAATAATTTCATTTATTTGTGAATGAGTGCTGATAGTTTCATTAAAATCCGACAATTATTTGATTTTTGCGAGAATTTTCAAATTAATGTATTTGTCACCGAAAAAAGTGTGTGATGCAATTATTACGTTTCTATTGTGAAACAGTCATAACGTTTCTTTAGCCGCAAACTCAAATCAAAACAAAACTTTCTGACAAAATTTTAAAAATGTTAGAAGAGATTAAAAAATGTTTTTAAATAATTAAAGTTACTTTAAAGGCTCCTGTGTCCATTGTAAACAGAAAAGACCAACTGAGTAAGTGTGTAGAAGCCAGAAATTTCGTTATTAGGTCGCAGGATACGACAACAAATCTGCCTATTCTTACTATATTGTACAGTAAACACACACACACAATTACTCTACAACCACTAGCTTAAGCTGCTACTGATACGATAATGTTATAAACTCTCTCCTTCTCCTAATCTTTCACTCTTTAGTACCCTTTCGTTTGGCAAAGGTGAGCGAAAGGCTAAGGAGAGTAAAAAGATAGAGGGGAATGAAAAGCTCGTGTTAGAGAGTGTGGTGTAACGGACGGAGTAACTAAGGAAGGAACAAGCAGAATTCTAATATAGATATAGTAAAATATCAGTTTACAGAACAGTAGTAACTGTTGCACATGACCGTGCACACTCGTAAAGTACTATTCGCTCGTATTGCACAAGTGTTTAAAAGGCACGTCACGAAAACATTTGCTACGTAAAAATTTAGTAAGATTCATAAACAATAAAAAATTACAGCACTGTAGAGCAAATATCAGCTTAACCGAAGATCACCGTATACTGTACAGTACATACGCAAAGCACACGTAATCTTTTTTTATTTTTTTTTTTATTCGTGTCGCCCCAAGCATGGCATTTGACTGCCACTGTTACATAGGACGTAAGTTATGAGAAAGAGTGACAGGTTACAGGAAGGTGTCAGGAAGAGGGTAAGAGAAGAATGAAAATACTGATGAGAGTGGAGTGGACAAAGAAAGGAGCATATGAGAGAGAGAGAGAGGATGCAAGTTAGCGAGATAGTAGATGACAATTGACTTTACATTTAAATTCTTGGAGATTGTAGCTGTCGGGAAAGCAAGTAAACGGAAGAAATTCCACAGGCGTGAAGTGCGAGAGAAGCTGCTGGAGTAGAATATACGTTTACAATTTATTGCTTTCACAGTAAAAGGGTGGGACCTAGTTGCTAATTTTGTGGCTCGAGTAAATTCATGTATATGGGGTACCAGTGAGCTAAGTTCGTCTGAGTAGAAGCCATGAAAGTATTTGTAGAAGAGATACAGGGAAGCTGCATTGCGCCGATGATAAAGTGACTGTATCCGAGCTGCCAAGTCAGTATCGATCACACTACAGATTCTCCGTTGGATTTTGTCAAGGACACCTAGGTGAATAGCAGGAGCACTCGACCAGATATGGCAGCAGTATTCAAGGCGGATGGTAGATTTGTATATGTGCAGGATTGTTTCAGATGGGAAAAACTTCCTGGCCCTGTACAGAGAACCGACAACATCACGCCCAATAGATACAGTATGTACAGTATTTAACAAACTGTGCGTATAACAGTAGAGTATTTTTTCCGTCAGTCAATAGCGAGTCGTGTACGGTCTCTCGTAGGTAGAGATTACGGGAGAAGACGAGACCCATTGTGTTCGCGAGGCGCAGAAGTATTTCAGTGCGTATGTTGTTTGATTTTTTTCTTTTGTTTTGTTTTTTTTTTTTTTGTTTTTGTTTTTTGTAAAACTGTGCAATATGCTTTAATTTATGTATTTTATTTTAGTGTTTTTAATTTTTTAATCTTTTCTGGCGAGAAAATACCTATTTTTACTGTTAAGTACATAAGAATGACGAATTTTTATGACTTTCGACTTTTCGCGGATTTTCTGAAGTTTTTCGTAATTTCCGAGATATCAAATTATATATATATATATATATATATATATATATATAAGCTCGTGGGACTGCGAAAGGTGAACCGCGCATTGGCGAGAGAGCACTGTATGTGGGTTTGAATTAACTTGAAGAAATCTATGCTTTGTCGTCTATTTAGTATTACTTGCATCCTATATAGATATTCCCTAGTTCTAATTATATCAAGAAACCCCTTCAAACACACCCGAAAAAAAAATTAAATAACACTTCAAGAGAAATGTGTATGACAAATCCAATGTTGCCATTTCCCTCTTCATCAAATGTTACATAATGTAAACAACCCAGCAACTAACTTATCGTGACCTCTTAAATTCACTGTTTTCTGGCACTAACATGATCAAATTTCAAATATAAACTGTTTGTCCATTTGGAATACATTCATAAGAAAATATCTTTAGTGTGCCGTGTCTTTTCAGGACATAAGTGCTATGGCCTGTTAGGGCCAGGAAGAAAGACACGGAAAAAAGAAAGGAGGTTGGAATAACAGAACATATATATAAAATAAGAGTGTTATTAGTCAGCAGATAGAAGTGACCGTCCGAACTGTCAAGTTACACTGTCTCGACTGCCTCCTTTAGTAAGCCACGTGGGTTAGTATTTAATGAAGGGGGAAGAGTTCATTCCAATATAGGTAGGACACAATAACAATAGGTGATCATGGACCACCACTAACCCCTATTTCTTGTCGCTCTTAACACTTTATCTCCTAAACCCCGCTCTGCCATCCACTTTCTCAAGCCGACCAAGTATGTTTCGCGTTACTTTCCCCTGTCTATCTGTCTCGTAAGTATCAGATTCTCCAAGCCCTCCTTTCTCATTACGTGTCCCAGAAACTTCAGCTGTCGCATTCTGTTACTAAGAATAAGTTTCCTTTTCGTTTGCATCCTCTTCAAAATCTTGTCGTTACTCATATGTTCGGTTCATGATATCATCACCTTTCTTTTGTAGAACCACATTTGTGTTGCTTCGAGTCTCCCTCTCGTCTTTGAGAAGATTGTCTAACATTTACTGCCTTATAAAAAAAAACAGATATAGCACAACAGTCCAGTACTCTTTGTTTCCAACGAAGTCTTCTTGTCTCTCAGTACTCTGCTTGGCTTTTAAAATGCGTCCTTGACCATGGTAATGCTCCATCGGATCTCAGTATCACACTTTTCGTCCTCTGTGAGAACACTTCCCAGGTATTTAAATTCCTGCACCTGCTTGATGTTAATATCCCCAACTTGTAGTTGGTATTTGGGGCTTCTCTATTTGCTGATGACCATGGAACTTGTCGAACAGAAAGGAAAACTGGCCCTTGTAGTACAGATGCCAATTTCAATTTAATTCAAATTGTATGCGTACGTGTATACATTTGCGTGTGTGCCTGTATGTTTCAATTGAAAGACAGACTTAAATAGGACTTCATGATAAACAATATTTTTTTAAGAAAATATTTCTTTTTCCTTTTTGATAGTGAAGAATAAATTCTTAGGATTTCTTACTCTTGAGCATGCAGCATACAACTGACCTTGCGTAAATATTTCTTTCTGGAGTCAAATTCCAACTTTTTGAATTCTTAAAGTTTGTAGCTGTCGGGAAAGCAAGTAAACGGAAGGGAATTCCATAGGCGTGAAGTGCGAGAGAAGAAGCTGCTGGAGTAGAATTTTCGTTTACAATTTATTGCTTTCACAGTAAAGTTGCTAATCTTGTGGCTCGAGTAAATTTATGTATAGGAGATACCAGTGAGCTAAGTTCGTCTGAGTAGAAGCCATGAAAGTATTTATAGAACAAATAAAGGGAAGCCACATTTCATTTTTTTTTTTTTTATGTATGTGAAAGGGCCTTGTGATTTGCAGTGACAAGATATGTGTAATACGCGCGGATAGTACTTTACGAATGTGCACGGTCATGTCCAACAGTTATTACTGTACTATAAACTAGTATTTTACTGCATAAATATGAAATTTTGTATATATGAAATACTATGTAAGAGTGTGGAGAAGAGTAATAAACATAGAGATTGGGTTAATATTAGCATGGGGTAGGTTTATATAAGTCTAAAGGATATGCAACAAAGCAATATTATATTTTTATTAAATAAATATTTTTTTATTTTTAATCATTAATTTTTTTTTAAATAAGAGAACTCCATCCCCCCAAAATTAATTAAAAATTTATTGTACTAAGCTACACATCCTAGTAAAACCAACTGTACTTTGTACTGCCTTACCTGTTTGTACGTTTTCCCAAAATTTGGTTTCAATTGGTCAGTGTATGGCTGTTAGAGGATGTGATGGACGGACAGACTAACATAAGTTAGTTATATATATATATATATGTGTCCAAGTGAATAAGGAACGAAGAAAAAATTAGCAACGTTCAAAACATTAATTTAAAAGAGTGCTCAATAGAGCTTTCAATATCAGAATGTACTTCTGAATAAACGTAGCGAGATCATTAGTATGTGTCGTCATAGAAAGTAATATAGATTGGAATAATTATCTTATTCTTCCATTTTTAGTCTCAATAATTTTTTTTTTTTTTTTTTTTTTTTTTTTAATTTGGCCAAGCAGTTACATTTCCCCCTACCGGCCACATACCTCCCCCTACCGGCCACATACCTCCCCCTACCATAGAAGAAATTACTACTAAGATTCCGCCAGTTTAACCCTATAAAAGCCATTATTCCCCAACCCCTTCCTTGACTAGACCAAGTCTGCGGTGTTACAATTTTTCCTCATTCTTTGTTTAAATGGGGTTGACGATGCATGTCTTAAACTGACATGTTGAAAATTGCTATTTCTCCACTAAATTTTATCTGAATTTACATATATATATATATATATATATATATATATAGGTGTGAGTTTGTGACCCTGGGTTTCACGCTCTTGCGATCGTCAGACAAATTGATTTTTTTTTTTTAAATTGACTATATGCAGGGCTGCGTATATTGCTGTATTTTTGTGGAAGTGGGAAGATTGGTAGGAAAATTTGTTGTTGTGAGAGACGCAGACATTTGACATAGACATTTGTACACCCATTGACGTGCGCAAAGGCACACACACGCGCGTGCCCGCCCACGGGGGGGGGGGTGACACAAGCATAACTATATACGAACCATATGAGACTTGGCATATATATGCATATGCGTGCTGTTGCTCACATACATACGCATTCGGTTTGTGTCAGGGTCACAAACTCACACCTATCTATATGAATATGTCAGCTTTATCACTGATATTGAGCGCTTTCAAATATGTACTGCGCATATATCCAAACTTATTTATAAATGGAACTTTGTCTGTGTGTGTGTGTCCGTTACCTATAGACTCCGAAACGGCGGAACCGATTTTTTTGAAAGTTTACACAGTTGTACTATAAGCGTCTGCGAGTGTTCTTAGCTAGGTTTTGTGTCGAGGTACACCCGATAAATATCGATAATCGAAAAAATCGGGTTGTAGAAGGAGTGGTCCGAATTTAATCAAATTTGATACACTCATAGACAAAGACATAAGAAACGATATTCAGAAATTTCAAGGTTGCAGTTGTTACAATAGTGCAGAAAATCGATAATATATATATAAAAGGCAAGATGTTTGTGTGTGTCTGTTTATCTGCCTGTATGTCTGTATTTTTTCAGCTCTTTTATTTTAGTTTTGCTTCAGGTTTGGCTCTAAGTAGGTATAATTGTAGTTCTTAGTCTTAGCCATGATACCATTCTCTCAGAGGACTTATTTAGCCGTCAAAATTCAGTTTACGACGAAAGACTTATTTAATATCGATACCAGGAAATTAAAATTTGACTTACATCCATTCATTTTTCTTTCAGTCTACGGTTTCGCTTTAACTGGAAACAACTATTGCTTTTTAGTCTTTCGTGCCAACGTCCAAAGAGTCTGAGCTTCAGTACCATGGATTAGTTTTAAAGCTTTCATTACACCCGAGCAACGCCGGGCTATACTGCTAGTAATATGTAAATAATATATATAACAAATTGCATACGTAATTTTCACACACACACACACACACATATATATATATATATATATATATATATGAGAGAGAGATTGTGCGGGAAATCATAAAAAAATGATATGAATTAAAATATTGTTTTTATTTTACTTTTTGTTATTTTTTTTTTAATTCTTTTTATTTGTTAAATTATTATTTTGCTAAAACCAGCTCTGCGCATTTGAAAGAGGGCATCACAAAAATCCTTTCCCTCCCAACTCTGTGACTGTATTACTATCTAAACTTAGTAGCATTTCACATATGTACACGTAGACACTTGGAAGAGTAGGGATGAATAACCAGTTTTTAGTCACAACCTTCTACCTTCCTGCTATCTGGCTAGACAAACGTCAGGGAAGTAATTCGGGGAATTGTCAGTGATAACTTGAAAATATATTAATTTACGTTCATCTCAGTTTGACTGGTTTTACCACATCCAAATGCTGAATGGAACTTAACTCCCACTTGAAACAATTTATCAGGTTCAGTCAACCTTTTTCTGACTCATAAAAAAGCTCCGTGACTTGTGGTATCAAAATTAGCTTCCTGGTATGTTGGGAAAGATTTCTCATGTCTCCGGACAGAATTGATTCAGACGCATTTATAAATCATTTATGTACATACGTAAGAAGAATCCTTTGAAGCCTTACAAGAAAGGGTCTTCTTATTCGGTTAGCTGTTCGACTGGTTACAGACTCTACTTCTATATGATAAAAAGAAAAACGGTATAGATGTTAGGATGAGTTATATAGAGAGAAAGTAAATGCATTTTCTCTCATTGCGTCTCCCTTCATGCTTGTTTAAAGGTGTGTCTACCTTTTTGTCTTTGCCTGTGTGCGAGCGTCTCTTTTTCTTTGACACACGCCCACAGTTGCAGAGCCGCCTCTTTGTGTGTGTGTGTGTGTGTCGTCTTTTGTGTGTGTGCGCGCGCGTGTGTGTCGTCTTTTGTGTGCGTGCGTGTGTGTCAGTCTTTTGTGTGCGTGCGTGTGTGTCGTTCGTGTGCGTGCGTGTGTGTCAGCCTTTGTGTGCGTGCGTGTGTGTCGTCTTTTGTGTGTGTGTGTGTGTCGTCTTTGTGTGCGTGCGTGTGTGTCGTCTCTTGTGTGTGGGTGTGTGTGTCGTCTCTGTGTGTGTGTGTCAGTCTTTTGTGTGCGTGCGAGTGTGTTTGTGTCTTTTGTGTGTGCGTGTGTGTGTATGTCTTTTTTGTGTGTGTGTGTCGTCTTTTGTGCGTGCGTGCTGTCTTTTGTGCGTGCGAGTGTATGTCTTTTAGTGAGTGTGTCGTTCAGTGAGTGTCAGTCTGTGTGCGAGTGTGTCGTTTTGTGCGTGTGAGTGTGCTGTCTTTTAGTGAGTGTGCCTGCTTTAGCAAGTGAGTGCTTGCCTTTTGTGCGTGCGAGTGTGTCGTCTTTTGTGTGCGAGAGTGTGTCTTTTGTGCGTGAGTGTGTCAGTTCTCGTGCGTGCGAGTGTGTCGTCTTTTGTGCGTGCGAGTGTGTCAGTCTTTGTGTGTGTGCGTGCGAGTGTGTCAGTCTTTTTGTGTGTGTGCGTGCGAGTGTGTCAGTCTTTTGTGTGCGTGCGAGTGTGTCTTTTTTGTGTGTGTGCGTGGGAAAGGGTTGCCTGTGTGTGTGTGTGAGTGTTTGTTCGTGTGTGTGTGTATGTGTGTCAGTCTTTTTGTGTGTGTGTGTGTATGTGTCGTCTTTGTGTGTGCGTGGAGTGTGTCAGTCTTTGTGTGTGTGCGTGTGTGTGCCTGCCTTTGTGTGTATGTGAGTGTGTCAGTCTTTTGTGTGTGTGTGGGAGGGGCTTGTATCTGTGTGTGTGTGAGTGTGTCAGTCTTTGTGTGTGTGCGTGTGAGTGTGGCCGTCTTTTGTGTGTGTGCGTGGAGTGTCAGTCTTTTGTGTGTGTGCGTGGAGTGTGTCAGTCTTTTGTGCGTGGGAGTGTGTCAGTCTTTTGTGTGTGTGCGTGGGAGTGTGTCAGTCTTTTGTGTGTGTGCGTGGGAGTGTGTCAGTCTTTTGTGTGTGTGCGTGGGAGTGTGTCAGTCTTTTGTGTGTGTGCGTGGGAGTGTGTCAGTCTTTTGTGTGTGTGCGTGGGAGTGTGTCAGTCTTTTGTGTGTGTGTGTGTGTGTGCGAGTGTGTCAGTCTTTTGTGTGTGTGCGAGTGTGTCAGTCTTTTGTGTGTGTGCGAGTGTGTCAGTCTTTTGTGTGTGTGCGAGTGTGTCAGTCTTTTGTGTGTGTGCGAGTGTGTCAGTCTTTTGTGTGTGTGCGAGTGTGTCAGTCTTTTGTGTGTGTGCGAGTGTGTCAGTCTTTTGTGTGTGTGCGAGTGTGTGTGTCAGTCTTTTGTGTGTGTGTGTGCGAGTGTGTGTGTCAGTTTTTTGTGTGTGTGTGTGCGAGTGTGTGTGTCAGTCTTTTGTGTGTGTGTGTGTGCGAGTGTGTGTGTCAGTCTTTTGTGTGTGTGTGTGTGCGAGTGTGTGTGTCAGTCTTTTGTGTGTGTGTGCGAGTGTGTGTGTCAGTCTTTTGTGTGTGTGTGTGTGCGAGTGTGTGTGTCAGTCTTTTGTGTGTGTGTGTGTGCGAGTGTGTGTGTCAGTCTTTTGTGTGTGTGTGTGTGCGAGTGTGTGTGTCAGTCTTTTGTGTGTGTGTGTGCGAGTGTGTGTGTCAGTCTTTTGTGTGTGTGTGTGCGAGTGTGTGTGTCAGTCTTTTGTGTGTGTGTGCGAGTGTGTGTGTCAGTCTTGTGTGTGTGTGTGTGTGCGAGTGTGTGTGTCAGTCTTTTGTGTGTGTGTGTGTGCGAGTGAGTGTGTCAGTCTTTTGTGTGTGTGTGTGTGCGAGTGAGTGTGTCAGTCTTTTGTGTGTGTGTGTGCGAGTGAGTGTGTCAGTCTTTTGTGTGTGTGTGTGCGAGTGAGTGTGTCAGTCTTTTGTGTGTGTGTGTGCGAGTGTGTGCTTTGGTTCTGTGTGTTTTTTCCCTCTCTGCCTGTGAGTGTTTCTCTCTCTCTCTCAAGAACAATAAAGGTATAGATTCACTTTTATCATAGGATTTAGGATCTAATCCTCTGCTTTTTTAAAAGAATAAACATTGGTGAGGAATGAGGATAGTTAAGTTATTAATCCATCACTTCTCTTTCCAACAATGGGTTAAATAGCAGACAGTCTTGGTTGGCAATCAATCTACCACATAAGTTAATGGCAAGCTACTGTGGGAAAATATTCTGCTTAGTCAGTCATGTCTGTTTCGAGACATGATTACCCAAGTGTATATTATATCTGGCACTTAACTGACTGAAGTGTCTATATAAAAAACACTTTCTGAAGAAATATAACATAACAAATGAGATCTTGGAGGATGAAAAATCCACCTGCAACTTTATCTGTGGAAATACTTTTTGTATTCATTTCTAAATGATCAAATGCCTTCTTTTGATTCCAATGTGCCATTTTAACCAAATATTTTTTTCATTTTGCAGAGGATTCTTAAACAATGCAAACATAAGTGAAGAAGATTGGAACAAGAAGCTTTTATGCTACATTAGAATGTTTGAAACTATGTAAGTATATCTGAAACTATGCAAGAGATAGGTTCATGCCTTTTCCCAAGGGTATTTGTGCATAAGTCAATGTAAATAATTTGAATAGAATTTGAACTCTACTCTCCACATTCAAATTTCAGTCGAGCTAGATTCACCTACATGCAAATTACCCTGGGGAATTGCATAAATTCATCTCTTTGTACCTCCAGCACACATTCCATTTTATTTTTTGGAGAGATTTGATAATAATTTTTTTTTTTTTTTTTTTTTTTTTCTTTTCCCCCAAAAAAAAGATTTATTGCTGGTAGTTTTTTCTAATGTATTTTTCTATTTTCGTGTTTTGACGTCACTTAAGGCAGTTCACTATTTGCCCATAGCTGGGACCCTAACAGGAGCCACCACCCTGCATCGTTGGGGAACGGGGCTGATAAGAAAATAAGTTAAGTTTGATATAATATCATCAGTGTAGAGCATTCATTGAGGATTGAACTCACTCCAGGTCTTATTGGCTTTGTCTTGCTTAAAATGAAATGAAAAAGAGAAAAATAAAATCTTCTCTTTCTAACACAAAGAAATTTATAAAAACAACCTTTATCTTCGATATTGGGCACCTCGGCATAGTGTAATGGTTAGCAAGCTCGTCTCACCAGAATCATTATAACTGAGTAGTGAGTTCGATCTTTGCTGGGTACCCCCTACTTTCGGTCGTTTGTCACGTCTAAGCTACACTTAGAAAATCACCTTCCTACAGGTTTTGGGGTTGGGCACAGGGCTAGCAACCCTGCCCCATAAAAAAACAGTTTGTTACAGAAACAGAAAAAATGCTGCCCTACACACTATTGGGTGTAACGGAAAAAGTTTTCTTCAATATTAGCAAGTTAAGACTTAAGCAAATTAGGACATTCATATTGTGAGTATTAAACTCTTTCTTTTCTGTTTCATGTGGTTCATATTGTGGAGGGGGGAAAATAGTGTCTAAGGAACCTAATACCTTAATTGAGTGATTGCTGAAAAATTCTACTTAAAAAATTTAAGATTTCTTTTTAATACAACTATCTTCAAAAAGCCATAGCTTGAAAATGATATTGAATCTGTTTCATAGCCTAATACTCAACCAGCAATGTTTTGCTTCAATTTATTTAAAACTAGCTTAAAAGACTAACTCTATGTTCCTGTGAAGAGCTAACTGAACCTCTAGCCCAAAATTAAAAGAACCTCAGTTTCAGCTTTGAAAACAGCAATGATGATTTTGAATTCTTCAATTCACTTCCTGGAACTTCAAAACCACACTTTGACTCAGATTTAGACCAAGAGACTGATTTCGACCTGAAATTTTAATTCCGGTCAAAAACTGAGTTCTTCAAATCACAAGCTCCAGAACTTCAAAGATTCACGTCATGAAACCTCACACTTTAACCTTAATTCTTTGGCATTTTGAAGAAATAAAATTTTTCACTTTACAAAGTTTTGGAGAACTTTTAAAGCAAACATTTTTAAATTCACAGTTTTTGTGTTACCTTTAAACTCAATATACAGTACTGTGCAAAAGTATTAAGACAAGAACTATTTTATCTTTTATGAGGCATTAAAATAGTTTAAAATCACCCCTGTCCTAAAACTTTTGCACACTACTGGTAGTGTGCAAAAGTATTAGGACAGGGGTGATTTTCCTAAAAAAACCTCACTGAAATTCAAATACAGAGTGAAAAGCCAAGTAAATTGCTAATAGATATTGATTATTTAACTAAAGAGGAAGGAAGGCTTTGGAATTTGAATTGGCCCCCATAAAACCCTGATTTCAGTCCTGTTGAAGATCTATGGGATATTTTGGATAAAAAAATTGATAAATCTAATGTTACTTCGCAAGACACACTTTGGGAACAAATACAAGCTGCTTGGCAGGAGATAACATTAAATACATTGAAGAAGCTTGTGATGTCAATGCCTGACAGAATGAAGGCTGTGATCAAAGCAAAAGGTTATTATACTAAATATTAAATTTATTTTGTAACAAGTATTTTTTCTTGTTAAAGCATTTGTTGAGTAAATCAAATAAAATTACTTTAAATTGTTTTTCTGTCAATATGCCTCATAAAAGATAAAATAGTTCTTGTCCTAATACTTTTGCACAGTACTGTAAATTTGAAACTTTTAAAATCACTAATGATTTTTTTGTTATTTTAAAATTTGGCGAACCTAAAGCAGACTGCTACCATGTTTAATTTTGTTGTTTTTCATTTTTATTTTAACTTTTTTCAACGCAGTCCTATTGATTACCCCCTTAGCTTTATGAGTTGCAAAAAGAATTTGAAAAATTTCAATATTTAAACGTTTTCAGGGCAGGGGGATCAGTTTCTCATACAATGTTATAGTAAATCGAGCTTTCATTTTGAAACCAGTCGCCGGTACAACATTCTCACTACCTGTAAATGTGTTCATTATCAAGTTTTTCGGACTTTTTCTCAACACAATATTATCTTTTACACCTTCAACTTTACGAATGACAAAAAATTTGCAAAAATTTCAATATTTAAATAATTTTAGGGGTGGGGGGACCAGTTTCTCATACAACCTCATGTTGTATATCAATAAACAACAAACACGCATATATATAAAAATATAAGTTATATTTTTATTAATGACGATGAACCGCGTAGCCTAGGGAACAGAGAGTGAGAGAGCGCGCTTCTAAGGGTTGACGGGGGGGGGGGTCGTCGTATCTGTTGCTCCTCTGGTCTGGTCTGGCTCTCTCGTCTGCCTCTGTCTCTGTCTGGTGAAATCCGTGCGCCGAGGTCTTTTTATAATCTCCAAACCGGGACGTTCCGGATTTTTGCCTCGCCCACGCACGCCCACGTAATTCTCAGAGACACCTGTTCTGTTTGCCTCTGTCCATTTCCGCTACTGCCGGAAATAAGGTCAAACAAACATCCGTTCCTTTCAACGACCGGAAAACAACCCCGCTTGCATCAGCCTTCTCTCGGGTGGGACCAGATTGTTATATTACACTCATAGTGGATTGAAAATGGAGGATCGATTTACTATAACATTGTATGAGAAACTGACCCCCACCCAGATTTGTTTAAATATTGTAAATTTTCAATTTTTTTTTTTTTTTGATAATCGGAAAGTTTAAGTGACATATAGTGACATATAGATAGAACAGCACTGAAAAAAGTAAAAACAAATGAAATACAACGAAATTAACATAAACAATGTGACCCCAACCGAGGCCGTCGCTATTGTAATTTTTCAAATTGTTTTTAATAATCAGAAAGTTTAAGTAACAATCGATACGACTGAAGTAAAAAAAAAAGAAGAAAAACAACGAAATTAAATGTGGTGTTAGTCTGTTTCAAGTCCATCTAAAATTTTAATTTTTTACTGATCCCTCCTCATCCGAACACAAATCCCAATGCTAGATGTTCAAGCGCCAGATAAAGGGCAGATATTTAATCCCAAAATCATATTGATTCTAAAAAAGGTACAAAGTGTCTATGTAGAGTAAGTACGGATCAAGTGAGTGATTTCAGACACACACAGATGGACAGACGGAATTTGTCGCCTATTTATTTAAATGAGAAATAAATCTTTAAAAAAATTATTTGCTTTTTTCTAAATCTCTTTGCTTCGTGTCATTCCTCAGGTCACACTACGATGACTGGCGATGCATTCTGGGAAGCCTTTTGCAACCTATTCCATTTCCTGATGAGTAAGTACAAAATTGTTTCTCTCACAATTAATGTGGTGATTTCTATCATGAATAAGTTTGCTGTTGATGTACTAAATTTATTACTCTTTTTAATGTCGATGTGCCAAAACCCTTTCTTCCAATCATGTTCATCAAATCAATGATTTGTTAATTTCTTCATTTTGCAGTGCTGTTGGTCATGCCTTTTTCACTTCGTAAGTATAAAATCTTTGCCTGTATAGCATTAATCTTTATTTTATCTGAGAAACATCTTTTAAATTTGTAAAGGTTTTAAACCTAAATTTTAAAAGAATTGTTTATCTTAGAAATGTATAAATATTTGTAATTCAAATTAAAAATGTTTTTAGTTTTTGCTTTTAGTTTTTTAGCATTACTTCAGTTTTTTGTTGTTTTGTTTTTTTTCTCTCTGTGATTGATTTTGGGGGTTTCTTGCTTTTTGCTATTTTTTTCTTTGTTTTTTGGGGTTTTGCTATTTTTGCACTACTTTTTTGGGGGGTGCTTCATTTTCGTTTTTATTGGCTTTTTTATTTTATTTTTTGCTTCATATTTTATTTGTTGTTGGGATTTTTTGTTTTTGATTTTTTTCCCTTTTTTGCTTTTATTTTCTGCTTTTTATTTTCGCTTGTTTATTTGTTTTGTGTATTGCTTTATTTTTTATTTGTTTTCTTAATTTTTTGAGTCTTTGTTTTTAATATTTTCCTCTCATATTTAGGCAGATGAAAACTGTTATTCGAACGATTGCTAGTGATCACCATTGTGACACTCATCAAACAATCCTTAGCATACGAGAAAACAAGGAAGGCTGGTTCCATCTCTATTGCCCGGGCAATATCTGTTGCGATGATGATGGTGAACTCTGGGGTATTATGGTAAGTTATTGACACATAAGATATTTTATTTTTTGTGGGGGGTACATAGTTGAGTGGTGGGGGCAAGCAAGATTGATTCATTCATTAAGAAGAGAATTGTAAAATTGCTGATATTTAAGAAAAAATTCAAACAAAAATAGTCTTGAGTAAAGTGCCCTGTGCCTTGAGTAAAGTGCCATTTACAAGAGGTTAGCGAAATCTTAGAAGTGTCTTTGCAGCTAACTCCTGTTTTTATTGCTTCTGCCATCAGTTAGTATAATTGTTTATAATCCTAAGGAAAAGATTTCATCTTAAATAAAAGAACATCAGCACAAGCAAAATACTTTTATCTTTCTTATTTTGCTGAGCAAAGAATAAAAACAATGTAATTCTTTGGAAAATATGGTTATTGACAATGAAAAATACATTTATTCCAAGAATCTAAATGGCTTGCTTCTGAACAGCCTTCATTCAGCAAGTTTAAAAGAGAACGGAATTAACAGAATCAAAACCAGGATTATTTTTGAAAAATGTAATTTTACTTCAAAAGTGGTGTGACGACAGAAAGTTAGGGAAGATTCTTCATTGACTGAATACTGAGGACATGAAATTCTGAAAGGTTTTGGCCTCAAATGCCAGAAACCCGCTAATATATAAATAAAAGAACATATACTGAGGTCAAGTGGCAACACTCTATTTTATACCTGAATGCAATCTTCATGGCTTGAATATTATGTTCAAGCATGAAACAGCCTATTGCCACTCAATAATTTGCTCAGTGTCCACTCTTCTATTTGTATAAGTGCTATCTCAGATATTGAGCAGTTCTATCCATAAATATAGCATACCTTTAAAACTGTATCATATATGCATCTTAAATGTCACCTGCCAAATTTACTGCTATTAAAAAGTGTTTATTAATCCATGATTTAACAGAATCCTTAAAAACATTCTAGTTGATAACAGAAAAATCTTTTTTAAATCACATAATCATAATCATAATCATGGACCTATATTACTACTAGCCGTATAGCCCGGCGTTGCTTGGGTGTAATGAAAGCTTTAAAACTAATCCATGGTCCTGGAGCTCAGACTCTTTAGACGTTGGCACGAAAAACTAAAAAGCAATAGTTGTTTCCAGTTAAAGCAAAACCGTAGACTGAAAGAAAAATGAATGGATGTAAGTCAAATTTTGATTTCCTGTCATCGATGTCAAATTTCTTCTATTGTAAGAACTGCAAGCTTGAAACTTCTGAATATTGTTTTTTATGTCTTTGTCTATGAGTGTATCAAATTTGATTAAAATCGGACCACTCCTTCTATAACCCGATTTTTTTGATTATCGATTTTCGATATTTATCGGGGGTATCTCAACACAAAACCTAGCTAAGAACACTCGCAGACGTTTATAGTACAACTGTGTAAATTTTCAAGAAAATTGGTTCTGCCATTTCGGAGTCTATAGGTAACGGATACACACACACACACACACACACACACACACACACACACACACACATCCATTTATAAATAAGTCTAGATTAAAGAATCCCTGTTAATTAACTGTTGCCCCCACCTCCTCACCGCTATCATCTGTTGTGGAGATGGTGTGTTAAGTGTTTTCTAAAAAACTAGAAGTAAGCCTGCTCGAAATGGCAACTCATCCACAAAAGCTTCACACATCAAAACTACTATTCATGGATTTTTTTGTTTATTCTCAATCATGAAGAGATCATAATAATACCTTTACAAAATTTTCAAATCAACATGACTGAAACAACACTTTCTCAGTTAAGTAAAAAAACCTCTCCATATTATATTCTTCATTTGTAAACGAGTTATTACACGACCTAGGTTTCTACCGTGTGATGTCTTCAGGCAATTTACAGTAACTGAAAATACCAAAAAATACCTATTAGGTTCATACAACCATATCAAAAAATACCTATTAGTCATATTTTGTTCTATGAACTGAATAGGTACTTTTTGGTATGGTTGCATTTATTCATAATTTGTTGCATGAAACTAAGTGCAACCATACCAAAAAGTACTCATTAGGTTCATACAACCATGGATAAAAACATCATAATTTCTTGTAATTTGAAAAATTGCACGTTCATATTCTCCGTTACATGAGTATTCAAAAAAATCCCTGTTAGGTGAGTGTTCTTAAGAAAAAAAAACAGTAAACAGTAAAATCAGTTATTGCAAATCTTCTGAAGACACCACATGGTAAAAACCTAGGTTGTGTAATAATGTGTCTACAAATGAAGAATATTCAAAAGTTCTACAATATAATTGTATTGAACACTTTTTAATACAAATGTGTACTGGTCATAATTTTATTATGACCAAAAACTAAGTAATTAAACACTATATATATATATATATATATATATATATATATATATATATATATATATATAGTCATCTGCAGACAGATCTGTTTTGCTGTATCACAGCTCATCAGTACAGTTAGACATCCGATTGCTTTTTAACCCAGGATTGAAACCTGACCGAATTAACATCAGCCGGTGACTCTACCTCTGAGCTATGGGCACTCGGCTGAAGAAGGCAGTCTTTTAGCATATGATGTATCATACATATATAAAATGAAAAATATATATAATAATATGATATTCATTATAATACTCTCTTAATTTCTAACATAGTTCTCATTGGATTAATATCCTCCATGGAATTATCCTTACCAATTACCAAGGATATTACTTATATATATATATATATATATATATATATATATATATTTAAAAAAATAATGGCCGATCGAAGTGTTGTGTTTTGAAAAGCCATTTTAACATAATATTCATGGTATATATTAGGTGAATTTTGGTATACATAATAACAAATGTTATTGAACTTATTTGAACTATGTTTTGAACTTATTCTCAGACAGAAATACTCTTGAAGCATAGAAGCCCTTCCTTACAAACATGAGAAACCATGATTTTCATTTACTTTTCTTGCATGAGTTTAAACTTGGACACAGTGCCTCCCAAATTTCTGCCAATATTAACCGAGCCTGGGGAGATGGATCCACAAGTGATCAGACAATACAAAGAGGATTCCAGATCTTCTGTTTTGGTGATGAGAGCCTTAAAGATGAAGAAGATAGAGGATAGTCATACAGTCCTGACACCAAGCAACTGCTTGAAATTGTTGAGCAAAACCCACATTAAAGTATAAGAGAAATGGTTGGTGTCAGCACTGCAACAATTTCACGTCATTTGCAAAGTATTGGCAAGGTGATAAAGCTCAATAAATGGGTTCCTCATGATCTCAATGAAAATCAAAACATAGGCATTTCAAAATGTGCTTGATGCTCTTTCTGAGTAACACCAGTGATCTATTTCTTGACCAAATAGTCACTTGTGCTGAAAAATGGATCTTTTATGATAACCGTAAATGATCAGGTCAATTGCTTGATCGTGATGTGTCCCCCAAACATTTCCCAAAGCCAAAGTTACATCAACAAAAGATTATGGTGATTGTTTGGTGGTCTGCAGTTGGTGTTATCTACTACAGTTTTCTGGAAGCCAATCAGAGCATTAATGCAGAACTTTACTGCAATCAACTTGCTGAAACACATGCATGAGATGTGCATTGGTGAATCCACATGGTCCAATTCTGCTTTACAATAATGCACAGCCACATGTTGCAAGAATGACATTGCAAAAACTCATCCTCCATATTCTCCTGTTCTTTCACCCACTGATTATCATTTTTTAAGTACTGAAGCACATTTTTCAATGGTAAAACCTGAGATCAATGGCCTAAATCTGAGGTGGACTCTGCTTTCGAAGATTTTGTTACATCACAGCCAATAATTTTTTTCAACATGGAATAATCTCATCAATCAGTGGCGGAGGTACATAGATGCTCAAAGCTCATATTTTGACTAATTTCAATATTTCTCTCTTTTTTAATCATATCACCCCGAGCAAGGCGGTAATGCCACTGATGTGCAGGGGGCTATGTAAGAGTAAAAAGATTAAGTAGAAGAGAGTGAAGAGGAAGACTAACCAGTTAGAAAGGAGCAAGAGAAGGATGGAAATACAGGTGTGATGACAATTGCAAAGGTGGATAGAAAGGAAAGGATATACGGGGTAGTGAAAGAACTAGAGTCAAGTGGTTAATAGATGAGTATTGACATTGCATTTAAATTCCTGGAGGTTGTAGCCGTCAGGAAAGCAAGAATATTCTACAGTTAGTTTTTCAAGAAACAAAATTATGTTTCTGAAATCAGCCATTATTTTTGTAACAGCCTAATATATATATATATATAAAGAAAATGTCTGAGTGCCCTGTGTTATCCCAACTGAAGATGTTTCTTACTGAGGACCAGCCAGCAAGGTTTTTCATGGCATTTACCAAAATCTTTTAAGATATCTTGTACATTTGGATGTGATACTTGTGCCTACATTACACTTATCAAACTGGTTGTCATTATGAATATATTGGATTTTGTATATTTGTACCCACTTGTTATCTTATTATTGTGTGTCTTTCTTCTCTCACTCAACAATAATAATAATAATAATAATAATAATAATCATACATTAGCATATGTCATCCAGAATGAGCAAGTAAGTGTTGTATCACTAAGATGTGTGTAAGAACTGAAATGTGATCATTATCACCCAGTCAAAACAATATGGCCTGAAGATTACTTTGAAACAGGAGGCACTGTTGCTGTTTATTTGTTAACCTTGGTGTCTACTTTCATATTTGCATGCATTCTCTCTCTGATGTGCATTATGGTACAGTGGATATCGGCTCGGAACGAGAAATCGGAGGACTGAGTTCGAATTCCAGCCAAATTCATTGCATTCACTTACGTGCAAATACTCTTAGGAAAGGTATTAATCCGTCTATTCCTTCCAGTTATGGGTTAAATAACAGGACAGATTGGGTTCTATAGCCTTGGTCAGCAACCAGTCTACCGCAGAAAGCAATGGCAACCTACTGTGGGATAATCTTCTGCCCAGTCAGTCATGTCTCTTTCGAGACATGATCGCCCAAGCATGTATCACGTATGGCACTTAACTGACTATCTTTGATATCAAGCACTTTTACCTATAAATATATCATAAATCTATTTTTTTTTTTTTCATTTCGCACCAAGGAAGGTGGGACTGCTACTAGTGCACAAGGGTTTACAATGAGAGAAAGGACAGGGTACACGGGGCATTAAGGAAAAGATAAAAGATGAACAGGATTCAGAAGATAAAAGATAGCAATGATGTTTCATTTAAATTTTGAGAGATTGTATTTATAAGGGAAGCAAGTGAATAGAAGAGAATTTCACAGGCGAGAAGTGTGAGAAAAGAAACTATAAAGTAGAAGAGGTAAAAGGGTGGAACCTATATGTCAATCTAGTAGTACACTTAATTTCATGTAGTCAGAACACCAGGAAAAACAAGCTTCCCTTGGAGAGAAAAAAAAATATAATATATATGGGCAGTAATCTCTCTTTTATACAGGTTTCATTAAAAATGACAGACAAGGTGTAATGGTGAAGTTTTTGTATAATTTTTTATGTGATCTTATGATTTCTTTCTTTTGAGGACATAAATTATATAAAAGTTGTCAAAATGTTTTGTTTAGCCAAGCGCTTTCAGCTATACTTTTAGCCATTTTTGAGGATGAATGTTATTTTAAATGTAACAATGTAAATGTTGTTATGTGTAATGTGGAGTAAACAAAATATTTGGACAATTTTTTATATAATTTATGTCCTCAAAAGAAAAATCATAGGATCACATGAAAAAGTATATAAAAAAAAAATCTTAAACATCACACCATATCTTTCAATGAAACATATATATATATATATATATATATATATTATTATTTTTTTTTAATCTGACATCATTACAATAAATGATATTTTTAGTGGGGAAAACATATTCAAGTTGCTATCTCTGTTTTTGCTTTTTGTATTTTTGTTTTAAACATTGATATTAACAACTGGTATGGATTGAAAAGTCTTTACTAATTCATCTATAGGGGCCATGTTGATAGTGCAAAGCTTTAATGATCTATTTAAGGAAAGCACAGGAGGGTTTAGAGAATCTGATACTCATAGGTCAGATAGAGGGAAAGAGAGACAGGGGAAAGTAATGCATAGCATACTTGAGGGGCTTGAGCAAATTGAAAGCAGAACAGGGTTGGGAGGACTAACAAGAGAAAGGGTGTTAAGAGCTACAAGGGATAGGGAAATGTAGATTGCCTACGTCCTGAAGGGACATGGCACATAAAATTATAAATAACTAATCAGTATAAAGAAGAGGTGAATTCATACCTGATAAACAAATAAGAAATTATATGAATATAAAGTGGGGGATCAATTTTATATTATAATCAGTATATAAACTGATCCCTCACTTTGGCCTTGCTAGTTTCTATACATTTATATTCTAGGTTTATGGATTGGAATAAGTGGATGGCAGAGCATGGATTGGGAGGGGTAACAAGATAAAAAGGTGTAAAAGGATAGGGAGATGTGGAAGGCCATGATTGCCTACGTCCTGAAAGGCCACAGCACATGGAAGAAGAAAATCATTAAAATGTACCCACGAAAGAACATTTCAGATGAAGTATTATTTCGTTTAATTGCCTTCTTGAGAAAAGTGGATAAGGTAGAAGGTGAACGTTTCAACTGTTGACGCTCATCGTACACCTCGACATCTGAGATTAATCAATATTTAATGCCTTTCTTGATGGGAGACCTTTTTTTATTTAAAATAAATTACCATTTAATGCATTATTTAATGGGTAACAGCTTCTTCCTCCACATGCTGCTTACGTAATAAAGATAGATTTATTCTTGCATTGGATATGCAATCTATATTATAAGAGAACAGCTGATCTTCTATTCTTCACACACTTTGAATGTTTGTATTTAACAACTGCATCTTTCTGTATGGTGTATGAGTGACTTCTACCTTTTCATGGGCACAAAAGCACATACTCAAACAATTTGAGTGAGTTTAAAATATGACAATGAAATATATACATTGCCCTCCCACTCAGTCTAGACATCATGAGCTGAGCAATGAAATTATGAAGTTGGAAATCAGAAAAAAAAAAACTTTAATTTTTTTTTTTAACCTTAAAATAATCAGTTAATTATAAAATTTTATTTAACTTTTCAGTAATTATTTGATAATAGAATTCATATATATTTTTCAATTTTGTGGAATTATTTCTAGGTCTGTCATTGAATTAAATTATACATACAAGCACATCACATATACATACATAATTTGACTGAAATTTGGTTTGATATCTATGTTACTAATTTTACTTTCTACCTGACAACAACCCCTGGGTAACAGGAAAAGAATATAAGCCAAAATATGTTGCAGTTAGTCATTTTCATAACTGCTGTATTTAAACTAAATTTGTTTGAAAATAAATGAAGTATTTTAAATGGACAAGCAATTTAGACTTGCAATTTGAACATCTTGCCTGTGTATGAAATGACAGGTAATTAAACGAGTAAATTGAAAAAAACGATAAGATAAATTTGAAATTTATTACAGTTATGAGTGGAACTTCTTTTTACAAAAGGAACATGAAGAGGATGATTTTCCACTGTGAAGATGGTATGGTGGGTTCTAGCTGTGAAGGCATGAACTGGTGGAACTGAGGAATGTAATTTGTTAGAACATTTGTCATAGTAATAGCAACAGGCTAGTAAAGTTTCATCTGTGGGTTAAGAGTTGCAGGGTGGAAAATGACTCGTCACCCACAAGGCTGTGTAATCACTTTTGATCTCTGTCAAGGCTTGATAATGAAAACTGGGCAGCAACCGCCCATATATGCAGCCGTAGTCCATTCTTGGTCTGATCAGACTCTTGCAAAGGTAATACATGGCAGCAGAAGTTAGGCATTTTCTGTGACAATACAAGGAACCGATCATTCTTCAGAGCATCTTTAGTGATGGCACAAATAAATTCCATTTGATTTCTCGAGTGAGATTTAGACACAATGGGTGTTCAAGGCATAGTTTCATTGAGAGTATGACTGCTCACCAGGATTCAAGCAAGTCTCGGGGTCTACTTTGTGATGATGAAATGTTACTTTGTTTTAGGTGTAGTGACGGATACAAGCCATTCTTCCTTCATGCAGTACATACACAAACGCACACACCATCTAAATTGTCGTCTAAATGATGCAAAAATGAAAATAACACTAATATTTCATTTTAACAGATATGTTTACCAAAATTACAGAAAAATATCTTAAAATATTAAAGTAAATTTATTCAATAAAATCATCATTGTCTTTAACCATTGCCTCCAGATGGCAATGGATCTCCTGCATCTCTTCTGGACTGTCTCCTTGTTTAAGTTGGTAAAGGCTGCCATAATCCTTGCCATCAGTTCATCTTTGGTGTTACAAGGAGTTTTCTCTCAATCAACTTCCCTCATGCAACACAAACACACCTTGTTTTAAAAATGACAGAGAGCATTCTTTGTCCGTAAAAGAAACCTCGTTTTTTTTTTTTGTTTTTTTTTCAACACTGCTTCAGAAAGATTTGTTTTGGAAAAACTAAACATACAAAAAAAAAACAATAATAATCATAAACCCATAAGCAGTGAAACTGAGAAAAGTGTGTGGTAAAACAAAAGTGAGCAAGTAATATTCAAGAAATATTTTTTTATTAAAAACATATTCATTTATTAAAAGAAACATTTTCTTGAATATTACTTGCACACTTTGTCTCACCAGACTTTTGAATTAAGACTCTTTGTGTCCTTCATGTTTTGACTGACTTTTCAACCATCTAATGAATATTCATGAACATTGATAAATAAATAAATAAACCAATGACATCCTTGCTCTTGTATATAAACACATACAACAAAATAAGTCCAACATTGCCTTAATAAAGTCCCTCAGAGTACAAAATGTGTCAGCTAAGAATAATTTTTCCCTTGGCCTTTTTTTTTTATTATATGCGTGTGTGTGTGTGTATGTGCATGCCAGATTAGATAAATTGCAAACATTGTGTTTGTTTATTTTTAATAAAATCTGTTTCATACTCGCAGATAATCTTTTGCATATTATAATTGAAAGATGTTAGAAATTAGCTGTATAAGCACTGGCTCTGTCATTGATAATTCTGAATTATAGAAACTATAGAGTCAGTTAATATGCTACTGTTGTAAAAAATATGTCTTCAAATACCTTGCACCACACCCTGTGTGTATGTATGTATGTATGTATATATATATATATATGTAATGAATTATTTTGAACATTATTTTTACCGATACTCATATTTAAGTAGATATTCTGTTTTTAATTAAACAGTCTTTTTATATTTATATCTACCGGCCTGATTATTTACGATAAATTTTTATTATGAAAATGTGTGCTATCCAGCAGGATTCGAATCTGCGACCCCTATTACATAGGGGAAGCATACCATTTGATCTGGTATCATCTTGACCACTCAACTATGGATAGCCTCTTGATCAGACAAGGTTTTTATCATGCTTATATAACACAATTTTCGATTTACTGTAAACAAACCATATCTGCTCTGAAATGTATCGTAATGTCAAACAAATGTAAACATGTTACGGAAATTAACGAATTTTTAACGAAACTTGGTTATAAGCAACTGAAAATTTGTAATCTGATCAAGAGGCTATCCATGGTCAAGACGGTACCAGATCAAATGGTATGCTTCCCCTATGTAATAGGGGTCACAGGTTCGAATCCTGCTGGATAGCACACATTTTCATAATAAAAATTTATCATAAATAATCAGGCCGGTAGATATAAATATAAAAATACTGTTTAATTAAAAACAGAATATCTACTTAAATATGACTATCGGTAAAAATAATGTTCAAAATAATTCATTACAAATTGTTGGTTGCTTATAACCAAGTTTCGTTAAAAATTCATTAATTTCCGTAACATATATAGTCATTTGAATAAAGAATATGTATAGTGTGACATAGGTGTACATAAATGTTTTTAATAAAAATATCTGAGGCATCTCCCCATCTAACTGTTGAATTGATTCAACCAGCAGATTTACTAATAATAGAACACCATAGACTAAATACCAGATCTTCAACTCATGTGTCAAAATAGTGACTTGTCCCTGAGTGAAGTATAAATATTTACCATTGATTGTGACAAGTGGTTCAGACAGTTTGTGTCATCTTGAAGAATCTGTGACACTCAGCATTAGTTGACACTAAACAGGCCATCAAACTGTTCACTCAGTGACCTTTTTTTGTCCCATGATATTGTCATCTATAAGACCACTCCCTTTCTTCAACTCTAGGTTCAACTTTAAGAATGTCTGTATTCTAGGGTTTATTATTATCCAAAAGATGGACTTATTTATATATATATATATATATATATATATATATACATACATACACAGGTAAACCTCACCTTACATTGGTAATTTGGTCCAGGAGAGGCAACTTAAGTCAAAAAACAACTTGAGTCAAATTTACTTGTCTCCAGGCTAAACCACAAATACCCATTCCCAGTTCTGTGTTTTATTGATAAATACGTTTTTAATAATATATGGTCAATCAGAATCTATTTTAAGCTTACGAACAAATACATTTTAGATATTCGTATAGTACAGAAAAAAAGTAATTTAAATTTAGAAATACATGTACGTACATACTTGTAGATGTTAACAATTTGGCGATCTTTACAATACATTGCAGACTCTTTATTTGTGAATGTGGTTTGCTGTAAGACATAAAATAGAATGATTTTGTCAGGTCAAATAACAAATAGTTATTGAAATTAAAGTAATTTATTTTAAATTTACCAATATTTACATTCAACTTTACTTACGTATTTTAATGATTTTATATACTTTTATTCTTATTTATTGTACAATAACGTGATTTTATGTGCTTTTTAACACTTTTCAAGTGATTTTACGACTTCAATATTTGTGGCAGACAAACGTGAAGTTGAATAAAATGACTTAAACTTGATTTTTATTTTCCATATATTCTTTGACAAACAACATGTAATGAAGAATGGCTTAACCTGAAACAATGTAACTGAAGCCATATCTTTCTTTTAATTTATTAATTTCAGGTAATTTTAACTGATCCTTGTCATACTTAGTAAATTTGAGCCTTATTTTATGCTTAAGATATATCTGGTGAGGACCCCAATAGAGAAAAAATTCAAACTTTATCTGGAGTTTGACAAGAAGAAAATTAAATCCCTAGTTTATTTAATCTTTTCTTCCTTACATCTGGTCACCTAATTCCCCAGACTGTAATCCTCTTATGGGGTGCAGTTGAGCGAGAGACAAACAAAATCTCTTGTAACACCAAAGATGAACTGAAGGTAAAGATTATAGCAGTATTAACCAACTTAAAAAATGAGATCATTTAGAAGAGTTGCAGGAGATTCCAAAGTTGTCTGGAAGTTGTTGTTGAAACCAATGGTAATTTTATTGACTAAATTTACTCTTTAGTATTTCAAAATAATTTTGGCAATTTTTGGTAAAGATATCTGTTAAAAGATGTGTAATTTTACATTTTCATTTAGTTAAGATGACAATTCATACATTGCACCCTCTTTGTGTGTGTGTGTGTGTGTGTGTGTGTGTATGTGTATGTGTGTGTATGTGTATATATATATATATATATATATATATATATATATATATATATATATAGTGTATAAAAATACTTCTAGAAGTTTTGAGAGCAGGTTACTCACACCAAAACAAGGACAAAAGTTCATACAATTATGTTTGCTAGTTCTTTACTTTTGAGTTATTAAGTTAAAAGAAAGTTTACAGTAGATGTTGTTTTGCCATGTAGACAAGATTACATCTGTCATTTGTGTACATCTGTGTCTAGTCTGTATTCAACATTTAATGTGTGTAGTAGTGAGTTATCTAAAATGTGTTTCATTTAACAATGGCAGCATATTCATATTATGAATAGTCAGATATGATTTTTATATACAGCCACACTAATGGTAATAGATGCAAGGCATTACAGCTGTATCAGATTGCATTTTTAGACCCAAGGCAACTAAGTCATCGCACCTTTGCTACTGTTTCCTGTCACATAGTTCTAGACAGGATCCATAGCACTATAATCTACAGATTAAGTGAGGATCCCAATACAGAAAAATTTCAAACCTCATCTGGAGTCTGAGGAGAAAATGAGATCTATTTATCTTTTCCACTTTACATCTGGCCACCTAACCTTCCAGACTGCAACCCCCTTGATCATTATGTGTGGGGCACAGTTGATCAATAAAAACAAACAAGACTATGTAATGCCAAAGATGAACTGAAAGTAAGGATTGTGGCAGCATTCACCAATTTAAACAAGAAGACCATCCAGAAGATTCTGAAGTTGTCTGGAGGCCATGGTTGAAGCCAATGGTGATTTTATTTAATAAATTTACTTTTTAGTATTTCAAGATATTTTTGTAAAATTTTGATATATCTGTTAAAATGAGATGTTAGTGTTATTCACCAATTTAAACAAGACCATCCAGAAGAGTTGCAGGAAATTCTGAAGTCGTCTAGAGGCTGTGCTTGAAGTCAATGGCAATTTTATTGAATAAATGTACACTTTAGTATTTTAAAATATTTTTGTGTAATTTTGGTAAATATATCTTTTAAAAAGATATGTCAGTGTTATTTTAATTTTTGCATTATTTAGACAATAACATATCCTTCACACTGTGTAGATAAAATGTATTGCTGGTCATATTGCTATAAAAATGTATTTTTATATAGTGATTTTTTTTTTTCATGGTAATTTTCTTAGATGGGGAAAACAAAAATCACTATATAAAAACACATTTTTTTTCTGCTAAAAAAAATATCCCAAAATAATCCCCTCCACCAGACACACACTACTGATAGTTGAGTTTAAGGAGGCTTGAGGTAGATCAAATTCTACTAGATTAATGAATAACAAGGATTTGTTTGTTTATTTATATATATATATATATATATACACACACACACACACACACACACACAATGCAAAGAATTTGTCACTTTAACTGACATGTTTAAGTTCATATTTATCCATCAAACTCACCTCGAAAAATAGTTGGACTATCACTCAGATCCCACCCACACCTGAAAGGAAATCAGCCTACCCCTCAGTCAGTTAAGTGCCATACATGAAACACGCTTGGGCGATCATGTCTCGAAAGAGACATGACTGACCGGGCAGAAGATTATCCCGCAGTAGGTTGCCATCGCTTTCTGCGGTAGACTGGTTGCCGAACAAGGCTATAGAACCCAATCTGTCCTGCTATTTAACCTATAACTGGAGGGAAGAGACGGATTAATACCTTTCCCAAGGGTATTTGTGCATAAGTGAATGCAATGGATTCAACTGGAATTCGAACTCAGCTCCCCGATTTCTTGTTCCAAGCCGATATCCGCTGCACCACAATGCACATCCTATCCTTCACTCGTCCTAAAAGACAGTATATCACTCAGACTTTCTAACTCCTAGCCCAAAAGACAGTTGGCCTATTCGGGGCCCCATCAGAAAGACAGCCGGCTTATCCATCAGCCCCACCCTATCACTCAGATCCCCCACCCCACTTAAATGGAAATAAGCCAACCTCTCATACTTACCCTGAAAGATGGTCTGCCTATCAGTCAGACTCTTGTATTTTACCTTAGAAGTGTGTATCCAAAGCTAAAGTCATAGGACGAAACTTTTTATGGTGATTTTTTTTTTTTTTTTTTTTTTTTTTTTTTTAAGAGCAGCTTAGATGTGGCACAAGGTCAAGAGTATGGGATGAAACTTTTATGATGCATTTCCAGACTTTTACAGTAAAGATTCACACAATGAATTTTGGTTTTTAAAGTGGCAATAAAATCATGTGATGCTGTTTTTTTTTTATTGCTCACTTTATTTTCCTTTCTTTTTTTTATTTTTGTAACTAATTAAAAATAAATGGCACTTTTATTAATTTTTCAGGCAACTATTGCAACATTAATGTCTTCAATTTTCTTTTAATATAGCTCGAAACACTGATTCGGTGCTGCTGCCGAAGAAAGAAATTTCTCCAGGAACTCAGCAAAAGTGTTAACCCTGTCATGCTGTTGGCTTTAAGAGGAAAAGAAGCTGCAATGGAGGTAAGGAATTTTTCTTGACTCTTCTATTTTTTTTTTTTTTTTTTTTTTTTTTTTTTAATCATATCACCCCCGAGCAAGGCGGTAATGCCACTGATGTGCAAGGGGCTACGTAATAGCGAAAAGATTGGAAAAGAGAAAACCGGAAACCACATCCTAAACAGGGATGAGCCTCTTAACCTGTTCAATAGACGTGGGTGGAGTGTAAACCAGGTGATAGATAGATCTATCTACTCCAATTGAAAAAAAAAAAGTGAGAAGATTGGTAAAGAGAAAGCTGAAACTATATCCTAAACAGGGAACAAGGGATGAACCTCTTAACCTGTTCAATAGACGTGGGTGGAGTGTGAACCGGAAATTTATTCTATTAACAAATTTTTAGTCAACATCTAAAAAATGTATTTTTTTTTTTGTTTGTTTAGTTTCAAATATATCTAGTAGCAAATCCTTATCTATAGTAGATAGGTTTCCCGTGAATGGTGAAATCTGTGCACATTATATATAAATATTATAACAGACAAAAAGATTGTATTTTGCCTCAAAAATGGTAAAGTGGTGAACCATGGTTATTCTGGTGGATAACATTTTTAAGATGTGCAAACTCTGTAATTCAATACAGACTTGACATCTCAACCTCAACCCCTTTTTCACCTACATGACATGGCTTCCCTCTGTCTTTTCTACAAATATTTTCATGGCAACTATTCTGACAGCCTTTTTTTCCTTGGTCCCCTAAATGTGCTACTAGATTGGCATCTAGGTCCCACCCTTTTACCATTGAAATAGTTAAATGCAACTCTCTCTTCTACTTCAATTGTTTCTTTTCTTGTATTCCTGGCCTGCAGAACTCCCTTTCAGTTACTTGCTTCTCTAATAGCTACAATCTCCAAAAATTTATTTGCAATGTCTTCTATCTACTTCAATCCCATCTATCTTTTGTTTCTTCAACACTCTTTTCTCTCACTGTAAACCCCTGTGCACTAGTGGCAGTCTTGCTTTACTTAAGGGGAAATGATTAAAAAGAAATTGCTCAATATCAAAAGATAGAGCTTTAATAATAATGAAATTTGTTCACTTCCGAATGTCTCTCCTGTTGAGTGGATGCAATTCTGTAAAACCCAGTAGAGATATTCAAAAGTTAAAAACATTATTTTATTACAAATATTTGTAACCGTAAGTTCTATGTTAAGTTCCTTCTCTCAAACTTCTCACCTGTGGAACTCTCTTCTGGCTTCTTGCTTTCCTCACAACTATGATTTTCAAAAATAAGACATTAGTTGCCATCTTCTGTCTTTCTGAGATCTGTTCTTTTATTGTTCTTTCTCATTTCTAAAGTTTCCCCATTCTCTTTTGCTCCCAGTAACCCCTTGCATTTTAGTGGCATTATCACCTTAGAAACGACCATGGTCAGGATCATCAATACCAACAAACTTTTCCTTAGCCACATAGTATGTGCTTTGCCAGAGCTATATACAATTTCTCCTAGACCAGGGGTTGGCCACCTATGGTGCACACACACGCACACTTGACATATGCATTATTTTCACATAAATACAATTACATTTAATTAAACATTTATTGCTTTTATTACATGTGGCATACACACATAAACAGGTATAATTTTTTTTCTTTTTTCTCTACATATAAAAAAATGTTCTTCTATTGGTTTATTATGCGTGATATGTAAGTGACCAATAAAATCAAACCTAAGTCAACTTTCTGTCTGTTTGGATTTTTTTTTTTTTTTTAATTAAAAAAAAAAATTTAATCATTCATCTTTAAAAAATTTCTGAAGAAGCTTGTTAAAATGAAACATGTTAGATTAAAGACACTTTTCCTAACTGTTCTTTAATTATATATATATATATATATATATATATATATTATATATATACACACACACACACTATTAAATTCAGTCAGTTAAGTGCCATACATGATAGATGCTTGTGTGATCATGTTTCAAAAGAGATACGACTGACTGGGTAGATGATTTTCCCACAGTAGGTTGCCATTACTTTTTGTGGTAGACTGGTTGCCAACCAAGGCTATAGAACCCAATCTGTCTTGCTATTAAACCCATAGCTGAAGGGAAGAAATAGATTAATAGTTTTTTTAAGGGTATTTTACCATGAGTAAATGCAGTGAATTCTACTGGAATTTGAACTCAACTCTCTGATTTCTCATTCTGAGCCAATACCCACTGCACCACAATGCACATCCACTACTGAATTAAACAAATATTAACAAGGAAGGAGATAATGTAATTATTTGTTTCCCTCACCTCTATCATTAAGTTATGGACTAATTGAAGTGCCTATGTAGTTAATTAAATACTCTTAACCAAGTAACTTTTTGTAAATATCTTTTAAGGTGAATCACTAGAAGTTTTAGTTCATCAACATTAATTTTTTGTGAGGGGTTTGCTGTTAAAAAGAATTATTAAAATAGTCTGTTCTTCAACTTGGGAAACAATTTAATTTCAGTTTTGTCTATATATTCTTCTAGTATTGACTATATTAACTGGTGGCCAAAACTGGAGCTATGCTCAATTTTTATATCCATATTTGATAATAAAATGTCATGGTCTGTTGATTAGAAAGTGCTAAGTGAACTTACAAATATGCATTGATTTTATGTTGGCTGGTTGCAAAGATTCTCTATGAAAATGAAAGTTGTCATTAGCATTTAATGTATGCAAAAACTAGCAAAAGTTCTAGGGAATTTTTTTTTCTTATGGAGACAATTTTTATCTACTATTTGTAGATCTTGGTCCGCAATATACTCAAGTCTAAGTGTGGCATTCCACACTAATTCAAGTTAAAGGTTAGGAAGGAAACCCTCTTCAATAGTGAAAAGAGTGTTTACAGTCAATATCAGTCGATTAAGTGCCATATGTAATACACGCTTGGGCAACCATGTCTCAAAAGACATGACTGACTTGGCAGGAGATTATCCCTCAATAGGTTGCCATTGCTTTCTGAGGTAGACTGGTTGCCATCCGAGGCTATAGAACCCAATCTGTCCTATTATTTAAACCATAACTGGAGGGAAGTGATGGATTAATTAAGAGGAAGATTTAATAAATTTCAACTGAAAGTAGTAATGGCTGCTCATTCAAAAAATTACAAATGTTTCCTTATAAGCAAACAAATATTGTGGTTATCATTAGTGTGAAAGTGAATGCAGCAAACTAGGATGGAAATTAAATTTGTCTCACAGACTCAACTTCCCAGGCTAGTAATTGTTATGCAATTCCATTTTTTTTTTTTTACATTTACATTATACTTTATTAATGAATCGTTTTCCTTTATTTTTTTTATTTTTATTTTTTTTTTTTGCACAGGCTTTGTGTGGAATGCTAGAAATGGACGTCATTGACACAAACGACTTAAAGATGCAAATGATAACAACACTACAGACGACATCCACTGGCAAACGAATGTACACAGCACTGTGTGAACGTCAGATTGCTTTGCGAGAGCTGGTCAGTTAATTAAATCTTTTTTTTTCTTCTTTCCCTAGCCATATATATGATAGAAAAAAACAAAGCCAATGCCCACTAAAATAAAAATAAACAGAATTCCCTTTAATGCATGTAATAATTATTCGACAGGGAATAACACTAGATCTATTTTAGATCATTGAGCGAGATTACTTAGATTATTTACATTGTTCAGATGCAGGTCTTCATGAGGACAACTGATTCCAGTGTATTTCTATTTATAGGACCAGGACACGTGTTATAAATAGAAATATAGCAACTATGCCAAGCGAACCATAGCTACTGTTTCTTGGAGAGTGTATAATCTCTCATGATCAACAGTTTGATCGATGCCAGCACATTCAAACCCTCGGTCATGATGTCTTTTGACTTCATGCTAGCACAACCACCAACAGCTCCTAAACCAATAACCAGCAGTTTGAATAACATCAATACAATAAAACTCTTGGTCACAGTGACCGATTTTTGCAAGATGACTTGCTCTCTCCTAGAATCTGTAACTAAGATCTGCATAACATAGTTGCAGTAAAAGCTGCAAGTAAATTCCATATATTGGCTAATCACCCTAGTAGATGGCATAGTCTCTCAAGATGAACAGATACCCAGGTAGGTATTAGGACCACTATAAAAAAGGGTCAAAAGTTATCTCCCCTGGACCATTCAGAGGAGGCAGTTCCCCTGCTAATAGGTGCATGCTGGGAGACAACAAGAAGGGACTTCTGGTAGAGTCCAGCAAACATGGCATGGAGAACTTTGCCAGGCTCTCTATAACACATTCTTATTCAACATCCACAACTGTTTGCTGTACTCATGTTTCCACAATAATAAATTCCCTGTTTATTTCCAATACCCAGAGAGTGTGTCATTTTTCCATAACCATTTTATTTTGTCATGTTAAAAAACATAACAGTAGGTGTCTGTTCATCTTGAGAGACTGTTTTCATTATTACCATACTTAATGGCATATACTAATCTATTTTTTAACTTAAAAGATGTCTCTGCATTTAAAACCATGGACATTATATCTAACTTATGTTTTTCTTTTTTTTTTTTTTTGTGGGAGGTTATTTTGTAAACATATTTGGGGAAATTAATTGTGCAAAAAAAAAAAAAATTACATACAAGGTTTGATCAGAAAGCATCACTACTGGTACTATAAATAGAAAACTATAACCCATTTAATCTCATTCAAGCTAGTCCTCCCTCTGAATCCACAGAATTTATCTAGTGTCATTTACATTGATGGAAGTCTTGCTGGAACTACTTTGTGGGGGATAGGGATCAGCTGCCTTGTTGCATTCTTTCATGCTGCATACATTAGCTCCATTATCATAACAACAGTCCTCATACTTTTTGATCAGGCATCAAAACTGAACACAATTAGTGAAATCTTTGATTCAAATTCAATGAAATTATTGTCACCATTATGGTGAGAGACTCTCCAAGTTTTGAGAGTAAATGACCTTCCTCGAAGTGTCATACCACATTCGGTTAGAAACAAAGGAGTATTTGAGCAAGTAAGGGAGAGTATCAAAGAAGCTATGAGTACAAAGGCTGTCTCTACAGATTTGGCTTTTTTGACGTCACTTCAAGAAAGTGTTAAAAATATCAACCTGTTTCTGTACAACAAGATGGCAAAACAACTCATATGACAAGCATAAACGGATCCCCAGATTTGACAATCCCCAAATTCTTCATTATGCTACTATCCTGAAGAAAAGGATTAAGTCAACAATCCACAGAGTTCCCAAAAACTAAAGGACAACATTCAGACAGACATCAAAGCCCTACGGCCTGAAACGCTGAGGGCTGTGATGAAAAATCCCTTTGACTGGACACGTTTGTGCAATGCTGAAAATGGACGCTACTTAAAAGATGCAATTTTTCTCAACTAGTGTAAAATTATTTCCCATATCTACTCTATATAATACTATGGTATTGTGAATTAAAGTTAAAAGAATAGGGTAGTTATTAAATTTTTAAATTCCTTGGGGACTTTTAGGAATACTTTTGTATTTTTTGTTTACTACCTAATATTCTGAGAGGACTAGAAGTTCTGTCAGGATTTGTCATTGGCAGACACAATAGGAACAATATAACATATGCAGATGATACAGTGCTGATAGCAGACATGGAAAGGAAACTACAAGACCTCTTACAGAAAGTAGCTAAAGAAAGTGAAAAGAAAAGACTAAACATAATCTACAAGAAAACTAAATGCATGGTCATCAGTAAAAAGAGGTGCCCAAAATGCCAATAACAGGCTGGGGATACTAAAATCAGCAAAGACACCAAAAGGAATCTACAAGACCTACAGAAGGTAGCTATAGAAAACGAAAAAAGACTAAACATAAACTGCAAGAAAACTGAATTCATGGTCATCAATAAAGAGAGGAGCCCAAATGCCAACTACAATTTAGGAATACTGAAATCAAGCAAGTAAAGAAATTTAAATTCCTGGGAAGGGGTGTAACAGAGGACAGAAAGTGTGACACCAAAATCCAACAGTATATTGGCATGGTCAAGGATGCATTTCAAAGTCTGAATAGAGTATTGAGACAGAGGAACTCTTTGTTAGAAACAAAGAAAAGAGTACTGCACTGTTATGTGATAGCTATCCTCCTGTATGGCAATGAATGCTGGACAATCTTAAGGATGAAGAAGAGACTCAAAGCAACAGAAATGTGGATCTACAGAAGGATACTGAGGATACCATGGACCGAACATGTAAGCAATGATAAAGGTTTAGAGAGAATGCAGACAGTTGGTTTCTGAAATATGTAATGAGAAAAGAGTGCTTAGAGAATCTAACATACACAGGTTAAATAGAGGGAAAGAGAGAGACAGGGGAAAGTAGAGCAAGACATGCCTGACAGGCTTGGGAAAGTGGATGGAGAAATGGAGTTTGGGAGAGATATCAAGAGGAGAAATATTAAGAACAACAAGGAACAGGGACAAGTGAAAGTTCATGATTGCCTACATTCTGAAAGGACACAGCACATGAAGACCTAGTAGAAATCATAAGTTCTCAATTCTGAAATGAAATATTTATATGCTCTGACAAGTTCTTTTTACTGCATTGTATTTGTCTTGAGTCCAGATCTTTTTACTGCATTGTATTTGTCTTTAAGTCCAGATCTTTTTTTACTGCATTGTATTTGTCTTAAGTCCAGATCTTTTACTGCATTGTATTTGTCTTAAGTCCAGATCTTTTACTGCATTGTATTTGTCTTAAGTCCAGATCTTTTACTGCATTGTATTTGTCTTAAGTCCAGATCTTTTTACTGCATTGTATTTGTCTTAAGTCCAGATCTTTTTACTGCATTGTATTTGTCTTAAGTCCAGATCTTTTACTGCATTGTATTTGTCTTAAGTCCAGATCTTACTGCATTGTATTTGTCTTAAGTCCAGATCTTTTTACTGCATTGTATTTGTCTTAAGTCCAGATCTTTTACTGCATTGTATTTGTCTTAAGTCCAGATCTTTTTACTGCATTGTATTTGTCTTAAGTCCAGATCTTTTACTGCATTGTATTTGTCTTAAGTCCAGATCTTTTTACTGCATTGTATTTGTCTTAAGTCCAGATCTTTTTACTGCATTGTATTTGTCTTAAGTCCAGATCTTTTTACTGCATTGTATTTGTCTTAAGTCCAGATCTTTTACTGCATTGTATTTGTCTTAAGTCCAGATCTTTTACTGCATTGTATTTGTCTTAAGTCCAGATCTTTTTACTGCATTGTATTTGTCTTAAGTCCAGATCTTTTTACTGCATTGTATTTGTCTTAAGTCCAGATCTTTTTTACTGCATTGTATTTGTCTTAAGTCCAGATCTTTTTTACTGCATTGTATTTGTCTTAAGTCCAGATCTTTTTACTGCATTGTATTTGTCTTAAGTCCAGATCTTTTTTACTGCATTGTATTTGTCTAAGTCCAGATCTTTTACTGCATTGTATTTGTCTTAAGTCCAGATCTTTTTACTGCATTGTATTTGTCTTAAGTCCAGATCTTTTTTACTGCATTGTATTTGTCTTAAGTCCAGATCTTTTACTGCATTGTATTTGTCTTAAGTCCAGATCTTTTTACTGCATTGTATTTGTCTTAAGTCCAGATCTTTTTACTGCATTATTGTATTTGTCTTAAGTCCAGATCTTTTTTACTGCATTGTATTTGTCTTAAGTCCAGATCTTTTTTACTGCATTGTATTTGTCTTAAGTCCAGATCTTTTTACTGCATTGTATTTGTCTTAAGTCCAGATCTTTTTACTGCATTGTATTTGTCTTAAGTCCAGATCTTTTTACTGCATTGTATTTGTCTTAAGTCCAGATCTTTTTACTGCATTGTATTTGTCTTAAGTCCAGATCTTTTTACTGCATTGTATTTGTCTTAAGTCCAGATCTTTTTACTGCATTGTATTTGTTCAAGTCCAGATCTTTTACTGCATTGTATTTGTCTTAAGTCCAGATCTTTTTACTGCATTGTATTTGTCTTAAGTCCAGATCTTTTTACTGCATTGTATTTGTCTTAAGTCCAGATCTTTTACTGCATTGTATTTGTCTTAAGTCCAGATCTTTTACTGCATTGTATTTGTCTTAAGTCCAGATCTTTTTATTGCATTGTATTTGTCTTAAGTCCAGATCTTTTTACTGCATTGTATTTGTCTTAAGTCCAGATCTTTCTTTGCAGCAGCAAAAGGGAGGACCAAAGAAGTTGTCCTTGCCACCACAATCCACAGATGCTGACCTGGTCAAGATGCTTGGCTCTGGTTCATTTGGTAATCTTGAAAGCTTGAGCCTGGCCTTTACTCAAGTAACCAGTGCCTGTGCCCAAGAACTTATAAAACTGCCAACTCTTCGCTCGCTCAACTTATGGTCTACTCAGGTGAGTCTACTGCTCAACCACCCCTAATTTCAAATTCTCCATTGCACTAGTTTGTTTTTATTTTTTGTAGCTGGTAGGTAGGGAGATCCTTTGTCATCATAAAGTGGCCACGTGTATTCTTTTATAAGTGTACCCCACTGTCAAAAAGCAATGCCAGAATATTTGAGAGGATTATTACCTGTTTCTTCATAGATTATCCCCCCAAGTGTGACAGGAGGGTATACATACAAACATACATATATACTAGTGGGCCATCAGAAATGATAGCAAAATATTTATATCTATATGCTGTCTAAAACCATCACAAATAAGTCAACAAAGAATCAAATCACCACCATAGTATCTTTAATAAAATCAATCCAATTTCATTTATGTAATAACTCTACTAATAAGGAAGGTTTTGACAACTCTTAAAATTAAATGCATTAGAAAAAAGTAAACTTGACACTGGTTTAGAATACTCTGTTCAAAACAAAGTAGACAGAAATGAGCAGAAACTATGTAAACATAACATTATCTGGTTTAGCCCACCCTTCAGCCATAATGTTCAAACAATCATTAGAAAATTCTTCTTAAATTTAATTCACAAACATTTCTAACATTTTTTTATTTACATACAGTTATGGTAAATGAAGATAAAATATATACACAAAAAAATTAAAATTAAGCATTTACTTTCCTTTAAAACCCATGTCTCTTTTTCTCTCTGTCTCAAGTTATATGAAGGCCAGTCAGTTATGTGCCATACGTAATACATACTTAGGTGATCATGTCTCAAAAAAGACATGACTGACTGACTGGGAGAAGATTTTCCCGCAGGAGGTTGCCATTACTTTCTATGGTAGACTGGTTGCTAACCAAGGCTATAGAACCTAATCTGTCCTACAAGGAAGAAGCGATGAACTCATACCTTTCCCAAGGGTATCTGCACGTATGTGAATACAACGAATTCAACTGGAATTAGAACTTGACTCTCCAAATTTCTCGATCCAAGCCGATATCCACTGCACCACAACACACATCAAGTAAAAAGAGGAAGAATAAAAGACTGAACTCACCAGTGGAACAATGAAAGTTTGTTGGTCACAGGTTATCCCCACCTTTTAGTGTGACAGGATGGAAATATATATATATATATATATATATATATATATATATATATATAAATAAATACTCAATGTTTTATCATAATAGGATATATAAATAAATAAATACTCAAAATGTTTTATCATATTATCAATATATATATATATATATATATATATATATATATATAAAAATACTCAACATTCTTTATTATAATAGGATATATACTACCGGCCATAATTATTAGGCCACCCCAGTTTTTTAAAAGAAATTATATATTTCATATTATTTTTAAGTGGATTATTATAAATAAAAATAGAATGGTTCTTTTGCTATTATTACTTTGCAAAATTTTACAAGACAAGGAAGCAAAGATGAACTCATTCGAATCACTCTAAATCTTTCTCATTCTTTCATGAAACTGCAATATAGGTAATTATTAAATATTTATAAATTCATTTGATGCACATGTTATTGTGCAGTATTAACAAAAGAACTATTCTATTTTCATTTAAAATTATTCACTTGGCAATAAATAATAAAAAATAGTATGAAATACATCATTATTTTAAGACACTGGGGTGGCCTAATAATTATTGCCAGTTGTGTGTGTGTGTGTATATATATATATATATATATATATATATATATATATATATATATATCAGACGAGGTTTTTATCATGCTTATATAACACAAACCTCGTCTGATCAAGAGGCTATTCATGGTCGAGTGGTTAAGACAGTACCAGATCAAATGGTAGCTTCCCCTATGTAAATAGGGGTCGCAGGTTCAAATCCTGCTGGATAGCACACATTTTCGCAATAAAATTTATCGTAAAATAATCAGGCCAGTAGATATAAATATAAAATACTGTTTAATTAAAAACAGAATATCTACTTAAATACGAGTATCGGTAAAAATAATGTTCAAAATAATTTATTACAAATTGTCGGTTGCTTATAAACAAGTTTCGTTAAAATATATATATATATATATTCTTCACTACTTAATGAAATAGTTATTGCAAAAAATAAAATAACATTGTTAAAGAGTGAACACAGGCAAGAACTTCCATAACTACTAGTAAAGTTTAATAACTGGTAGTAATGAGAATGAACTAAGTCGACACTGCCTTGCTATTGTCTCTGCCTCCGTGAGTGTGACAAGAGGGAAATATATATAATGCACTTTATTGTAATAGAGAGGATTAAAAATTGGCCTCTCTTGTGATGCACAATTAGCGTAACAGTGTGGCAAAATGAATTGTTGAGCAGATTTAAGGTTTTTATAAAATTTTTTGTTCATTATATTTTGGATTGTAAGAATAATTTTTTAGGGTTTATCAAAGAATAATTTTCAATACAAGTATTACTATTTAAGCCATATCTAGCAAGGGAGAGAACTGGTTCTTATCTTTCTTAGGGGCATTTGCGCATGAATGAATGTAACTAACCTGACTGGAATTCAAATTCTGCTCTCCAATTTCTAATTCTGATCTGTTATCCATTATACCACCCACACATCCCTATGCAACCTTGAACCAGAGTTTAGATTACAAGCAACAACAAATTTAATATATGCCACCTACATCTTAAAGGGATACAATATTAAAAATAAGTGGGGGCATGTGTGTTGTGGTGCATTGGATATTGGCTCGGAATGAGAAATCGGGGAGCCGAGTTCAAATTCCAGCTGAATTCATTGCATTCACTTACGCACAAATACCCTTGGGAAAGGTATTAATCCATCTCTTCCCTCCAGTTATGGGTTACATAACAGGACAGATTGGATTCTATAGCCTTGGCTGGCAACCAGTCTACCGCAGAAAGCAATGGCAACCTACGGTGGGATAATCTTCTGCCCGGTCAGTCATGTCTCTTTTGAGACATGATCGCCCTAGCGTGTTTCATGTATGGCACTTAACTAACTGAAGTGGGGGCAATCATATTATAATTTACACATTTCAAATCTTTTTTTTTTTTTTTTTTTTTTTTTTTAAAAAAAGGAAGATTTATAAAAATTTTAATTTTTTTTTTTTAAATTTTTTATTTTACTTTCATTTATTGATTACTGCATCTTTCATTATTAGACTTGGTCCAAGAATTTCCTTTAAGGAGAAAGAGATGCCACTCCTAAATGTAATGAATGGTAAATTGCTCTCTCCCAATCCAGTTTCTGTTCTCACATGAATGCTCTCCTGATGAAATCTAAAACTACAAGATAAGATTAGTGGATTCAACCTGCCAATCTACAAATTCCTCTCATGTCCGCCTCCGCATAATTTCTTCTTGGGCAACACAAAATTTCATTCTCTGTGATAGACTAGTCCTAAATCTCAGCAGCTAAACAGTGAAAAGACTTTTTGAACATCACGCTCATTTGTATTCATCCGCACAAACAACTGATAAGAACAAATTTTGAATTACCAAGTTATTGGTAAGATCACGTATGCACAATCAGCAAGGATACCAGGTGTTGTCTGGGAAGTAACTTAAAATATAACAGATAATACATTCTTTGAAATGTCTTTTATGTAACAGAAAAAAATGGAAAAGTATTACTGTACTGCCATCAGTTAGTGAAGTACTATATTTAATAACATGAAATGTTTAGAGTACTTAAACATGTTTAACCCTTTAAGACTGGAATCACCCAAATGTGCTTATGTTATATACTCCTGAGTCTGTATCTCTCTCTCTCTCTCTCTCTATATATATATATATATATATATATAAACTTTAATGAAGTCTGTGTGTGTGTATATATATATATATATATATATATATATATATCTCACTTTAATGAAGAATAGGTTGAACCCAAAATTGAGAATCTTCACAGCTTTGCTGATGAAGAAATATTGGCACAGACATAAAAAATATGATATTTTTATTCTTCTTTCTTCATTAACAATTGTGGGGGAGTCAGTGTTTTGTTAGTGGGTGGCACATGTGGAATTGACAACTCAAATGCTATCTGCGACTGATCAAGTCGACTCTCAAAACTCAACTGATGTCTGCATAACATGTTAGGGCGTCGACTGCTTCAGACCTCACCAGTAAAAACCAAAAAACTAGCCTGCACCCACTTGTCACTCAGCACAAATACATTTCACGGCAAGATCCACACTGACCAAAATAGTAGCAACAAATATTTAACATTTTCAAATTTAACATGCATACACTCCTGGAGCTGTTGAATGTACCACAATATAGTAAGATATTAATGCCTGTTTTTTATTTAAATCATTTCACCCCAAGTAAAGCAATAAAACCACTAGGAGGCAAGGGGTTTACTGAGAGTTATGGAGTATAAGAGAAACTACTATTAAGGAGAGAGGACAACAAAAGAACAAGATGGAAGATAACGACTGAGATTGCATTTAAATTTTTGAAGATCAAAGTTGACTCGGGAAGCAAGGTATTTCACAAGTGAGAAGTACGAAAGAAGAAACTGTCAGCATAGAACTTACACTTACATTTATTGATTTCAATTGAAAAACAATGAAGACTTGCTGCCAATCAATTCTTCTTTCATGTTCTGTGTCCCTTCAGGTTGTAAACGAAAATGGCCCTCCATATCTCCCTATCCCTTGTAGCTTTTAACACCTCTTCTCCTGCTATCCTGCTCAACCCTTGCTTCATCATCCATCAGCTCAAGTCCAACAAGTATGTCGCATGTTGCTTTCCCCTAACTCTCCCTCCCTCTATCTCTCCCGTGAGCATCAGATTCTCCAAGCTCTCCTTCCTTATTACATGTCCCAGAAACTTCAGCTGTCATTTCCTGATGTTAAGTATCAGTTTCCTTTTAGTGTCCAACCTCTCCAAAACTTTGTTGTTGCTCACATGTTCTGTCCATGATATCCTCAGCATCCTCCTGCAGAACCACATTTTGGTTGCTTCAGTCTATTGCTGCACTTAAATTCATAAAGTCTAGGTACCATAGAAAAAAGTTCATCAGAACAATTACCATGAAAATATTTTAAGGGAACAGGGAACTTACATCATGAGAAAGGGACTGAAACTGATATACTAGGTCAGGACCAATAACATTGCAGATTCTTCTTTAGATTTAATCAGAAATCTTTAAATATATAGTGGGAGCACCAGACCAGATTTAGTAACAATATCCAAAGCAAAGACGAATGGTAGACTTATAAATATCTAAGCTAGATTCTGGTGAAAAAAATTATCTAGCACGTGTTACATATATAGATAGGAGGAAGACATGTAGAGGTAGAGAAAAGACAATATCCTCTTTCCACTCGAAAGTAAATAATAATAGTAGTAATTGTTAACTGACCATCAGTAGAGGGTGGTGGAAGATGCATTTGCCCATGGGTTAGAGAACAAAGACTTTTTTTTCTTGGAAGACACACTTGCCTGTTGGTTAAAAAAGACCCCTTTTCTTGGAAGATCATGCACGTGACAAGGTAAAAAGGTACAACAGAGTAGAGATAAAAACAGAATGGAACAGTCGAATTTGCTAAAAAGATAAGATTTTGAATTCTCAGCTTCACTGACCTTAATTAAGAATATTGGCTTTTGCTTAAAAGAACCATCTCTCCTGAAAAATATTGATTTTTTTTTTTTTTTTTTTTTTTTTTTTTTCCATCTGAAACTCAGCAATAATTCAACATAAGTAAGAATACCGTTTTCTTAGTTGAAATCTGATGAAGCTATTTAAGAACATGACTCAAGTTTTTAGGTTGATGTTTTGGTTTTGTAAAAACTACTCCCACTATTACCTATTGCATGATCAATTTCATTATCTCCTAAACGGGTTATAAGTGATTCATACACTAATACTTTTGAAGTGTTTAATATTTACTAATTCCAAGTTGTGAATTATGATGGATTCAGGGCAGGTGCCACCACTGCTTTCATCACTCTCTATTATAGTTTCTCTTTTGTAAATGTTTATTTTAAGTGTTGTTTCTTGGAATGCTTGATAGATGATGTTGAACTTCTTTTGTTCAGGATCATTGTAATCATAAATGTACCGGATCTTGATTGTAACCAGAATTATATTTAAAAGCACTTAATCCCAATAGCCACAATTATACATAATACTTAGAAAATTTGCAAATAATTAGTTTTTAAAAAATTCAAAATGAATTGCTAAAAAAAATTAAATTTGCAGAAATTACAAACATTAATAAATATCTACTTGTTTGTATAAAACCAGAGGAAAAAATGAAAGGAATATTATCATAAATTAACAAATTAATTTTGTAGAATTATACTTCAGTTCTGTTGAAAAAGTGAGGGGCTGTGTGTTGCTATCCAGGAGACTTGTATCAGCTATGCTGATGGTGGGCAGGAGTGTTTAGTATTTAATAATTCCACACCCTGAATTTTTATGATGAATTCAGGGTAGGTGCCATCTGCTGAACAGAGTTCCTTGTGCCAAGAATAGATATGGAAAAGAGACAGTGGAGCAAGGGCGGTCTCTCTGACATTGCAGATGAGAATGTAAGGTACATATTTTTGATGAGCTGTTCTGACCAGCAGTCTTTGATAAAATCAGGATTTGAATAAATGTTATATTAAATTGAGATACGAGCATCATATTCCTTCTGTTTTTGTTTCATTAAAAACTAGTTTATTGCAAGATGAAATAAATAATCATGTCATTTTTTTTAATTTACAAAATTTGAAGAATATGAAGTGTTGAAAAATTCTCAGCCCAACAAAGATTTGGATGTTTGGTGATTTAGACAAATTTTAAGTCAGGTCTCAAATTTCCCAATGCTGTCTTGGAAATAATAGTTAAACATTATCTTGTTAGATAAATATGTGTTCGGGTTTCTCATCAGAAGCTGCTATATGTGTTTTGCCCTAGCTTCTCCCGGGGGGGTGGGGATGATGTTGGAGAGTCTTCTACAGGGCACAGTTCTGGGCAATATTTTATCCGAGACAGGAAGTTCCCCATTCAGCACATCTCTCCATTCCAGACTGCTAATGATAATTTTCAAATTTTAAACATAGAAATATTTTTTAACATTTAAAAATTTTTTTTAAATTTATTTATTAAACATATTTTTTAAATGAATTGTTAGCATTTTTGCTAAATGTATTTTTTAAAAGTATTGTTAAATTTATTTTTTTAAAGTAATTTTAAAACAGACTTTTAAAACTTAAAAGTTAAAATTTTTGAATGTTTAAAGAATAATCATAAAAAATTAACCAAAAAAATATTATAAAATAAATATTTTTACACCTTTTTAACAAAATATATAAAGCATTTAAAACTTTTTAAATAAAAAAAAAATTCCTTTTAATTTTAAAAAATATTTCTAAACATTTTTTAAGCCTATTTGTAACAAACATTTTAAGTAACTTATTTTTATTATTTAAATATTTTTTTTCTTTTTTTTTGCATTTAGCTTTATCATATTGACTATGTTAATTTCTGGTTATTGTAATATAAATTATTTTACACATAAAAAAGAAAAAACAAAATATAATTACTGATAGTTTGTTTTACTTTTTTTGTATTTTATAGTTTGGTGACGCAGGTCTGCAACTAATATCTGAACACTTACCACGTTTACAAGTGCTCAACCTATGTGAAACTCCTGTCACAGACAAAGGCCTCATTTGCTTAGCCAGTAAGTATGATTGACAAAGAATTAGTACATGGTCGAGTAGTTAGAAGATTCGATTTCCAGTCATGAGACCCAGTTTCCAATCTCAATTGGTCGATTTGTCAGGAAGGTGATTTCTTGATGCTTTCAACTGAGAAGTGATTCCAGTGGGCAGCACCATTTGAAAAGTGCCTGAAAACCAAACAGTATGACACAAGCCTTGCAAGCAAAGCTTGGTAAATAGAACTGTTTGGAAACAGTTGATGTTTGTGTTAGCATAAAATTACAAGTCATCGTGACTGAGGATTTGAGTGTACTGGCCTTGTGCAAACTACTGATGAGGCCAGGCAATGCATTCTCTCCCAGAAACTATAACTAAGGTTTATTCAGCATAGGTTTGTTCTGTGGGTGTTGAACAAACACAAATGTACCTGATCAGGTGTCTGCAATAGGGACTGGTTTGCTGACAGGTGTTTTTTCAGAAAATGCAAATCACTAGCCATTATTATATAATGTACAAAGTGACTTTACTTCCTTAAGAATTTATCTAACAAATTCTGATGTTAGCTGGTTTGAAAAAGAAAATGCTAGAAAGGCTGAAAGATTAAATTACATCAGAAGAAAATTTAAGAACACAATGGCTATCACAACTGTTTCCTGCCCATAATTAAGCAGAGCACGTGCTGTCAAGACCACATCTGTATACACATGAGGAAAAAAGAAATTATCTGTTGCTTGATAGATTAGAGAATGCTGTTTTTAGCTTGTAAACATTTCAAAAGTATCCAGTGCGTTAAATTCTTCTCAGGTGCAAAATTTTTGCTTCTAGTTCTAGCTTGGTACAACAGGTGAGAGAAATTTCAAAAGAATGCACAGGAGCTTCAGCACTTTTCACTTTGACTCCCCCCCCTGCCACTACTATTAACTAAAATGTTAGTATCATTTGCTCTTTTTATGAATATTAACACCAGAATCTTGCCAAGGCTTCTGACCACTTTACATCAAAATACTGGTTCATGTATGATCGCCAGAGTTAAGATACATCAAGCCTGGTCACTACCTACATGGGTGAGTGCTTGGGAATACTAAGTACCATAATGTACAGATGGCATAATGATCTGGCAGCAACATCAAGCCTGGTCAGCATCAAAATAACAGATAATGGCACAGAATTGTTAATTGAAGAGCAGAGTTCTAATTCCACTTGGGTTTATTATAATCACTTAAGCACAAATACCCTCCAAAAAGACATGAATTCACATATTCTCCTTCACCTATGGATCAATTAGCAAGACTTGTATCACTAAAAACCATTATCTGAGAAACAAAATTGCATACAAAATAGTTAGATTTTGGCATGAAATAATCTGTAGATGTTGTGCCACTAAACAAAAAAAACTACCAGTACATTGCTGGGGATCACTACTCCAGCATGCTGCTCTCTAGTCTTGCAACTATAAATAATAATGTCCGAATAGTAACAGCAGTGTCTCTCTCTCATATATATAAAGTACAAAGGCATCAACCTGCTCGGTTATTGTGATATTCTTTGTTCTTATTAATGCTCTATCTCCACTCTGATATCGAGCACTTTATGATAAAAGAACCTGCTTGCTAAAATACGTTTTATAGTAACAGCAGTGTGTCTGTATGTATATATGTGTGCGTATATATATATATATATATATATACACACACACACATATTAGTACAAAGGCATGAACCTGCTCAGTTAATGTGACACTCTTTCTTATTAATGCTCTATCTCCATCCTGATATCGAGCACTTTATGATAAAAACCTGCTTGCTAAAATACGTTTTAACAGTAGAACCACTGAAAAAGCAATGACTTTGATGCTAAACATTAACATAATTCACCAGTGTGTGTGTGTGTGTGTGTGTGTGTGTGTGTTGTTAGGCAGTTTTTTGATATTTGTTATATTTTTGATTAGGCAGTTTTCTTCTATATGCCATGTCCCTTCAACACATTGGCAATCATCATTCTCAATAATTATTTATCCTTCATAAATTTTGTCATTTTGATATCTGTCCTAAATTCTGTTCTCCCAGTCATTTACCCAAACTTGTTATGTAGGTTATGCATAGCTTCCCTCCATCCAACATTTTGTTCTGTCAGTCACAAAAATGACAAGCCTCATTATGAGGCCTAGAAAATAACAACTCTCTTCTTGATGTTAAATATGTTCTTTTTGTTTTTTATTTTCTCTAAAACTTCAGCATTACTCACATGCTCAGTTCATTGTATTCTCAGTATCCTTCTGTAGAATCACATTTGTTGCCTCAAGTCACTTCTTCATTAATGATGAGACTGTCCAGCATTCACTTGCATACCAGTCAGTTGAGTGCCATAAGTAATACACATTTGGGTGATCATGTCTCAAAAGAGACATGATATGACTGGGTAGAAGTTTTCTCACAATTGATTATGATTACTTTCTGCAGTAGACTGATTGCCAACCAGGGCTATAGAACCCTATCTATTTTGCTATTTAACCATATCTGGATGGAGAAGCAATGGATTAATACCTTTCCCCAAGGATATTTGTGTGTAAATGAATGCAACGAATTCAACTGGAATTTGAACTCAGCTCTCTGATTTCTCGTGCACAGCACACATCCTGCTAAATAGCAGGACTAAATGGGGCAGTAGTCAATCATTACAATTAGTTTTAACCAGCATTTTCATCTTTTATTAGATGAAGCATTGTTAGTCATTATTATTCATTTTTGACTAGTATTTATTTTTTTTAATTGCTATTATTTTGACCACTTGGGTCACAGTGAGTTTGCTGGCCTGCTTAAAATTTGTTACAGAAAGTAATGGCAAATTCCATGAAAATTTGGTAGTTAATACCAAAACTACTTTTATTTAATAATACAGCTCTGTGCAAAATTTGTATACACACAGTGAACTTTATATAGTTTTAAGGGATGTTTTATATTTATGTCATAAAAGAACTGAATATCTGGAAAATATATCTGTAAATAAACAGGGTGTCAGCTTGCTTCATGCCTGAAGGCAATTTATGTGACAAATCGTTTTCAAATATCTGCTGTTGAGCTTTGTGTCCACACTTCTTTCATGTTTATTCTCCACACACTCACTCACTTTCTCTCAGACACACACAAATTCTTTTGTATATTACTTTTTTAAATTTAAAAAGAAATATCCAAAGAGACAGTATTTTGATTGAGGTTTGATTCTATTGAACAGATACATGCCTCATGTAATAAAAGCAATAGATGTTTATTTTACATGTAAGTGTATGTATTCAAAAATAAGGCATATGTCAGGCATGTTTAAGCTATAGAAAAATTGTGTGTTCTTATATATATATATATATATATATATGCTTACGGTCATATCACGTTGAATACACCAGTTCTCGTTCGATCACCAAAGTTAAGCAACGTTGAGCCTGGTCAGTACTTAGATGGGTGACCGCTTGGGAATACCAGGTGCTGTAAGCGTTATTGATGGATGTGTGTTGTGGTGCAGTGGATGTCAGCTCGGAGGGGGAAACGGTGAGCCGAGTTTCAATTCCAGTCGAACACTTTGCATTCACTTACGCACTGGTACCCTTGGGAAAGGTATTAATCCATCCCTTCCCTCCAGTTATGGGTTAAATAACTGAGGTCTGTTGTTCATGCGATCTGTGGCAGACGTCTGCACCGATTGTTTGTTATCAGCAGTTCCGAAAAGTGTGGATGGTGCTACACAAGTCTTCACCACTTTAAACAATACTTTGTGTGGTTGTCTGTGTTAGACACTCATACATCGAAATCAACAGGAGAGTCCATTATTATATATATATATATATAAAAACACCTTAATAAGAAAGGAGAATGTTTTACTTCAAAGAAAATCTTTAGAAAGGATGCTTTTTTGTTAAAATAATAATGGTTTAGTGATGCAACTTTTACTATTTAATCCATAGTTGGTGGCAAGAGGTGGATTCATACCTTTCCATTCTATGTACAAGTTAGTGTGTTAATTACATGGCATCTGGAAGTGACATTCTACATGGAATGAGAATGATATACACCAGTGATCGAAGTAAAGGGTTCAGTTCAAAATTCTTAGCAACTGAAGAAGATTGGAGTGTACAACAACCGCAACATCGTAAACATGCCAATAAAGATGAGGGCAACAGTGTAAATGATGTACAGAAACTAGTGTTTCAGTCATGATGTTGCCATAAGCCTATCCAAAATTCCCATCATGTATGTTATGATGATGCCTGCCAATAATAAATCCTTAATCATTTTCTTGTCCAAGTTAAATAAACCTGCTGAGACAACACATTCTGGTCATAAACTTCTTTTTAATTCTGTATATTCACAAAATGCATTTTGTCTGCATGCAAGCTATCCAGTACTCTTTTTTGTTTGTTTTTTTTATCTTTTCAACCAAAGCAAGGTAATGAAGCCACTAAGACACAAGGGGTACAGAGTGTGCAAAAAATGGTAGAAAAAAGCACTAAGTCAAGAGAGTTGATAGATTATCTTGGATTAAAATGTAGACATGAATCGGACAGACATTTGGCATCCAACCACACTTTCTCTTGGTATAGAATTTACTTTTTTTATTTTATTTTATTTTTTTTTTTAGATCTTGTTTTTTCTATTTGTTTTTTGTTTGTTTCTGCATTTTTTCTTTTTTTGCTTACAATTTTTTTCTGATTTTTTTTGTTTTTTTTACAGTTCTGTTTAGATTTGTGATTTACAGAGTATTTTTCACCATTCTTGGGATTTTTCTTTTTTGTTTTTGTCTTTTCTGTTTTTTTTTTCTTTTTTCTGAAATGTTTTTTTTCTTTTTGACTTTTCATTTTTCTCTTCTCTGGATTTTCTTTTTTCATTTTTTCATGCTATTTTTTAGCTTTCCTTTTTTCTTTTCTTTTTTTTGTTTGGTTTTTAAGCTTTTTTCTGTCTTTTTTTCTCTTTTAGCTTTTTCTTGTTTTTTGTTTTTTGGGGTTTTTTTTTTCTTAGCCTTTTCTGTTTCTTAGTTTTTTCATTTTTTTCCGTTATGTTGCTTTTTCTTTTTTATGTCACTTTTTCTGGAGTTTTTTTTTAGCTTCTTTTCATTTTTTGTATATCTTAGGAAGATGGGATATTTCTACTATTGAGGAACTTATTCCGGGGTTTTTTTTTTTTCTCTCTTGCTTTATTTTTTTCTATTTTTACCCACCCTTCATGTTGAACTGCTGGTTATACAAAATTGACAAAACCACTAACACTAATTTATTTCTCTTTATTGGTGTTGTTGTCACTAGTCTGCCTTTATGTTCTAAAATGCCTTCACTACTAATGTTTGTCATGTTGACAGTTAAAAACCACAACATGCATCTTTATTTTATCTACCTACTCCCACTCAGCCTTGGCCACTTAGATACTTTCGTTTTGTTTTAAAATTTTGAATCATTTTTTGTATGAAGTAACTTTGCCTGGAGAAACTAAAACGGAATTTCTCACCTGTTTGAATCCTGACAGAATTTGCTTGTGTTCACACTATTACTCCCTGTTTTCTATGTCCTCGTCGTATATTTGACAAACGTCTAGACACAGGCATGTCATACTTCACACAGGTCAAGAATTATTTCCTTGTTGCTCATAACATAAAACTCAGTAATACCCATTATCTAACACTAGGGGAAGATGGCTGCTACAGTGTAATTTCTGTTTAAACAAATGCTATAAGTAAATTGAAAGTATTTATTAATCCTGCTCACTCTTCCCGCACTGAGGTGTGTCATGACAAAAGGTCAGTTTTTAATATTAATATAGTGGAGTACAGTTAAGCGAGAGATCAACAAAAATCCTTGGAACACCAAAGATGAACTGAAGGCAAGGATTATGGCAGCATTCACCAACTTAAACAAGGAGACTGTCCAGAAGAGTTACAGGAGATTCCAAGCTCGTTTGTAGAACATGGTTGAAGCCAATGGCAATTTTATTAAATAAATTTACTCATTAGTACTTCACAATATTTTTGTAATGTTGGTAAATATATCTGTTAAAATAAGATGTCAGTGTCATTCTTTTCATTTTCAGCATCCTTTTGATAATTTATTCATTGCACATTGTGTGTGTGTGTGTGTGTATATATATATATATATATATATATATATACTATAGTCATCCACAGACAGATCTGTTTCACTGTATGACAGCTTATCAGTACGGTTAGACTCTGATTGCTTTTTTACCCAGAATTGAAACCCGACCGAACTGGCATCAGTCGGCGATTCTACATCTGGGCTACAAGCATTTGGTGGAAGAAGGCAGACTTTTTAGTGCCTATATTATCATTATACGTGCCCAATAGCCAGAGTGCTCTAATTCATTATTGAATGCGCGATGCGTATATGCCGGAGTAGCTACTGTTTTCAAAGTCTCCCATTCTTCCAGAGTGCTCAATCAGGGTGTGAGAGCATAAATACTATAGTCATCTGCAGACAGATCAGTTTCGCTGTATCACAGCTCATCAGTATGGTTAGACTCCGATTGCTTTCTTACCCAGGATTGAAACCCTACCAAATTGGCATCAGTCAGTGATTCTACCTATATATATATATATATATATATATATATATATATATGCGCGAGCATGTGTGTGGAGAAGATCAGCTGGTGATGTTTTAAATGAAAGTTTAACAAAGTTTTTATAAATTCAAAACCAAAAGTTCAAAGTAAGGGAGTGGCTTGTTATTGGGAATCATTTCATCCAGGTTTGTTTGATCCCAATAACAAACCACTCCCTTACTATGAACTTATAAAAGCAGTAACCAGTCTGGTACTGGTAACTGTTAAGCCATCAGTCAAAACAAATGGCCTGACAAAATTGAAAAGGTCAAAACCAGGAAAAAAAAAAAATAAAAAAAAACATAAAAAAACAAACAAGAAGGAATGGTGGTTGTTGAAAATACTTAGACAAGAAAAATAATAAACGAAAACTTAAAATTCTAGAAGCTATCTACATCAAACAGTTTAAACCTAACCTAAATAAAATAAATTTCGACACCTCTACTAACATACTTCAATGCCTATAATCGACGGGAGAGGTCATAGTTATTATACTTACCCCCTACACCATAGTAGCAGCAGTTCCCAGACCAATCCCTCATGCCACTATACACTCAATTGAACAAAAAACCCACTTCCACCATTCCTTCTTGGCCTACAGCCATGTGCGACACAAAAAATGGACTTGTCTAAATTTCTCTGTATAACTCCACTCTGTTAATAATAATTTAAATGTTCTATGTTCACTGAACATTAAATATTCATCCTTTGATAATGGCTTATGTAAGTCGAAAGCTCAGACCTGATAAAAAAATGAACAATTATTGCGATTTCTTGTCGTCTTTCCATGACAACACTATCAAGCTAATCAGATCATATGAACGGATCTTACACAAAATAAATAGACAGAACTTGTCTATATTATTCAATGAAACCTGTATTAATGAAAAAATGCTGCCAAAATACACACTATATATATATATATATATATATATAAGGGTGATTTCATCTGTTATTTTTTTTCCTTTTTTTTCATTACCCTCCTATAATTGATTTTTGTGCTTTGTAAATTTTTCAGCCCTGAAAAATCTCAGAAAACTGAATTTAAACAGTACTAATCTCTCAGCCCTAACATTTGAGGGCCTTAAAGTAAGTATTGCAATAATAATGTTTTTTATTTATTTTTTTTTTATTCAGCTGTAACATGAGAAAAGGTTTTCCCTGTCTTATTAAGGTAACAAGATAATAAAAAATACTAAAACCCAAGATAAAGAAAAACATCTTTATTTTAATTTTACAGAGAAAATATTTACTTTAAATTCACTTATGCCTTCAAGCCAGAGGTGGTCATGACATTCCAAATATTTCTTTTCTTGGGGAAGTGGATTCCTGTTGCTTATCCCACCATTTGGGATACAGTTTTTCTCCTCTTCGATTTATTGCCACCCAGGACTAGAAAACCATATCTAAGGTATGAATCTATCTCGTCTCTCGCCTCCTCACCATGAACAGGAGATTAATAGCAAAGCAGACTAGGCTCTTTAGCCTTGGTCAGCAATCAGTCTAGAAGAAGCACAAATCTGAAACTTTGTGAAGTGAGACTGTAGCCTATACCCCATGGCAGAGAGGGCAGGCTAGACGAATTCTGTATAAACACACACACACACACACACACACACATATATATTGGAAAACGATATATAAATCTTTTCTATATCAAGAACAATTTCTGGGACAAACAAGTATGACACAGTGCAAAAGTTTTTGCATGACGTGTTTTGTTCTTTAGGACAGAATATACTTACAAACATTTTACTAAGAATTTCTGAATAAACAGGCTGATGGATGTGTAATACACTGTTTAATTGTCTTAATATATGAAATCTTCACCATAACGTTTGAAGTAATATATACACTACCGGCCATAATTATTAGGCCAACCCAGTCTTTTTTTAAAAATGATGTATTTCATGCTAATTTTAGTATATATTGCCAAGTGGGTAATTCTAAATGAAAATAGAATGGTTCTTTTGTTAATACTGCATGATAACGTGTATCAAATGAACTCGTCTGGTGTCCAGTTTTTGTGATCTCTTCCCCATGCTAGTCTCTTATTATTGGATGGCTGAAGCAAAGGCTTCCTGGCTGCTTTGTAAAATTTTGCAAAGAAATAATAACAAAAGAAGCATTCTATTTTCATTTAGAATTATCCACTTGGCAATAAACACAAAAAATAGTATGAAATACATCATTTCTTTTAAAAAAACTGGGATGGCCTAATAATTATGGCCAGTGGTGTGTGTGTGTGTGTGTGTATATATATATATATAAATTAACGAAGATTAACAAAACTGGTTATAAACAACCGACAATTTGAAATGATTTGCTTGAACATTATTTTTGATCAATACTCATACTTAAGTAGATATTCCGTTTATAATCAAACAGTATATATAGGTTATTTCATCTATATTCTTTTTGTTTATAACTGTCAAAATAAATAAATTAGAGAAACTTCAAGGTTTTTAAATAAATGATTATATGAACACTAAAGGGATATTTTACAAAACATCACACTCGGTGCACATGTCACTCATTGTAACAAGTTTGACCATAATTTTGATTTTAATAAAATTCTACTCTAATTACAGGATAAAACAAATCACTGAAACAATTATATAGAAAGTGTTTTAATCATTAAATTATTCATGGTAAATTTGCGTAGAGGTTCTTTTAACATTTCATCTTTCTTGGCTTGTCCCAATGTGGGATATTTTAAATTCTCAATGTCCTGGTTCCTTCAGTTGCCTCCCCTGTCTTTAGCTATTTTTTGTCTCATTATTAATGAAACACAGTGATAGATTTTTTTTTTCTAATGTGTAAATAGCTTGCAGTTTGCTATGAAATTGGAACATAACATATTTTCAGTAAAAAAAAAAAATGAAGGGGTTTGAATTGCTGGCAACAAAAGAAAGGGTGTATTTCAATCAGGCTAAGAACACATGATCAGTGAACTTTGTTCATATGGTTTACCCTGATAGTTGGGGAAAAGAGGAGGTGGTGCCAAACTAAGATCACCTGACCAGCTGATCAGGAAATAAAAAGAAAACATTTCTTCTTCATTGAAAGATATAAGTGGGTGTAAATAAATTTCTCAGTTCAAATTGTCAAATGTGTATATATATATATATATATATATATATATATATTTTTTTTTTTTTTTTAAACATACGCACCATAGTGGGGGTGCTAGAGAGTGCCGTCAATGATGTCTTTGCATGGATCATTAGGGGGTTTCGGGTCTCTCAACATCATACCCCGCTTCACCATGCCGCCCCGACCAGAGATGATCAGTTTCTGGTTCACCCTCAATAAGCGTTTTCAGACAATGGAAAAAATTTATGTTTGGTCCCCGTATAAAGTCTTACAAACGCTTTTGATTGACGACAGACAGAGCCAATTTACATCAAGTGGCAAACCGAACATGAACTCGTCCTAAAATATATTAAGCAATTTACTTATCATATGACTAAAAAAAAAAAAACCTTCGACTAAGAATTAATCACGATTCGTTTAAAAATAAATATCTACAAATATAATTTTAAGTCGTTTCTAAAAAAAAAAAATGAGAACAAAAACTCGTCAAAGAATTTATCAAAAGAAAAAAAATTCCGTTTATAAATACAAGTATCTACAAATATGTATAAATTTAAAATCATTCCCCCCAACAAAAAAAATTAGGATAATATATATATATATATATATACACACACACACACACACACACACACAAAAGTACTTCAAAATCCTTTTAAAACACACATAAATATATAATAAATTATGTACAAGTAAAAACCTTTATTACAATTAAATACATTAATTTAAAAAACTTATTTACGCATTTTATCTTATTTACGAGTACTATTAAAAAAAAAATGAAGAGAACTCGGAAATGCAGAATTTATATTTATTTTATATATATATATATATATATATATATATGTGAGAGATAGACCAGCTGACCTTCATCACAGAATGTGAATTTGACAAGTTGAACTGAGAAATACATTGTATGTTGCATATATGTTTACAGAAAGTGTGTGTGAGGGGGTGTACTGAATGTATGCTGAAAGCTTGTGTGAACTTCCACATTGAAAGCTTGAATATGCATGTATCTTATATACGTGGCAGGTCTGGAGGTGTGTGTGTGTGTGTGCGCACACTAGAGCTTTAGTGAGGGTTCCAGAGGTCTCTGTGCATTGGAAATTAACATTATGCAAATGTTCCAACCAGTTTTATCATGATCATAGATTAAAATATTCTTTCTTTGTTTATATAAAATTTCCCAACAAGAATGATTCTCTAGATCACTTTTGTTTTGATTTAATAATAATTTGTAAGTCTCAACCACCAACAGTACTCATTTTTCTATGCTTTTGTTGTTTAGTGAAATGGACAGACCTATTTATTTTTCTTTTCTTATATTAAAGTTCACCTAATACAGGGCTCGAGAACCACTTAAGGTAGAAGGTTACTATTATTATGGTTATGACAGATGTGGTATAAGATATAATCTAAAAAATAGATAATAGGAAGTGAAAATTATGAGGATTAGGAGGATAGACAATCATTGAGTCTTAACTTGAAGAGTTTAAGATTGTAGTGTTCTAACTGGTTCATTTTTTTCTTCACTCTCCTCCTATCTAATCTTTTTACTCTTATGTAGCCCCCTAATCCATTACTCTTATGTAGCCCCCTAATCTTTTTACATTTATGTAGCCCCCTGCACATCAGTGGCGTTACCGCCTTGCTTGGAGTGATATGATTATAACAAAAAAAAAATGGAACTCAAGAGAGGAGCTCATCTGGATATTTTCTATGGCAATAATGTGAGAGGAATGATAGGCGTGCAATGTTGCATCTGTAAGAAAGAAGCTACAGAATAGTAAAAAGTGCTCCTCCTTAAGGCCACATAAATGATTTTGAATGCTGGAAAGTGAGAATTGAGCAACTCAAACTCAGATAAGGTAGCAATGGTATCTTTTCAGTCTAATCTGTCTTTTATAAGGATAGAGCATGACAGGAGCAGCCTTTGAGATTTGCAAAAAGATATGACCTGACCAGCGGTTGAGAGCGAGGGGAAAATTTACTCGACCGACTCCATTTTCTCCTTACATAAACATAGCGTGAATCGCTGAGGGAAAACAAAAAATGAAATTTTAAAATTTTGAACGTGTTAGAAAGCATTTAAAAAATTAAAAAAATAGCAACAAAATTTGATCTTTCTTCTTAATAATAGCATAAACATTTTTATGATAAAACTTTGTATTAAGTTTGAGCCGTTTTAACAGTTTTTGCAATTGAGTGGAGGTACCTGAATTTGTAGTTTTTTTTTCTTCTGTTTGATTATAACCTCCATCTCATAGACGATAAAAAAATAACAAATTTGATTTTCTCAACAATTTCCTATAAAAAAAATTGCTTACTTTTTTTCTTTTTTTTTTTTTTTTTTAATCATATCACCCTGAGCAAGGCGGTAATGCGACTGATGTGCAGGGGGCTACATAAAAGTGAAAAGATTGGAAAAAAGAAAACCGGAAACCACATCCTAAACAGGGAACAAGGGATGAGCCTCTTCACCTGTTCAATAGACATGGGTGGAGTGTGAACCGGGCGATAGTTTAGTCTATCTACTCCAATTGAGAAAAAAAAATGGAAAACAAAAAAAGTATAATTTGTTTTTCAGTGCATGATTGAAAGAAGTATGCGGATATTTTTTTTCTTTCTTTCAAATGTTTGATTTTACTTCTCGTAAACAATCTGGGCGACTGAGACATTTTGGCTCCACTCTGGAAGCATTAAACGAATGTCTACAGTGACCAGAGAGTTCAATAATGTCATTGTAGGTCATTCTAAGTAGCTTGTGAATCTTAAATGGCATACTTTTGGGTTGTAAAAGTCGGATTGGGTTTTTCTATATTTGGACATGTTTCATTGCAGTGTAAAGCAATAAACTTTAATTGTCCAATTAAGTTTTTAATTATTTGAGTCGATTGGGAGAGTGAAATCTCAAAGGCTGGACAGGAGTAACCAGATACTTCCTGTAACAATAGAATGAATTTTCCATTTTCCCAGTATTAGCAATGGATCATATGAATTCTACTTAATATTTGGCTTACAGTCATAACATATTGAAAAATCTAGTTCACCAGTTAAGTAACAAGCTTGGTCAGTACCAAAATGGGTGACCACTTAGGAATATCAGGTTCTATAAGCTTGGATGTGTGGATGGTGTCATGAATAAGGTCTTGAAATTGGAGAGCTGAGTTCCAATTCTCATTAGATTCGCTATTTTCACTTGTGAGCAAATACCTTTGGAAAATATATTGATCCACTCTAGCTATGGGTTAAGTAATTAGACTTGTATCACTAAATCATTTTCACCAGAAATTTCATACACTCTGAAAATATTTTCTGGCTTTAAATAATCTGCAAAGTTCACACACCTTTCTCTTTTTGTGTATTTACTGTATTCATTTACAACTGGTTTGCTGCCCATGTAAGTTCTATTAGGAGTAGGCCCATGCTGTCAAAAATGATGGCAAAATATATGCTGCCTAAAATGACAGCAGCATATATATTGAATATATATTGATGCCTTTACTTTTGAGTCTTACATTAAGACATAAGAGAAAAAAAAATAATCCAAACCCTTAAGATTTCTCCGGCAGAAATTTTATGCCAGATGGAAGAAATATTGTAAATGGGTCTGATGAGATGAGCTGTTTAAGCTCATTGAAATGAACTATAGTTTATAACTAATATGACGTGTTGAGTTTTCCTTTATAAACTTCATAACACTCTGGTTAATACCCATCGAGCTCTCTATATGGATTTACCAAATAATAATTTATATTAAGGAAATCTTGTTGGATTATCTTCACTGTTTACAGACTGACAACTATACATATATATATATATATATATATATATATATATATACACACACACACACACACACACAAGTGATTAATACTAATGGAAGTACATTCTACAGTTAGATATTTAATTTTAAAAAGTGCTCAATGCAAAAGTAGACCATACGTATATAGTTGTTATTATTATTATAATAGCATACTACAAATTGATAGCTATAAAGTTTCGAGACTGTCTGATGATGGTATATGAAACACCAAAACTTTATAGCTATCAAGTTGTAGGTAGTATACTATTATTATATATATATATATATATATATATATATACACACACACACACACACAAACAGTCTTTATCATAATAGAGAGGAGATACATATTCTTCATTACTTGGCAACAACATAATTATTGCAAAAAATAAATTAACAAGACACTTTTAAAGAGCAAAATATGGCACCAGTTTTTATAACTGGTAGTAAAGAGAATGAACTGAGCTGACACTGCCTCGTTAATGCTCTTTCTCCATGAGCGTGACAGAAGGGAAATATATATATATATATATATATATATATTGTCATCTGCAGACAGATCTGTTTTGCTGTATCACAGCTCATCAGTACGGTTAGACTCCGATTGCTCCATAACCCAGGCTCAAAACCCAACCGAATTGGCGTCAGTCGGCGACTCTACCCCTGGGCCATGGGGTGTTTGGTGGAAGAAGGCAGTCTTTTTAGCGCATATCATATTACGCGCACAATAGCTAGTGTGCTCAAATTCATTTTTACTGAATGAGCGATGCGTACATGCTAGAGTGGCTACTGTTTTTCAAAGTCTACCTTTCTTCTAGAGTGCTCAATCAGGGTGTGAGAGTGTAATTATTGTCATCCGCCGACAGATCTGTTTCGCTGTATCACAGCTCATCAGTACGGTTAGACTCCAATTGCTACATAACCCAGGTTATATATATATATATATATATAATACACAACAGTCTTTATCAAAATCGAAAGCATCCTTGTTAAATATGTCAAGGTTATATGGCAGCTTGAGAAGATTAAACACTTGTTTTATATCTTAATTTTATCATCTGTGTATTTTTCTCTGATGAGATGTTGTAATTGTTTACAATATTTACATTGTTCAAACTGTTGTCTTTATCTTTGTCATATTCACAATATTTTGGCTATTGTACTCTCTGGACTTCTTCAGGTGATATTTTTGTTAATCGTTTCACCCCAAGCAAGGCAGTACTGCCACTGGCGTGCAGGGGGCTGCATAAGAGAAGAGTGAAATTTTAAGCAGGAGGAGAGCGAAGAGAAAGACGAACCAGTTACAGGGAGGTGTCAGAAAGGGCAAGAGAAGAATGGGAATACCAGTGTGAGGGTAGAGTGAGAAAGGAAAAGAACAAGATATACAAGGTGATAGGGAAAGGATGATAGAAGGACTAAAGTTATATCTACATTGGAATTTCCAACTGAACCCTTTTAGTTCTCGGGTAGATTGTTCTAGTTCCACATGCCATGCCTTTTCTAGATATCTCAGTTTCAGTTAAATCCCTTTAGTAACTCAACTCTCAAAGTTTTTTTTTTCTTTTTTCATCTCAGCTTTGTCCAGGTTTTGAACTCACAACTCTTAGGTGAAGTCTCTATGGATTATTTCTTTCGAATTACTTCAACAAATGTCACTCTTAATGTTTTCTGTTATCTCTCCTAAATTTTGCAATTTCTTCATGTGCTGTGTCCCTTCAGTACATAGGCGATCATAGACTTCCACTTGGCCCTGTCTTTTGTCGCTTTCAATATTTTTCCTTTTGGTATCTATCTATCTCTCTCTCTCTCTCGAACCCTGCTCTGCCAGCCATTTGCTGAAGCCTATCAAGTATGTCTTTCACAACTTTCCCCCTATCTGTCCTGTCAGTATTAGATTCTCTAGGCCCTCTTCAATGTATATCCGAATTCAGACTTCCATGTATCCAATATATGTAACGTTCGTAGATACTTCATACATTAGCATTGAATTTAATAGATAAATTGACATGTTGCTGAAAACAATAGTTAAAAAACGTGTATGTGTGTTTGTGTGTCTTTTCCTCTCCCCGCTTCCATCTTTGAACCACTTTGAAATATTTTAAACGTAATACTCAGTTAAATTCAGAATATGAAATTTGTAATTTTTAACCTTTATTTGTAAAAATTTATTTTTTATTTTAAAGTGAAATTAATAGTCAATTAGTAAAATTTGATTTCTATTTTACTCTAACATTAATGTACCAATAAATTTTTTTAGGGTATGTTGTCACATTTTTCAAATTAGCATTTACTTGTATTTTGATTGGTCTTCACAGACTACATAAGAATGTTTCCCCTATTGAGGGGGTTTGGTTAGTTTTAAACTGTTTAACTCTTCATTTAGCAATCAGCACAATCACTTGATAGGACACAAGAAGTATTGAAACAAAACATTGTGATGTTATAACATACTTATGTTATAAATTTTAAATAAATATTATTTGATCTACTTTTATTGAGCACTCTTTTAAGAATTTTATTCTACATATGAGGGTACACACATGTATTATTAATCTGGTGTTAATAAAACAGTGCTTGATGTAGTATGTAGCATATGTAGAATAAAATTCTTAAAATATATATATATATATATATATATATATATATAAATAAATAAATGTACATATTGTCCTACATCAATACAGACGTTCCTCCTGGCCATTAACATGGATCAGGCTTCTCTCCCTGAAAGTAAAATGCTGCATCTCCTTGGTTTAACTCTCACATCAGACCTCAAGTGGAATAACTGTATAGAATCCATAGCTAAATCCGTTGCTGAGAAAGTCGGTTGTCTGTATAGGGCCAGGAAGTTTTTCCCATTCAAAAAAATCCTGCACATATACAAATCTAACATCTGCCCGTGCATTGAATATTGCTGCCATATTTGGTTGGGTGCTCCTGCTATCCACTTAGGTGTCCTCAACCAAATCCAACGGAGAATCTGTAATGTGATTGATCCTGACTTAGCAACTAAGATAGCAGCTTTCGCACCGATGCAATGTGGCTTCCCTGTGTCTCTTCTACAAATACTTTCATGGCTTCTGCTCCAATGAACTTAGCTCACTGGTACCTCTTATATATGAATTTCCTTGAGCAACAAGATTATCAATTAGGTTCCACCCTTTTACTGTGAAACCAATAAATTGTAAACGCAAATTCTACCCAGCAGCTTCTTTTCTCACACTTCCCATCTGTGGAATTCACTTCCGTATACTTGCTTTCCCAACAGCTATAATCTCCAAGAATTTAAATGTAAAGTCAATAGTCATCTCCTGTCTCACTAACTTACATGCTTTTTTTCTCTCTCATGCTTTTTCTTCGTCCACCCCACTCTCATCAGTATTCTCATCCCTCTCCTACTCTCTTCCTGACACCCCCTGCAACCTCTTATACCTTCTCATAACTTTCCTCCTATGTAACCCCCTGCACAACAGTGGCAGTAAAATGCCTTGCTTGGGGCGACACGATTATAAAAAAAATCTATATGTTTGCCTTTCTTTCTCACGCTTTTACTTCCCCTTTCCTTTCTTTCTTTCCCCACAAATATTACTATTAATAATTATGAATTATTCCCATTTGATTTCATCTCCTTGCATTTTAGTAATTTAATTTTTTTTATCTTCATGTAGTCTTTGTCTATTTAAATTTTACTCTTGTTATTAAAAAAGCAGTAACCTAAATTTATATGGTTTAATTCCCATGAACATTGAGTAAACATAAATTCAAATCTATTAAACAGCCAGTTTGTAATATGCACCTGATGATTGCATAATGTGTGAAACTCGGTTGTATCATTGACATAGGACTATATATATTTATTAAAATATATAAGCACAAAGAATTTGTCATTTTAACTGAGCAAGTTCATGCTGACTTTGAAGTTAAAAAAGAAAAAGAATAAACAAAAAGAAAACCAACCAACCAATCTCAAACAAGGCCACTCTCACAGAAATCATACCATACTTGATATAAACAAGAAAAAACAGGAACCTTATGGCAAACCAGCCCTGACAGGCAAGAACATCATTACGTTGTCCTCATGAAACTGAAGTTGACATGAATCTGCTCAGTTAAATTGACAAACTCTTTGTGCTTATTAATCCTTTATCTAAAGTTAATTTACAGAGCAGATATTTATTTATTTCATATATAAATTCAATATTTTACATTTGGGGAATAGCCATTTCTACAGGTTCTTATAACCTGCTTTATTCAACCCCAGCCAGACTTAAATTAAAGAAATTCTAGTGTGACTTGAAATATAAGGTTAGTTAGTTAGGAACAGAAGAGGCCAAGGAGAGAGGGAGAATAGCAACACGCTAAACATAGGAGTGGAGAGAAGGTAGAAGGTGGAGAGAGGTCATTGATAGTCAGTTAGAATAAACTTAAAGGTATCACATGTATAAAATTAAATTCTAACCAGTATCCATGAATTAAGGCTAAAAATTAATATAACGATTAAATTGGAAGGAAGAGAACAGTTAATACCTTATCAAGGGAGTTTAAATTTACTCTTATGACAACACTTGCTGTCCAACTCGTTACATTGATTAAAAGTAAAATTTGATTATAATATTTTAATATCCTAATTTTTTTTTTTCTACTAAGCACAGGTTACATTTATCACTCAGACTATTTCTTACTTTGCTTGTTTGTTTTATTTTTTATAATATTAGGTTCAAGGATACATATCCACTTGGCCATGTATCCTTGACATTCAAAATTCTAACATATATCACCTGATGAAGGCCAGAGCGTACAATGCTCGAAATGTAAAATATTCATTTTATATATCTAACATTCTCTTTTTTTTTCTTCTTCTTTCAGGAAAAATTGCCTGTTCTACAAGAATGTGACGTACGTTATACGGAGGCTTGGTGACAATGGCAGAAAGATTAACAGAAGGATATTTAATATTTGTTGCTGTCTACGTTTTATGGCATCAACATTTCGGAACAACTGGCCATCACTTCAGTATTACACTCTCTATTTGAGAGACTGTATGTCCACAAAAACTTGACAAGATCTCGTCTCTCCCTGACATGCACTGTACTCCATCTTTGACTACTGTTGCTAAGCAACCAGTTTCCAAGTTTTTATTTATTCTAATTTGTGTCTGAATTTGTATTTAATAATCATGGAGTTTTGTTTAACCTTTTATTCCTACCCTTATATATATATATATATATATATATATATATATATAAAGTAAATGCACAGAAGTAAGCACTCCTAAGGGAGTATGCTACAAAGGTAAACTGGAGGAAAAAAATGCTCATTGCCTAAATGGCAAAGTGTTAATATTTTCTGAATTATTTTCCAGGTCTACATTGACTGACAGCTATTACTAATTTCATGCACCTGTTCTTACTAATCAGACTGACTACTTGATATTACACGCAAGCATGTAAAACTAGTATAATGGTCAGTCAATGTACTCTGGAAAATAATTTAAAAGATATATTCCACCCTTATTTTCCACCCAGCTACCTTTTTGGTGCTAAAATAGTGAGAACCCAATATGATAAAACTAACCTTGTATTTAAAAAAGAAAAAAAAAAGTAAATATTTGCTTGGTAAGAAATGTACAAAAAAAAAATCCATGAGGGTCCAATTTTGGGGGAGAGAGAAAGTTAAAAAAAAATAAATAAATAATAATTATATAAACACACTTGAGATATTTACTTGGTTGAAAGGTATGAAGTTAAATAAAAAAAATAAAAAAAATCAAGCAACAATATTTGAAGAGAAAAAAAGAGGAAGAAAAAAAGAAAAAAATTTCCTAGCCAAACAAAATTTCAGTCTACAAGCAAAAAAGAAAGAAAAAATATCTCTTTGAAATAAAGGAAGATTCCTCCTCATGAAATTATTTTAAATCCTTTAAAAAACAAAAAATTATAAAGATGAAAAAGAAAATAAAAATATACTCTAACCTTAAAAATATTTTAAAGAAATATAAAAAAAGAAAAAAAATGATTTTTAAAGGGAGATAACTTTGTACTTAATTTGTATCTTGTTCGGCCTCTGGATTTCTGTGTTGAAACGATAATGATTCAAGCATCACCAAGAATTTCGTTGTTTTTTTCTTTTGTTCTTTTATTTTTTTTTTTTTTTTCTGGTATTATTTTGAATTATAATTGTGATATTGTCATGGCAAGTCAAATTTAGTTATCATCTTTCCATCTAAATCGTTTCTCTAATTATCATCATTAAATAAAAAAAAAAAAAATCGTCATTATTATCATGAATATTAGTTTGAGTATGAAAGAAAAGAAATGCCAACCTGTAATTTTTGTGTGAATATCTAAAATGAAACGTTTTCATTGTTATACATTAATTCCTTCAAACCAGTTTTCCTGTTGTTATCAACATGACATGAAAACATTAAGAACAGGGGACCAGAAGAAAAGATCCTTAAAAAGTGAACAAATATACACAAATGACTTGTGCATACAAAGACTAAAGCAGAAAGATGAGGTAACTGGTTTGGAAGAATCGTTGTATAATCATTCCAGCCTCCAGTGAATATTTCTTTTTGTTTCATATTGATGCTCCAGTTTGTATACAAAGGCAAAGGTTCCCTTCTAAAAACAGCTAAGCTAAACAATTTATGGGAAATAAATTTAAATGATGAAATTAATATGACTACTACTACTACTAATAATAATAAACAGTGAAACATGAAGGAAATTCCTTGCTGTTTCTTTCCTTCATTTTTACCATTTCTAAGCAGCCTATGTCTTCAAACAGGTTTAAGTTTTGGGAATGCTTTTTCCTTGTGTGTCTCTCTAAATGTTTTGTCTACATTGCATATATCATACATATCCGCCTTTTTGACTGTGGAGGGGGGCATAAATGTGTGTTCCTCATCTGTTTGACAATGATGAGTGGATGCATGTATATCACCATCTATTTTGCATTGGATGGTTGTGTATGCATGTGTGCTTCCATCCCTTTGACAGTGGATGTAGGTGTGTGTCCGTCCCTTCAACAATGGATGCAGGTGTGTGTTCGTTTTTTTTGACAATGGATGGGTGTGTATGCATTTGTGTGTGTCCATCCCTTAGACAATTAATGGATATGTGTTTCTGTGTATGTCCATTCTTTCTATGATGGATTTGTATGCCTGTGTGTCCGTCCTTTTGATGACAGATTTATGTGCATATATCTCCTTTTAACACTATATCAGCACACGTGTGTACTTTAGTGGATCTGCCAGTGTTTGTCTGCATTCCTCTTTCTTAATGAGTCTATCTTTTTTGTGCATCTTCAGTTGTGTTTCTTTGCATGATGTTTTGCTGTAACTGTACTTCTGTTTCCTTTTATTTGAATCTGCTTTTGTGCATCCACATTTAATTTCTGCCTTGGTTTTTGGACCAGGATGCCCCATAGAAATTAGGAACACTTGGACTTGGGATCATTTCTACAGACAAAACTGTCCTTTAGCACTGATAGAGGTCAAGTGTATACCCTGATGTCTACAGCAAATACTGAAGGATCCAAAAATGAAAAGAACAATATTTTTTTTTTTTTTTGCTCAAACCGATGTGAGATTAGGTGACTTTTTGCGTTCATATACAAAATAAATATTTTCCTGCCACACCCGGAAGGCCAGGATGTTCTTTAATGTCTGCAGCTTGGCTCAAATTCCTAGGTAATTGTTTCATTTTGTATTAAATGGAGATGCAGAATAAAAACCTATTCACTGTGAAAGTCTCCCATTTACTCTCTGCTGTAATTCATCACGTACCCATCTCTTCTCTGATATATCAATTTGTTTTTTTCCAAACAAATGTTTCTGTTCATGTCGTGGCAATGTCACATCTTTCAGTTAAATTAATTCCTACCATAATTCACGCTAAATAAAGCATATTTAAGGTGTGTTAAAAGTAATTTTCTATTTTACAGCCCTTTACTTCAAAGCTTATTCCATGTACACATCTAAAGTCTATGACCCCAAAATATTTTTCTTCTTATATATTAGGATGCCACAAAACCATTTTCATTTTTACAGACCTGAAGACTATGATTCTGATATATTATCAGCATAGACCCTCAGTATTTGATTAACAAATAACTGAATATTAAATGGGAAATCACTTTTATTTTACAACAAAGTTATAAATAAATCACTCACTTTTTGACCTCAGTAAGTTCTATATATTTATCTACTTTAGAAAACATACTTGTAGGCTGTCGGATGTGTGTTGTGGTCCAGTGGATATCAACTCAGAGCGAGAAATCTGGGAGCCAAGTTTGAATTCCAGTTGAATTCCTTGCATTCACTTGCACACAAATACCCTTGGGAAAGGTATTAATCCATCTCTTCCCTCCAGTTATGGGTTAAATAACAGGACAGATTGGGTTCTATAGCCTTGGCTGGCAACCAGTCTATGGCAGAAAGCAATGGCAACCTACTGCAGGATAATCTTCTGCCCAGTCAGTCATGTCTCTTTCGAAACATGATCGCCCAAAGTGTGTATCATGAATGGCACTTAACTGACTGACTTGTAGGCAGGGCCAGATTATCTCATAGGCTAGTCTAGGCTGTAGCCGAGGCCCCCTCGATTTTAATTTTCTAGATCTTACACCTTCTAAATGGTTTCATAAACTGAATTTATATCAGTATGACAAACTCAATTTATTTTGATTGTTTTATTGTTTTAACCCTCTAGGGCCATTCGTATCATATTTGATACAGTATTTCCCTATAAGGAAACATTTGGTATTTCCCTATCATTTGAAATTTATAAAATATTTCTCTTAAAAAATTTTTCAGGAAAATATTTCTTTCAAGGCTTGTTTTCATACTGTATCAAATTGATACGAATGGCCCTAGAGGGTTAATGCTGGCTACAAAAACAAGACCTGTTTTTTTACTATGGTGCTAAAATATATATTAATTTGGTTTGCAATAAACAATAAAATATTGGTATTTTTAAGGAATATTTTATTGGCAAACAAAAGGTAGCTATTCAAGTTAAAGAATTTGCAATAAGTTTATTTCATGCTATATAAATGTGACTAAAATATATTGTTTGTGAAAAATAGAAGAATAATTCTGGTACAACTTAATAATTTAGTAAGGTTATAGATAGTCTTTGCTTGTATACATGAAATAAGCTTTAGAGTAAAGGACTGTGACAAAATATAATTCTGGTGTAATAATTTGGAATCCAATAGTTTTTAAATGTAAACATGAAAAAAGATTTGTTACAAAAAATATAATGAACATCTTTTGATACACAATATTTCCTGCCATACATGGACCAAAGCTGATTTAAATTCTTAGCCATTCAAATTGACTAGAATTTGAAAAAAAAAGCTAATCCATTTTTCTCGGCCAATCAAATTTACCAGAATTTTTATAAAGCTGAGTTATATTTTTCAGCCAATCAAATTAACGCCTTCAAAAACCATCTCTGGATGCATATTGTTTCAATAAATGCAGAAAGTTTGTTGAATTGTTGTCACTTTGTTTTGCCAAGTAAGTCGGACATAAGTGTATTTCATGATGCATGGCAAGTAAACCTTTGCTTGTCTCTGTCTTCATACATTCTATTTTATATCTATGTAACTCATTACCCTTACAATTTGTTGCTTAAGTTGAGCTTTATATATATATATATATATATATATATATATATAAAAACAAATTGTAAGAGTATTGTAATGTAAGAGTATTGCCAACAAAAAGGAAACATGTAAGAATACTGAAAAAATTAAAGCAAAAATTAATAAAATTTTCTTTGTCAGTCATTTTTAATGAAACATGTTTAAAAGAAAGTTTGCTATCCAAATATACATTATATAATTTCACTTCATTGGCATCAGTGGTCATTATGAGTTGAGGTAAAAAGTTGGAACTTGAATAGTAACTTTTCTTTTCTAAACAGGCAGCCCCCTCTATTTGAATAAAATCACAATTTTTCCAGCTTTTCTATATGTCTTGTCTGGCTTTGTGCCAGGCTGATGTAAGTTTAATACCAATTCGTATCAGTTTTAACCCCCCTCTTTACCCATAATCAGGGTAGTACAGAAGTAGGCTTACAACTAGTTTAGTTTGTGTATAGTGCACATGAATTAATACATTTCTATATCTTTCAGTACAAAGCTATTGTACCTGTATAAACAATTATATATTTTGTTGTTTGTTAATAGTTGTATAGCATTATTTAAGTAACATATTCATATTCTGTCTTTTTAATTTACTTGCAAAGTCTATATATTGGCCATGCCAATCCAATCTTTTAGAATTATCTTTCTTGAAAGAGTCAAAATACGGTCAGCATATCTAAGACAGTACAATATTCTTGCTTCAAGTGATTCTGATATTATTTTAATATGAATAATATTGATGTCTATGATTTTAAATTTGTTTAAAAGGTCACCTGAGTTTATTTATATTTGAGGGGCTGTTTGCTTTGAAAGTGGGGTTAAGATTTTGCTAAGGTTGCCAGCTATTTTATGTGGGGGTGCTACCTACTCCTGGTATGATGGGTCTAATTGGTATGTCTAGTTTGTGTTTTTGCTAATTTGTATAGTGTGGGTGTTTTTTTGGATGGTGTACAATAAGATTTAGCCAGGAGGTGATCAGCAATTTTATATTATATGGATCCCCCCCACCACAAAATGGACATCATTTAAAATGTGAATATCTGAGTAACTATATGTACCAGTCAAATTAAATTAAATAGGTTTCATGTTGAATGATAAAAGATCTATTTATTAAAATTCAAAGATAAGGGGTGTCGATTTTATAACCAATTTCACAAAGCTTCAATACGCACACTGTGACATGGCACATGTTAAGTTGATAGTGCAGTTCCTGCCAAATTCACTGTAGCATGTCTTGCATAACATTCTCCAACATCTCAGTGATTCTCTGCTTAGGTTTCTCTAGGATTGTAAATCGATGTGTTTCCAGCTAAAGACAGAAAACACACACACACACACATCTTTGAGAGATGTCTGGTTTCAGGGATTTCAACTCTTTTTGGCAACACTTGTTTAAAGAGGGTTGGTTGATGGAATATTGATGCATTTTAAACCAGCCTGGTGCCATATCCTGTCACCGTTGGGGGAGGTGCAATAAATAACAACTGTCATATCTGTGCTTATCATCTCTAATGGTAATATTAACCATTTCATTATAAAGAAACATCCCTAAGTTTTTGCTCTTTCCAGTATTGAAGGATTCCTTTTTAATGTTGTTATTTTCTCCTTGGGTTGAGGGGGTGCAGAAAAGCTTTGGAAGGCGTGCAATCCTTGAAAGTGTGTGAGGACCACTGGTATAAATTTTTAAAAAAATGTTTTGTTTTTAAGTATGATGCATGCAAAATTTAAAATTTCCAAATCAAACCCTTTTATAAGTTTATTCTTCTACCTGACAAACTCTGTTTAGACAATCCCTGCTGTCAAACTATCATGCTTGATTGTGGGGAGGGGGTTTAAAATTTAACATATGGACCTACAAAAAATGGCATATGAAAGAGTGTCGCCCCCCCCCCCCCACGCACACACACTCTACACAGTACAATTAATGTATACTCAATTCAGCAATTTTTATTATTTTAAAAACTATTTTTAGCATATAAATAAAACTCAAAAACATGGGCTTACAGTTATATGTTCATAATGAAGGAAGGAATGGCCAGTGGATTGGACATTATGACCGCAAATATTTTTTCTCCCCCCCCCTCACATCCCTTATTAATTAATATACATTAAGAATTTAAGCACACCAGATCACAATTTATTTTAAATTAGTTTTTATAATAGTTAATAGCGAAGTCCAGTTTGCTATGTAAATTCGTTCCCTATGGAAGCTAAAACAAAATATGCTCATATGATTTATCTTAAAATGTAAAAAAAACAGAATTAAAATTTGGAATTCTTTTTTCATATATCATTATTATGAGTTTAATAAAAATATTTTTATATTTTATTTTTAAGAAATTCCATCTTATGACAGTTAATATTTGTTTTAGCTTCTGTAGCAAAATCACATTATAAATTTGCATAACAAACTTAAACCCAATATTAACTTTTATCAAATTTAATTATTTATTTTTTAATTTAATTGTTTATTTAAATTTTTATTTTTTATTCATTGAAGGCCATATCTATAGTAATGTAACATGAAATAATAAAAAAAATATTTATTTCTTGATAAATTATCTATGGGTACAACTTCAGCGAATGACCCTTTTTGAAAAATTCAGTCTTGTATTATTTTATTTATTAATGACACGACAACCATCAAAATTTTCTTTTACGTTTTGTCGAGCTATTTTATCACAATTGCGTTCGATCGTAGTAGAAAGGCCAATCATCCATACAATAAAAAATTACAAAAAAAAAAAAAAAAATGAAAGAAGCGATTAAATAAAAGGAGTAAATAGATCGATTCTAAATTCTACCACAACTGCTTCTGCTGAAACCACAACCATGCTTTTTCATATTTGCAGAGCATTGGGCCTCTGGCACTGCTATCATGAGGTCAAAGTCTATGCTCAAAAAATGAGGACAGTTAGCAAACAGGCATTAATCAACGAAAACTTCAAAATGAAAGCAAAGAATGGCCAGTGCAGTTGACATTGCAACCAGAAATATTTTTCTCCCTCCCCCCGGTATTAATTAATAATATAGATTAAGAATTTAAGCAGGTCAGATCAGAATTTATTTTTAATTCAGTCAGTTAAATGCTATATGTGATACACGCTTTGGGCGATCATGTCTCAAAAGAGACATGACTGACTGGGCAGAAGATTATCCTGCAGTAAATTGCCATTGCTTTCTGCTTGCTAGCCAAGGCTATAGAACCCAATCTGTCCTATTATTTAACCCATAACTGGAGGAAAGAGATGGATTAATACTTTTCCCAAGAGTATTTGTGCATAAGTGAATGCAAAGAATTCAACTGGAATTCGAACTCGGCTCCCCGATTTGTCCTTCCGAGCCAATATCCACTGCACCACAACGCACATCCTATTTTTAATTACATTTTATAAAAGTCTTTAGCATGTTATATACAATGTTAACATATGCCAGTATCCAAGTGAATTTGAATTCATTATAGAATGAACGATGCGTGAGTAGCTACTGGTTTTTTCAAAGTTTACCATTCCTCCATAGTGCTCCATCGGGGTGTGAGAGCATATCTCTCTCTCTCTCTCTCTCTCTCTCTATATATATATATATATATATATATGCATGCAGGTGAAGAGGACCAACAGTTTTAGAATTTCAGTTCTCTAGCATTTGCTTTTTTTTTAAATTGCTCAGTACAACATATATCATAGAGCATAATATAATTATAATTGAATTTGTTTTTTATTTAAAATTAATATAGTTTAAATTGTGAAACAGAAATTTCTATGTTTCAAGGTTTTACCTCTTCATCAGGCAATGAAAATCATTTTCACAAGAATGAGTTAATATTGCCTGATGATGAGGTAAAATCTCGAAACATAGAAATTTCTGTGTTGCAATGTAAATTTTATTAATTTTAAATAAAAAACAAATTTAATTATATATACACAAAATAGTCTTTATTATAATAGAGAGGATTAGATCATGTTTTGCATATTCTTATAAACTTGTAAATATAAAATTTTCTTATAAATAAACAATATAATAAAATAGTGTTTAATTCTTAATGTCAATTCTTTGAGGCAAACTGGCAATTCATAACTCCGGTTTCACGTGTTTGGGTTTTATTAGATATCTTAAAACAGCTTTTTAAAACCGGAATACTGCTGTCATATATGGTCAGGCACACCCGCTGTTCAGCTCAGTGATTTCAACAAAGGCCTAATCTCACACTTCTTCCTCCAACTATGGATTAAATAGCAGGAAAATTGGGTTCTCTAGCCTTGGTTGGCAACCAGTCTACTGCAGAAAGTAATAGCAACCTACTGCGGGAAAATCGTCTGCCCAGCCAGTCATGTCTCTTACAAGACATGATTGCCCAAGCGTGTATCATGTATGGCACTTAACTGTATAATATATAGTTATCAATAACATAAGGACAGAATCAGACTTGACATTAGGAAATAAAAACAAAGTATAGACAACTCTAAAAAGTTATGGATCGATAAGACACTGCATTTATATTATGAAGAAAACCCCCTTCAGAAAAAATAATAAAAAATTCTGTTCTGACAAATGGTTTAATGGCTGCTAACCTGCAACTCTCTAAAAAAGCTCATGGCCCAGTGGTTAAAGAGAAATAATCCAGTAAACAAGAGGGTTGTGGGTTCAATTATATTGTGGTGATACCAACCGAACAAAAGCAATGGACCAGATGTTTGCACCCCCACAACCAAAAAGCAAATGATCAAAAGTTGTCGGTTGGTGCAGATGTTCCAGTTGAAAAATAAAAATTAAATATTAAATTTCCAGTTCTGGAGCCTATGTGAATTTTAAGGAGAAGCCCAGAATCAAATACAGATATGAATTCCCAAATGATCACCATTGAAATAAAAAGCTGATACAGAAAGCATTGCCAGACAGGCAGACTAACTGGAGAGAGAGGAGTGTAATCAGTATCAGAGGAGAGGGAAGGGAGGCTAGATTAGTAAGCTGCTTGACCTAAGTCCTAGCCTCCCTTCCCTCTCCTCTTATCTTATCTGTCTCAAAACTACTTACTGACCTAAGGAGTGAATACATCAAAGACATTCCTTACTCACAACACTCCCACATTCCTAAGCATTAATTCTCTTTTCAGCATTTTAACATCTGTTGGACCTATACTTCAAGTACTATTTTAATTCAAAAAACCCCAAATCTGCTGAGCAGCATTTATATTCATATTTATATATGAACATTCCTCCTGGCCAAAGCCCCCACAATTTAAGTATCAAATTACCTTGTCAGCCTTCTATTGCCACAATATTGATTAATTTAAAAGTTATCTGAAAAAGATTTTCACATTGTATTGGCCCTGTAATTTTACTATAAATATTTCCCCCCTTAAAAAATCTCACAGACATAGGTTATATTAACATCTCATAAAAATAACCCACCTCATTGTTTAAAAAATATGCTTCTATATGATATCTCAAACTAAGAGTAAATAAATATTTGTTTTAATTCAGATTAATTAAATTTTGAATTAGTTAATCTTCTTGAAATAAATAAAGTTTCAGAAAAGTATATTTTATTTTTGAAAGATTTTGTAATATAGAAAATTATATTGTTAACAGATTTGTTAATATGGTGGATTTTACTGATAAAAATATTTTTTATTAATTTAAATTCATTTTGAAATACAGAAATGTATTTTACTTATTGCAAATATTAAATTTAATCTACTAGCTTTTAATTAAAACTAAAATAAAACCTTCAAGAAAGATTTTTCATTTTTTTTGGGGGGGGGGGGGTACCTAAAATGGAAGCTACTTACTTTTAGTTTTATTATTGAGAAGATTTTTAAAACCTGCCATTTTAAAAAAAATCGAACAGATTATTTGTTACTCATTTTTAAAAATTATCTGTGGCCACTTACACCCTTCTGAAAATTAATTGAAACAACTTCTTTAGTTTCCTTTCTTTCACCATAGTGACAGGGTGTAATCGATTTCTATTTTTTCCTCAGATTAGATCATTTGCATTGATGTGAAGTAATATAAATCTATTTTCGGGGTGTATGATGAAATTTGTTTGGCTTTGAAAAATATTGCGTCATTTGTGATTGCATCAGATTTTTATCACGCCCAGACTCTATTGTTTCGGCTGTCCATTAGTTGCCATACGGCCATTGTCTGTGATGGACATTACTCCAAGGAAGCGTGCGAAAACTGTAACGCAGCACGAACACTCTGGCAAGCCTTACAGAGAGATTTAGTGGACATGGTCTATCTCTTCGACGAAAATTATCTGTACCACACACGGTCATGTAAATTACCCAGTGCCATAGGACTAATTAAATGCTTGTAGGTAGACGTGAAAAAATTTGCATAACTAACTGAGGCACACATAACAGCGGGCAGATTTTGTCTTTAAGGAAAATTTTGGCAGACATCACTCAAGGTGTGTGGCAGAATGAGGTTTACTGGACGGCAAGGAATTATCTGCTGAAGCTCATCATGTAAGTTCTGTGTTGCTTTCCCCCCTGTCTCTTTTTCTCTCTCTCTAACCTGTGAGTATCAAGCGAAAACAAAAGTAACGACTGACATGTTAGAGGCATTAGTCAATGTACTGGTGACAAAGGCACTAAACACTCTACTACTTAAAGAAAATAAACAAGCATATAACAGAATAGCAAAGTTGTTTATAAGATATAAAAATTCTTAGTTTTATGTAGAAATAAGTGATTAAAGATTTTACAGTAAACAACAGCAATTTAAGAAGTGTGTAAATATCAGTCAACTTGATAATGTATTTACATGTATGTACAGAAATTAAACTGTTTTTTGTTGAGAAATTGTTAGTAATAGTTTTGCTCACTTAGAATTTTTAGTTTTGAATAGTTGTCTCTCTTTGACTGTAATATTGCAAAGTTCTTGTGTGAGTGTTGGTGTCTCGTCTTAGTTGAGTTGATAATACAGTGTAACCCTGATATAAGAGAGTTGTCGGAACCGGATAAAACTTATCTTATATCCGGGTTTGGTATATTTTATATACATTTCCACAGGCTCTAATTTGGGACCAGAGAAATTCTCTCTTATATCTGGGTTATAAAAGATTTGACAGGCAGATATGAAGTGAAAGAATTACATCATTAAGTAAGTTGAGTTTCTTGGATTGTTGTCGCTGTCAATGATGTTGGTTTCAATAAAGCGATTGTGTTTCATTAGCAGAATTGATGTTAATAAGATACAAATTAGAGCCTGTGGTAATGTATCTAAAATAGACCAAACCCGGATATAAGATAAGTTTATCTGGTCCCGACAACTCTTTTATATCAAGGTTACACTGTACTATAACCCAGATATAAAAAGACCCTGATATAAAAGATATTTTTTCTGGTCCCAAATTAGAGCCTGTGGTAATGTATATAAAATAGACCTGACCCTGATATAAGAGAACTTTTTATCCGGTCCCAACAACTCTCTTATATCTGGATTACACTGTATTAACTTTAGGCCAAGAATTTGAGTATCGTGGATGCGTGTGAAGAGTTTATTCCTTTCATTCATTGTGTTGACAGCAATTAGGTGAATACTATTTACCGCTACATCGTAGCTGATTGAACGTCACCTACATCCTTGCCTCTCTTTTCTGACCGCACAAGGACATGCTTAAATAGCCAACTCCTGTCAAGTGAGTGGAACGGAAATCAGTTGGTGCAAACTATTGTCTACATGCATGTTCGGGAGAAAGGATGAAAAGAAATTATTATTATTAAAAATACACCTTACAGTGCCGAATCCAGGTGCATCGTCAGTGTTGTTGCTGCTATGTCACTAGAAGTTTTGAGTCTAAATAAACAACAGACTTCTTCGATAGGCAACCCAACCAATTATGATCAGTATTCGACCCGCACCCAGACTCAGATATGCATTGTGGTGCAATGGATATCGAATCAGAACAACAAATTGGGGAGCCAAGTTCGAATTCCAGTTGAATTCCTTATGCACAAATACCCTTGGGAAAGGTATTAATCTATCTCTTCCCTCCAGTTATAGGTTAAATAACAGAACAGATTCGGTTCTATAGCCTTGGCTGGCAACCAGTCTACCACATAAATTAATGGCAACCTACTGCAGGATAATCTTCTGCCCAGTCAGTCATGTCTCTTTTGAGACATGATTGCCCAAAGCGTGTATCACGTATGGCACTTAACTGACTGACTGACCCGACTAAAGATTTGCTACTAGCTTTAGGACATGCATTTAAGTTCCCTCAGAAAACAGTAACTAATCAAGACTTCACTTGGGCTATATTTGATGTTATAGATCGGGTATGCTTGGTTGTCCTGATCTTCTTACTTACACCCAAGACAGGGTGCCTTTTGGAAGAAGAGAACAAAACAAACCAATATATATATATATATATATATATATATATATATATATATATGCATTAATAAAACGATTTTAATTATTTGTTATTTCTCTTAGTTTATATTGGCTTGTCTTATGACTTTTCTTTCTTTTCCTCTCCTTTTAACTACTTTATAATATCTTATTTATTTGGTTTTTCTTTTTTATAACTTTCCTTTTTATTCTTATTTTCCTTAACTACACTTAACAAAATATTTACAATAGAATGAATAAAATTACTTAGACTATTTACAAAAAGAAAGCTCCTAAAATGAGGTGTGAATTATTTGGGATATTGCTTGATGCTCTAATAAATTCCATTTAAAAAGTAAAAGAAATAACATTTAACAAAAATTGCTTAAAAATATATTCATCAAAATATTTACATGTCAAATACTAGTTAAAAAAAAAGAACATAATAGCATGTAAATTTTAGTTAAAATAGGTTACTCCCCACAAAAAATATATCCTTAAGAGAAGAAATTCGTTTAAAAACTAAGAGAAATAACAAATAATTAAAATTGCTTAAAATAAATTAATCAAAATATTTATTTACCCATTAAAAAATAGTTAAATGAAAAAAAATTGTTAAAATAAGGTACTTCACAAAAATAAATCATTAAATGAAACCGTTTGAACAAATGAGTAAATACGAAAAAACAAAAAGAAACAGTACGAATAAAGCAAAGGAAAAATTTACGTGTAAGAATATTTTTGTAATAAATCTACTTGAAAGACCAGTAAAATGCAAAAAAATTATATATATATATATATATATATATATATATAGAAGTCGTTAAATATGCTATTGAATGCAACTTGAAAAAAATTCCTCTGAAGCTTCTCATCATCTATATATACAATTTTCACATATATATGTATATATACAAATTTATACACACTTTTAAGCTTTCAAAGTATTTAGTGGTGGTATTTACAATGTATGTTCATCTACACTGGGAACGTTCGTATTTTTAGTATTTTTGGGCCATTCATTAGCCCTATTTATCCACAACCACCTGGTGGCCTTTTCGACAGACTCCAGGATCATTTGAATCACCTGCCTTCTTTTTTGTCCAGTTATCCCTAGTAAGGGCTTGTATCATTGACTGTTCGGCAAACCCTCTACAGCCGATCTCGACCGAGAAACAATGAGTATGCCATCCTTTAGTTCTGCAATTGTCTAATCGTCCTTGATATTTACAGTCAGTCAGTTAAGGGCCATACATGATTCACACTTGGGAGATCATGTCTCAAAAGAGACATGACTGAATGGGCAGAAGATTATCCCGCAATAGGTTGCCATTGCTTTCTGCAGTAGACTGGTTGCCGACCAAGGCTATAGAACCCAATCTGTTCTGTTATTTGACTCATAGCTGGATGGGAAAGAAATGTGTTTTATTATTAAGTATTAATTAGTGGGTAATCAGTTTATTACTTCATAACAATAGAAAACCGATCCCCCACTTTTTGCCCAGTAGATGCTTTAATCAGGTTTTCAACTATTATATTCAGTCAGTCAGTTAAGTGCCATACATGATACATGCTTGGGTGATCATGTCTCAAAAGAGACATGACTGACTGGGTAAAAGATTATCCCGCAGTAGGTTGCCATTGCTTTCTGTGGTAGACTGGTTGCCGACCAAGGCTATAGAACCCAATCTGTCCTGTTATTTGACCCATAACTGGAGGGAAGAGACAGATTAATACCTTTTCCAAGGGTATTTGCGCGTAAGTGAATGCAAGCAATTCAACTGGAATTCGAACTCGGCTCCCCAAGTCGATATCCCTGCACCACAACACACATCTCGATATTTACAGTAGTTTCTCTCAAATGCCTTTTGCATATGCTCCTCCCATAGGACAGTTAACTCTAGCAAAATGAAGGAGAAAGGATGAAAGGAAACATGGCTACTATTATATATTGACCAATCAGAAAGTGTTTTTGACTTGTGATCTAGCTGTAATGGGTTTAGCAGAAGTTGAGAATATATGGTTGTTATCCACTTTTAATGGGTTTAAAAATGTAGAAATGTGTTTCTACAGACATTGCATTTAAATTTTTGAAAATTAAAGTTGGCTGGAAAGTATGGAACCAGAAGGGAGTTTCACAAGCGAGAAAGAAACTGTTGTTAGCATAGAATTTACAAGTTAGACTGAAATTTGAGCTAGAGTCAACAATTTCACGTTAGTGCTGATACGTTTAAAATCCTTCATTCAAATAAGCTAAATCTTAGACTAATCCTACCCACATCTCAACATTTTACGACTCCACTCTGCTTACTTGCCCCCACCACCACCACCACCACATACACTCTTATGAGATTTTGAAAAATGTTTGCCCTCCTGGATTTATTCCAATCTTCACTTTTATTCAAGACCTGTGAGAACTTGAAATCTTGCCTCTTTATCTCGGCTTGTCACTGATTGGTTGTTTTCTTTATTACTTCTCTCCTTCCCAACATAATCTTTGTTGTGGTCACTGTTGACAGTTGAATTTCGTCAGGAGTGGGGAGCTATGTCCGAGCAAACTCATTCATAATTAACTGCTGACGTCGACATAAACTTGTAATGTAGTCATTAAGATTTCAGAATTCAGGGGAAATAATTAAGGAAGTCTCTTCAAAAAATCTCAAGGGAGATAATTTAACAACAAATAAAGATAAACTGTTAATATTTGTCTTTTTTTTTTTTTTTTGGACTGTCTTCATCTTTTTTCTTTAACTTTATAATAACTTTTGTTAAAATATTGCATGCAATGTTTTGGTTAATTTTGAACACTTCTTGTGTGCTGAATCCAAAAATAACATCCATTTTCTGCCATTAATTTTAACTAAAATTTTATCCTACGTTAAAAAATGGTTTTTGGGTTCAGGGCTGGAGCAAGGCTTTCATGCCCGCTTCTACCGAATCTATAATACGGGATCCCCACATTTCTATATCTCAATTTTCATGAGGTACTCTTTATATAAAATACAAATTTTATTGTAGCTTAATTAATGGATCATATACAATATAGGTGAACAATTTAACTAGAAAAATTGAAAATAAATACAATGTATCTAAAATGCAAATTATTAGAGTTGTCATAAATAAATTATTCCATCTTGAATAATTCAACAATGTTTTGCAGCAATATTTTAAAATCAACTTGAGATTCTTCTTCATAAAAAGTGGAATAATTTTAATGCAATCAGCATAATAGATAAGAAAAGGTAACATGTATATAGTGTGTTTCGAAATTTAGGATGATCAAAACAAATTTACTGATTCGGACAAAAAAAGACCCCCCCCCCCCCGAATGACGTCAAAACCCACAAAAATGTTTCATCTTTTAATCGTTCTGCTTAGTGTATTTTGTAACGTATATAAATATAGATAAGAAAAAGGAACCGTTAATAAGACAGTCATAAAGCACTGCCCAGGGTCATCGTTTTGCCCACATCCCTTGTTGGGGGTGTTGGGTGCAATACAACATTCGAGTAAAAAGAAAAAATAAATGTCAACCAGTGTTATGATTGAGCAAATATTAAACATCATTATGTTTCAGGAATGGACTCTTTTGATAGTAAATATCCTGCAAATTTTATCCCACAAACATTAATGGTGGACTCAGTGTGCGTCCAAGTAAAAATGAGTAACAAAAAACAATAAATATAAAATAAAAGGCAATGCATATATTAAAAAAATGAATTGCATCAAATCAATAGCTACGTTGACTGTTAAGAAGAAGGTTGGGTCACTGTGTAGGTGAGGAAGTTTTTCTCGTCAGAATCCATCTTGCACATTTATAAGTCTACCATTCGTCCGTGCATTGAATACTGTTGTCATATCTAGTCGGGTTCTCCTACTATTCATCTTGCAGTTCTTGACAAAATCCAAAGGAGGATCTGCAATGGAATCGATCTCGATTTGGCAGCTCGACTCCAGTCACTTAAGTAGATTAATGCTTTTATAAATATTAGATAATTTGGATTTTGATAGGGGTGATAATTAAAAATATTTTTTGTAGATTAGTATTAAACTGTGACATGTGTGGGCTTTCAACCATATTACGTAGAGACACTGGTTCCCACACGATCACTGAAATTAAACAACGTCAAGTCTGGTTAATACTTAAGTGGTTGACCGCTTGGGAATATCAGATGTTGTAAGCTTGGATGTGCAGTTGGTGTAATGGATCAGAAATGAAGATTGGAAAACCGAGTTCTAATTCCAGTCAGTTTTTTATATTCACTTATGCGCAAATACCCTTGGAAAAGGTATGAATCTACTCCCCCTTGCTATGGATTAAGTAGTACGACTTTTGTCAGTAAATCATTATTATTTCTAAAAAATTATTATAATCTAAAATATTTTCTGGCTTTAAATATCCTAAAAAAAATGTTAAAAAGAAATTAAAACAAATCAACCTATGCGAAATGTGTCAAAATTTTAAAATTTTTATTTGCTATCGATTTAGAAAGAAGGATCTTCTTTATAATATTGATACAATGTAAAATCGATTCCTGACTTTTACAGAGTTATTGGCTTTAGGCTATGGGATACATATTTTTTTTTTATTAAAATAGGCAACACAAAAACACAATAGAACAGTCTAGAAAAATTGGATCAAAACAGCAGTAGAATTTAGATTATATTTCTCAACCAATCAGCTAAAAACTTAGAATAAGAACATTCTAGAAAAATAGGCTTGGAAGTAAATTAACACAAAAATATTTAGGCCCCAAAACAAAAATGTAAAATAATAAATCTGATTGGTCAGTAAATGTTTTCACACCCTAATGTTAGGAAGATTAGTTGATCCCCTATTAATGTATATAATACACACAGCGTTAGGAAAAGATAGGTCATTTCACCAAGCAGTCACCAAGCAGGCCATTAAGTCCGCATGACACCGTATACTTTGCTGGCCATGTCCTTTCTTCCATGCCAAAAGTTCGTGACCTCGCTCCAAGGACCTTAAAAGAAAAGCCGACGAAATTTTCTTTGAGCAACGCGACACGTTGTCGCCAACTGAAAAGCACAAAATGTAAGTAGGAAAGGCTTATTTACAGACTTTGCTAATGCAAACATATACACGTTTTTGGACAAAAATTAACTTCTTGCCAAGTTTATATTTCTCAAAAAGGCAATTTTCGAATCATGTATTTTGTTGGTTTCTACATACCATTTTATTTGTCACAGAATAAATTGTTTGTTGTTGAATGTCCGTTGTAATTTATTCCTTCACTTTGCGCGATTGCAAAATAGAGTGTTGTATTTGTGGGGGAAATAATCAACATACAACCCAGCAAATACCAAATCCCCCACAAGGCTAAGTCATTGAGCTGATATTTACAAATGTCAAGTTTGAAAATTATGGAGACGTAGGTTACGTTTGTTTCCAAACACAACCGAAGTCCCCACAAATTAAGATTATCAAAAAGTTGGAAAGAATAAAACTGTTTCGAATGTATAAATAAATGAAAGTATATCTCTCGAACAATATAATATCAAATTGTATGTATAAAATTATGAACTGTGAAAATGTTTTAAGATAAAGTGTAGTAAGGAGTTTAAAGAATTATGAGTGTGTTTGTTTAGTGAAATGTGATTCCTAAATTTAATCTAATCTAAACTTATTTATAAATGGAACTTTGTCTCTGTGTGTGTGTGCATCCATTACCTATAGCCTCCAAAACAGCTGAACTGATTTTCTTGAAAATTGACACAGTTGTACGAAAAGCGTCTGTGAGTGTTCTTAGCTAGGTTTTTTGTCGAGGTACCACTGACAAATATCAAAAATCGATAATCAAAAAAAAAATCGGGTTATAGAAGGAGTGGTTCAATTTTAATCAAATTTGATACACTCATAGACAAAGACATAAGAAACAATATTCAGAAGTTTCAAGGTTGCAGTTCTTACAATAGTGCAGAAAATCAATAATATATATATATATATATATATATATATATATATATATAAAAAGCAAGATGTTTTTGTGTGTGTCTGTTTATCTGCCTGTATGTCTGTATTTTTTCAGCCCTTTCATTTTAGTTTTTGCTTCGGGTTTGGCTCTAAGTAGGTATAATAGTAGTTCTTAGTCTCAGCCAGGATACCATTTACTCAGAGGACTTATTTAGCCTTCAAAATTCAGTTTACGACGTAAAAACCTATTTGATATTGATACCAGGAAATCAAAATTTGACTTACATCCATTCATTTTTCTTTAAGACTACGGTTTCGCTTTAACTGGAAATAACTATTGTTTTTTAGTCTTTCGTGCCAACATCCAAAGAGTCTGAGCTCCAGGACCATGGATTAGTTTTAAAGCTTTCATTACACCCGAGCAATGCCGGGCTATACTGCTAGTATACAGATAAAGAAAAGTTCATGTTTTCAGTGTGATGTATCAACAAGGTAGTAGTTATTTCTCTCTTTCTTTTCGAGTAGATGAAGAGGAAGGAGGAGAAATGAAGGAAGCAGTACGAGAGAAAAAGTGAGAGTGTGCAAATATGGGCTGCCGGGACAGTTGTGGCCGATTGGTAGTTGACAATTTCTGTTACATTAGGCTGGGTTGACTGTTCTATGCTCCCTTGTCCATCTGCTTACATTGGCCAGAAACATGTACAAATAGCCAACACATGGTCAGCTTCCAACAAAAACTCATTTTTAAGTGGAAAGAAACATGACACAGGTCATTGAAAGTTCAATTTGTTGTTTTCTGCAAGTCGCTCTCCTTTCATTGGTTAATAAATATTTTCACACTTGTTCACAAATTAGCAAACAGTAAAGGAAAGAAAGTTATTTTATTTTGTACTCATCACAAAATGTCCTACATTAGCAATGTCTGCTTATTCTTTTAGTTTTCTGAATTTTTAACCTTTTTTAAAACATTTTAAAAAACATTTCTGTGTTGGATTTTTGTAGTTTTTTTTTATCATCGCATAGCAATGTTTTATGACAACACTAGATAAAATATATATAGATATATAGATAGATAGATATTATAAAATTAAATCTTTTTGTGAAATACAAAAGTGAGATTATTACAGAAGATAAAATCCATTTTTGTTTTGTAAAGATATTTAATCAGTAAGAAAGATTATATCTTTGTGTGAATTTGTAATATTATACATCTTGTATCTTTTGTTTCTCATCAAAGTAGAGAATAATGGTTTCTGCTGCGAAACCCAATATTAATTGTATTGATACAGCTGTTAATCCGTAAGAGTTGAGCGGGCTGACGTGGATACATGTCATTAGTATTATTTATGTTCCAGTCATTATGTTTGGTGCTAGGAAGGAAGTGTAATCTTACCCTACTCACCAGGTACTAATATTAGTATCAATGTATCGATTGATACTGTGGGGACTAAAAAGAAGGTTTAACGCTGTCCACAAAATAAAACACAAATTTCAAGAAAAAAAAACAAACAACTCAAAAAGAAATGTTTTGTAAAAAAATAAAAAAGAAGAATCATATATTTCATGTATACACAATAAATAAACAACTGGTATTTTTCAAGTCTCTTATTTGCTATAGTAGTAAAATACGAGGGTCATTCAATAAGGTGAATTTTTCGGTATAAGGACTTCTATGGGGGTCATTCAATAAATAAGGTGAATTTTTCGGTATAAGGACTTCTAATACAGATAGAAGCTTACTTTTTCCTTTTTTTTTTTTTTTTTTTTTTTTTTTCCAAAGTAGTCTCCCAGCAGTGTCACACACTTTTCCCATCTGTGCAAAAGCTTCCGTATTCCCTCAGCGTAAAAATCTTTGGATTGATGTCTCGGCCAATTGCTTACAGCACTTTTGATTTCATTGTTACTTTCAAAATTTGTGCCTCTCATGAACGCTTTCAAGGGCCTGTCTTCATTCTCAACACTACTCCATCCTTCTTTAAACAATTTAGCCCACTTGTAGACATTTTTTGGCTGAAACATGTGGCACCATACACAGTTGACATTCTCCTATGAACTGCAACTGGTTTGTACCCCTCAGCAACCAAAAACTTGATAACTGACCTCTGTTCAATCCTGGAGCATGCTTTTTGGTTGGCCATCTTTGTTAATCTACAAAATTCTCAAAGTTTTTTTTCAATCTGCAAAAAAAATTAAATCCCTTTGAAAAAGAAGTAAATGAAAAATTTTTTTTAAAAAAGTAAGCTTCTATCTGTATTAGAAGTCCTTAAATCAAAAAATTCACCTTATTTATTGTATGCCCTTGTACCATCAAAGTTCAAAAGGTTTGTTAAAGTAAAATGTGCTAGTTTTAGAAAAAATGTAGAAATGAATCACCAGAGAAAAAAGTTCACTTATCGTGTGTTAATTTTGAGTTATCAGCTGAAGCGTCTTGTTGTTGTTGTCGTAGTCGTCTTTTTAGTGTCTGGATGGGGTCTCTGACTGACTGATTGCTGGTCTGCAACCAAAACCATGAATAAATAACTAATTCAATCATGTGATCATTAGTTTTCAATCAATTTATGGATTGAAAATCATTCTAAATTTAAGCATAAATTGTTGATATTGCCTTTTTATCAATTGACTTGTTGGAAAAAAATATGTAACTGAGCCCTGATATAAAAGAATATTCAGGTGCATTAAAATAGCAGAGATGATTTGGTAAGGCCGTGGGGCCAGAATACACGGAATAGAATATTTAATGCTGAGCATCCAGTCCACAAAATACAACACAAATTTCAAGGAAAAGAAAACAACTTAAAAAGAAATGTTTTGTAGAAAAATAAAAAAGAAACATATATTTCATATATTCACAATAAATAACCAATTAGTATTTTTCAAGTCTCTTATTTGTTATGGTAGTAAAATACCTTCAAAACTCAAAAAGTTAATTTGCTTAAGTGTGTAGTGTATGGGAGCTGGTTAATGTTTCTTTAATTCGGCTTTGTTTTAGATATAACCGAACTCCCTACAGCTTACAAGTTTGATGCAAAATTATCATCAGGTTTTCATCAGAAGGTTGGTTGGTATCAGTTTAGAATGTGTGGAATAGTAGAGAATAAAATATACATTTTCATTTTAAAGTAGAGACTTATTTAAAGGAAAGAATAACACAAGTTGTAGAAGTTAATGTGCAATTAAAAACATTATTAACAAGTTAAGAGTAGATTTTGTGTTCAGTGATAAAGTTATGAGTATTAAGATTTGTAGAAAATGTTCGTAGTAGTAATTGTTAAAAGAGTATATGCGTACATACGTATGTATGTGTTTGTTTGGTAGGAATGTCTTTGGATGGAGAAGAAGTAAAAGGAATCAGCAGAAGGAAAGAGAAAGAGAACAAGGTGCAACCTGACCTTCTCTCTGGATTGATTTGCAGTTGAAGTTACATTTTATTTTCGGCTTTCTCGCTGCTTCCATCTGACTGACTGGTTGACAATGATGGAGGTCATTTATATAGTCCTTTTGAATTTAGCACTGACTCATGAAGTCTTCAAGTCTTGCAAGTCGGTCCCATTGGTCAAAAATCATTTTAACACCTACTAGCGAAATCTGGTTTCAACTTTTTCTTTAAGCACGTGGTCAATCATTTTTCTATTTGGGAAAAACCAGGATTTCACACGTCATTGTGAATTTTTGTAAAAATGAAGAAGAAGGTTGATTTTAATTCTTAATTTTTCATCCACTACAAGTGAAATGTGATTTTTTTAGAAAAAGCCACATAAATGAATGATCAGAGAAAAATGTACACTCATCGTGTGTTAATTTTGAGAAGTCAGCTGAAGTATTTTGTTGTTGTTGCTGTTGTTGTCATTATTGTTCGGCTGGGATCTCTGACTGAGTGACTACTGCTCTGCCACAGAAAATGTGAATAAATAATTCAATTGTGTGATCAGCTCCAAACATTAACTTATATTTTGTGCCAAGAACCATAAACATGGCTCATTGAAAGTTTAATTGGCTTTTTGTCCATTTGGCAATCAGAATCACTTCATTTATTTTGGATCTTATATTTTAGTATTTTGTACCGAAATTTGTTTTTAGTTATTCTTATTCGATTTTATGTGTTTGCATTTTCTACTTTTTGAGACTTTGGCTATTCACTGTAAAATATTGGATTTTGTATCCTACAACACGCTAACACTGAATACACGGAAAGGAAAGACGAGATAAATATTCGGAAACAATTCAAATATGTAATGTGTACATATTAATTATACAAAAACCGTTATAATGATCTGCAGGTATCTTGAAACAGATAAATGTACATATTGCTCGAAAAACAAGCATGTCTGAGATACAAAAAGAGGATAAACATAAAAGTCTTACTTTCTCTGGCTGACCTGACAACATGAAACAAATTGTCTCGCTCTCACTGAAGCTGAAAACCAAGGTCTCTTTTCCGTTCAACAAAAAACAGTGAACGTAATGTCCATCCTCCGAAAATTGGGAAGGTATTAACCATCCAACAAACGAAGCAAAAAAAAAAGATTAAATTAAAGGTCTGAACTCTCACACAAACAATGGGCACATGATATCCGAAGCCATGTCCCCAATCCAAGAGAAAACAACTGCATACACAGACATTAATTTATAAAAGCTCATCAGATAGATTACTCACTGTTCCCCTCTGTCCCTATAGTTTTAAATATATCCTTTCAATGTTAGAGTTTCCAAGCCTTCTTTCCTCATTATATGTATCCTAGAAATTTCAACTGTCTCTTTCTGATTCTAAATATGAGTATTTTTAATTTCCCTTAATATTTCTATGTTGCTCACATGCTCTAACCATGGTATTCTCATTGTACCTCTGTAGAATCACATTCCTACTGCTTCCAATTGTAATATAACAATCTAGGCCCACCCGAGGAAGTGAGGAAGCGGGGGCGTTTTCCGGCCGTTGAAAGGAACGGATGTTGTTTGACCCTATTTCCGGCAGTAGTGGAAATGGCTACAAGAGGCAAGCAGAACAGGTGTCTCTGAGAATTACGTGGGCGTGCGTAGGCGAGGCAAAAATCGGAAGTACCGGTTTGGAGATAAAAAGACCTCAGGCACGGATTTCACGGCAGACGAGTCTAGTCAGAAGAGTCAGAGGGACAGAGTAGACCAGACCAGAGGAGCAACAGATACGACGACACCCCCCGTCACCCTGTCAACCCTTAGAAGCGCGCTCTCACTCTCTGTTCCCTAGGCTACACGGTCCATCGTTCATTAATAAAAATATCACTTGATATATTTTTATATACAGACGTGTTTGTTGTATATTGCTATATAACACAATTTCCCCTTCATATGTAAGAAAATTGTCCAGTGTTCACTGTCATTTAGCAGGATTGATATTGCATACCTGCTGTGTGCTATTTTCTTTGTTTCTATTTAAATTTTCTAATTTCTCTATACTATGCTTAGTTTTGGAAAGCATCTTTTGCTATTCCAATGAACCTTTCGATTTGGGTGTTGTGTTTTCCATCATCTGTTCAAACATTTGTTTGACAAAATCAAAAAAGGAGAATCTGCAATATAATCAATCCTGACTTAGCAGCTCGCCAACGTGATGTGGCTTCTCTCTGTCTTTTCTACAAGTATTTTCATTACGAGATGTTTTTTTTACCGCATATATTTACTTGTGCTACTAGACTGGCATCTAGGTCCCACTCTTTTACCGTCAAAATATTTATATGTAACCAGTTCTTTTTCTACTTTACTAGTTTTTTTTTCTCGCATTTCACACCTTTCATTTGTTTGCTTCCCTGGTAGCTACAATCTCCAAAAGTTTAAGTACAACATAAATTGCCATCTTCTATCTCCTTGATTCCCATTCTTCTCTTATCCTTGTTTTTTTTTTTTTTTTTAATGTTTTTTTTTGTTTTTGTTACTGTAAACCCCTGTGTACTAGTGGCAGTCCTGTCTTGCTTGGGGTGAAAGGATTATAAAAACAAAAATAAATGAATAAAAATATCCAAACTTAATAAAGTTTTAGCATTAGAATCCTTATAGAAAGACCAAATATATTTCTATCCTTTTTTTAGAACATTTGAAATTTTGGTTAAAATCTTATTCTTCTTCCGACCACAGGTAGTTCAAAGATTTTTGTTAAGCCCAGTGTAGCATAGACCATTGACTACCCCTTGTCATCGTACTCTGTTCAGTGTTGGTTTGTTGTCAACAATGCTTTTGTAATTTGTCTTTTTTACAGGTAGGGGTGTTTAACCCTACACTAACCCCTTCATCCTCTGGGTGAGGTGGTCTACCTTCAGGCTGGTTTTGAACTCTAAGTTTTTCCTTCTCCGAGACCGGTTGTCACCCAAGGTTATAGAAACCTGTCTGTTTTGCTATTTACTAATAGCTGAGGGGAGAAGAGATGGATTCATACCTTTAGCACATAATTGAGTGCAATGAACTTGACTAGAATTTGAACTCAACTCTCCAATTCCTCAATCCAAGATGCTCCACCATACCTCCAAAGAAATGTAATATTTTTTGCAGTAAAAACACATTGATTTAAAAATTCTGGCAAAAATCAAATAATATTCACATATTAATGAAACATTCAGGATTAATTCACAAAGGAATTAAATGATTTTAGAAACCTTTTCTTTTTAGAAAATCTTGGTAAGAACGTTTTTTTTAATATCTGTTACCCTACATTTATTTAATTTTATGATATTTTAAGAAATTACATTTTGTACCAATTAATGTTTATATTAACTATGAGTGGAGAAAATCATTTTTTTTGAGAAAATCATTTTTTTAATGTGAAACAGAACCCCCGCCCTGCCAGTTACCAAAAATCTGCTCTGAATCTTCAAATAAAAAAATGCAATAAAACTAACACATTATTTAATTGGAAAAGTTTTTAATTGCTTTTATGAATACTAGCAGTATAGCCTGGCGTTGCTCAGGTGTATTGAAAGCTTTAAAACTAATCTATGGCCCTGGAACTCAAACTCAGCCTAAAGAATATTTGTGTGAAGTTTGGTGAGAATCGGAAAAAAATTGTGGATTTGTATAAAGGACCTACAGACAGATAAACAGACACACACACAAACATCTTGCCTTTTATATATATATATATATATATAATCGATTTTCTGCACTATTGTAAGAACTGCAACCTTGAAACTTCTGAATATCGTTTCTTACGTCTTTGTCTATGAGTGTATCAAATTTGATTAAAATCGGACCACTCCTTCTATAACCTGATTTTTTCGATTATCAATATTTATCGGGGGTACCTCGACACAAAACCTAGCTAATAACACTCGCAGACGCTTATAGTACAACTTTTTTTTTAAAAAATCATTTCACCCCAAGCAAGGCATTCCACTGCCACTATTGCGCTTGGGGCTACATAGGAGGAGGTAAATAGGAAGAGTGGTTAGATATAGGAAATGTCAGAAGGGGGGTGATAGATATTTGGGTGGGTGGGAAGAGTGTTTGAAAGAATGGAAGTTAGTTTGTTAGGAAGTGTCTATTGACCTTACATTTAAACTCCTGGACATTGTAGCCGTCGGGGAAGCAGTCATGTGGAAGAAAATTCCACAGTCGGGAAGTACGAGATAAGAAACTGTTGGAGTAGAAGTTGCGGTTGCATTTTATTAGTTTCACTGTAAAAGGGTGGGATCTAGTTGCTAATCTAGTATCTTGTGCAAATTTGAATCTAGGGGGCACCAGTGATCTAAGTTCATCGGAACAGAAGCCATGAAAGTATTTATAGAAGAGATACAGGGAAGCCACGTTGCGCCGGTGAGAGAGAGAGACTGCAGGCGGTCTGCTAAGTCAGTATCGATCACATTACAGACCCTCCGCTGTACCTTGTCGAGAAGACCAAGGAGAATAGCAGGGGCACCCGACCAGATATGGCAACAGTATTCAATGCACGGGCGGATGGTAGATTTACAAATGTGCAGGATAGATTCAGACGGAAAAAACCTCCGGGCTCTGCACAGAGAACCGACAGTGTAAATTTTCAAGAAAATCGGTTCAGCCGTTTCGGAGTCTATAGGTAACAGAAACAGACACACAGACAAAGTTCCATTTATAAATAAGTTTAGATGATATATTATGGACAATATTGTAATGAGAAAAAATGTTTTCGATGAAATATTAATTTTTACAAGAATTATTTTTAATTTTAATTAATTTTAATTTATAAAGTTTTTAAATTTCTTTATTAATTTGTACTGGTTAGGTGATATTGTTAAGTAAAAACTATATTTACTAATCATAAATGGAAAATCTTACAATTCAATGACCCCAATACTCTAAAAATTAATTTTTAATTTTGTGTGTGCTAATTTTTGCAAATACGGACATGCATACATGACATTATGAGAAAATAAGTAAATCGTAAATTCAAATCCAATGTATCTAAAACTCAATAAATAGATTACTTAGAATATTTTTCAATTTTTTTTTTAATTAGTAGGTAGAAATTCCATAAAAGACTCTCACATTATATTCCTCAAGTAATTTTTACGGATATTTTTACCGTAGAGAAGAAAAATAGATAAACTTCTGTGTCAGTCACACTGCCAAACTATGAACACCTTAAATAAACCTTTACATTAAACAATGCGTTTCTGCTATTTAAACTAAAGGTAAAAAATGTTTGTTTCAAATGAGAATAATTAAACTTTAAATCAGCTATTATTCCTCAAATAAAGTTTCAGAAAAGTGTATTTTTTTTCGAATTTCTTTTTAATATAGGGTTTTACATTGTGTCAATAAATGACTGATAATGGCACTGAAATCAGTGTTGTTTCGTGATTTCAAATCAAGAACTCCTTCCAGTGCATTTAAATTAGTTTTGAAATGCAGTCAAGTATTTTATTAAGTGAAAATATCAAATTTAATCTATTATCTTATAGGATACAAATCCTATATCCGCCATCAACTAACTAAAAAAATACAACACAAATTTCAAAAATATACAACGCAATAAAAAATGTATAAAAATATGAAAATTCTGTATTTGACAATATATATGCAATATAAATAATTTGTACAATTCTGTGTATCATTTTGTTTGATAGAAAAGTGTCTTTTATATTAGCGTGAAGGTTGGTTGAATATAAAAGTGTCTGTTGTATTTGAACGAAAGTTGGTGGAGTATGAAAATGTTGGTTTTGAGTCTGTAATTACACAGAGTAGTAGCACAATGTTTCTTTCCTTTTTATGTATCAGCTGTTAAGTAGGTGGTGAAGGAAAGTGTTTCAACTGTGTTGAAAAGGAGTGTGAATGATACTTCCCGAGGAGAGGGAGAGAATCAAACAAAGATAGTAGTAATTGGTCATGTAATGTGTAAAATGATGAATCAGTCTACTTAACTTAGTAAGTCTGTGTTACTTCTCCTTTCTGGTTGCTGAGAGATGTGAAAAGTTTTATGGCTGTTGCAGGTATTTCTACTCTTCTTTCCATTTGTAACGGTTGAGTGGGCAAGGGATTAGTTTGGTTTCTTTGATGTGTGTATCTGTCACTGTGCCTTTCCTTTCGGGATTTACTGGCATGGCTAACTGTTTCGCTAACTGACAGATTGACTGCTTGCTTGAGTGATGGATCGACATCAACTGAACTGCTGTCTCTCACTGACCCTCTTGATTGACTGACTGGACTGACTGACTAAATATGGAATTATGGCCAGGATCCCAGAATGATTTTTTTCTTTAGCTGTGAAAAAAAAACGTTTTGCTGACGTATTTTGAATTTCTCAATTTGTTAACCAATCAGGATTCAGAATATGATTTTTCACACTGACTTGTGAAAAACTTGTTTGGATCCACTTTTGCGGGTGTGCAATTTTACTTTGGGTTTTTCCCAAATGTTGTAGTCATTTGAATTTGATTTTGCGGGTGTGTAATTTATTTTTTTGTTTTTTTAGTTAGTTGATGGCTGATATAGAATTTGTATCCTATAGGCTGGAAATTGATACTAAAATAAAAACTTCAAAAAAAATTTTCCATTTTTAAAAATTCATTTTGAAATTGGGTGTCATGTGTCTGTAGAGGGACCTATTTGATATGAACAAATATCTTCTCGGACAATGCGAATAAAACAAAAGGGAGGTAAATAACATTTTTATGATTAACAAAGTATATTATATTATATTGTAAAAACTATCTAAATCAGTGGTCTGTTTAGTTACAGAACAATCAAATGGACAATTAGTTGAAAACTTTATAAAATATTTTAATGATAGAATTACTTCCTTGTGTCTGGTGATTTACCTTCCTTGAATTTTCTCTTTTTTTTTTTTTTTGGTTGCTGAATTCATAAAGAATTGAAGCGTTATTGTGTCGCTTTTCAGTTGGTTATTTTTTTTATCCACTACTTGTGCGTTATGGTGCATTGGATATCGGCTTGGAACGAGAAATCGGAGAGCTGAGTTCGAATTCCAGTTGTATTCACTTACACACAAATACCCTTGGGAAAGGTATTAATCTGTTTCTTCCCTCCAGCTATGGATTAAATAACAGGACAGATTGGGTTCTATAGCTTTGGTTGGTAACCAGTCTATCGCAGAAAGTAATGGCAATCTACTGCGGGAAAATCTTCTGCCCAGTCAGTCATGTTTCTTTTCCCAGAGTAGGTTACCATTACTTTCTGCAGTAGACTGGTTGCCAACCAAGGCTATAGAACCCAATTAGTCCTGCTATTTAACCCATAGTTAGAGGAAGATGTGACGAATTAATACCTTTCCTAAAGTTTATAGTAGGTTGCTTATCTATTCTTTTTCTAGTTATAATGAGATTCTGTTCTAGTGAAGGGTAATTGTATACTGTTGCAGGTTAACGGAATTTGGCCTTGTGGTAGAAAAGCAAATTGAGTTGAAAATGACATTTTTATATAAACACATATCACTTAATGTTTTACAATTAAAGCAATACTTGAATATAAGTCCAACGGAGGTTCAAATGTTCATGGCAAATAATAAGCTGGAAGAGATTTCATGCTTAGGAATGTGGGGAGTGTGTAAATGAGGAATGTCTTTGATGTAGTCACTCCTTAGGTCAGTAAGTAGTTTTGAGACAGGGGAGAAGGAAAGAGGCAAGCGTAGTAGCCACTTGACTTTGGTCAAGGGGATATTGATTACACTCTTCTCCTCAAGTTCTGCCTGCTGGGGTCTTTTTATATCTGCTTTTTGTGTCAAAGCAGCTCGTTTGGGATTTCACACTTGTATTTGATTCTGGGCTTCCCATTGGCTGATAAATAAAATTCGCATAGGCTTGCAAAATGGAAATTTAATATTTGATTAATTTTTTTTTTTTTCAACCGGAACATCTGCGCAAACCTGGATGCGCAACGACGACTTTTGGTCATTTGCTTTCTGGTCATTATAGAGCAAACATCCGGTCCACTGCTTTTGCTCGGTATCACCACAGGGTATTTGTGCATAAGTGAATTCAAGGAATTCAACTAGAATTTGAACTCAGCTCTCTAATTGCTCATTCCAAGCCAATATCCCCTGCACCACAACACACATGATGATAGTTTTGTGTTAATTTATTAAATAGCCACAGTCTAAGTCAGTAAGAAGCATGGTCTTTGAATTTTTTTTTTAAATTGACTCTAAAATTTGTAATATATTGATTGAAATTGCACTTAGTTTTTAACTGTAAAAGGTATACCTTTATTTACATTAAAGACAGATAGATATGGACTGACTAGTCATTAGATAGATAATCATGCCTTTATTTGCTGCATTCACCAACAAAATAAATGTATTATTTTCTTCAAAAAATATTGTTTCATTTTTCTTTCTCTTTCTTTTCCACATATTTTTAACAAAAGGCAATATTTCTAAACTAAGTTTTCATCTTCAAAATTTTCTGGAGACTTGACACCTGCTGATTAGAAACTAAATTTTGAATGCAGATGGCATTTGTTACTTACAGAGTAGCCTCCCCTTATTTAAACGAATTCTGTACAAAGTGAGACGACATTGAATTTCACAGCTGTTTCTTGTGACATTTCTATTTCTTTTTTTTTTAAATTGTGTTTTGTTAAACATTATAAATCTTTCATTTTGTAGAACTGAAACAAAATGTCCTGTTTTTTGGCTGTTTTCTTAAACTTTTATCTTGCGTTCAAAAGCAAAATAGAAAAACTAGAATAACTATTCAAGCATTTCGTAACTACTGGAGTGGGTATCCTTCTGTGAACCCGAAGATGGTCTTAGAAAAGTTGAAAGTACTTTGATAAAAAAATCTATAGCACCTACCTTGATGAATTTCATTTTAACATGAAGAAACTGGAGAGGATCAGTATAAACATAAGTAGACACAATATGTCTATATTATTCAATGAAACAGGTTTGAATTCTATATATATATATATATATATATTGTAACTAAGTTGTTGAACTCTTAGGTTTATTTACCTTTTTGTTCATGCATTTACTTTTATAAAGAGTGCTCGATACAAATGTAGAGCGTTATACTGTAATGGTTGTTACAATGTTTTTAAATTCATAGTATCACTACACAAAAAAATTTCTCATGTTTCAAGCCAGCCCATTATGTTTTGGCTTCATCCTCAGGTGATTTTTTTAGAAATAAGAATTATCCAGTTATTTGTGTTGGATTTGTTATTTTCAGGTGTAAGAGGGGTTAGTCTGTATTTTGAGCTCCATTGATCTTTTTACTAGTGTTGGGGTTAAGTGTTTGTTTTTGGCAGAGTTCATGATAGGTTAATCTATTAATCTTGAAAGGGCTGGTGCTAATGGCACCTTTGGTTTAGAGGTTGGTTTCTCCTTAATTTAATGTATGTTATTTTGTATTGGGGTGTGTGCTTTTTTTTTGTTTTTTTACTCTCTTGCTTTTTATAAAATATATTTTCCACAAAATATATCTTTCACAAAAACAAAAAAAAACAAACATTTTATATTCTATAATATTAAGCTATTTTATAATATTATAAAATATAACATTTTATAATATTTAAGAAATATATTTCTTTTATAAAATCTATCCCCTATACAACATATTTTATAAATATAAAGTATATATATATATATATTTTTTTTATTTTTTATTTATTTACTTATTATTCTGTTGCAACGGCATTATTTTTTGTTGGTATTGTATAGGGTTTGTTTTCTTTTGGAGGGGGGGGGTCTGGTTGGGGTTTTTTTTTTGTGTTTACTTAAATTTTAGCGAGAAATATTTGTGATGTTTGCATATTACTGCTAATTCGTCTCTACGGTTTAGTAAATCGTTACTGTTAGGGTACTGGAGAATGTGTAGTTTTTCATTTCGACATAAAGGGCAGATGTCATTAAGTGAGTTGCAAGTTCTAGTTTTTTCTAGGATTTTCCATTTTACTTTGGGTTTCTGTTTTGAATCCTTTAGCTTCCAAAAGTATGTGGAAAGGGATGTTTGGTTTCGGTATACGCTGTTTTTAAATGAGGCTAGGTGCAAGTACCAGCGCTGCTTAAAAGTATTCTTAGTTGATCCGATATACACTTTATTTATGGTTGGATTTTCTATGGATGTTATGATTTTTTTTTATTACAATTATTACATTGCAACACGGAAATATCTATGTTTTGAGATTTATATCTCGTCATCAGGCAATGTTATATCATTGTTGTGAAAATTATTTTCATTTAAGTATAAGAAACAATACATTTGTTATTTAAAGATATGGGAAGACATAAAAATTTGTGTGTGTTCAATTTAACTAATCAGAATAGAGATTCGCATTAAATTTGAAAAAAATGTTTATATTTTTGGAGAATACATGATTTCTTCTTTCAATCTTAACAGCCAGTGTAAACTTATTTTAAAAACCCCTGTCTAGACCCTATTTTTGTTGATGTATCTATTATTGTTACAAAATCTTTCCTTTCAGTTTTCTCTATATCTCAACATTTTCTAAAAGGAAAAAGAAAAGGGATAAAGAAAGAAAGAAATCATTTTTTATTTTTGATCTAACTTAAAGGGACCTTTGAGTACAATATATTATTTCGATTCAGATGAATTTTATTCTAATTTTTCAAAACTTTTAATTTATAAATAACATTTTTTAATATCCATTTATTAAAAAATTTTTTTAAAAATTAATTTTATTCTTTTTATATAAAATCTATATTATTGTTATATTCTAATACAATTCTTAATATCATAATACAATCTTTTAAATATCTATTTAATTATTAAAACATTTAAATATCAATTTAATTATTTTAATATCTATTTAATTATTATTTTTATAAAACAAATTATTAGATATATTCAAGTTAATAAACATTTATCCATATTCTAAGATGAACATTTTGCAATGTTTACATGACATTTATTTCATTACATTTATTTAATAAATGTTTATTCTTAAGACATTTAATAATATATAGTTTTTCATATAGACACAAAAGGCATGTGTCATTTAAAGACTTACATATTCTAGCTTTTTTTTTCAATTTTCCATTTTAATGTGGGTGTTTTATTTGTTTCCTTTAGAAACCAATATTTCGAAAGGGATGTTCTGTTTCTGTACTTATTATTAAATGAAGACGTGTTGATAAAATCATTTTTTCAGAGGTCTTAGTACTACCCACATAAATCTTTACATTCTAGGGTTTTCCACAAAATAAATTTTATATTGATAGACTAATGATCCTGTAAGGCAATCTATAGGGTTTCTACAATTACATTTATTATTGTTCAAATTCTTAATTTCAGTTATTAGATTATTTTTATTTTCAATTATGTTACAATTTTTATTTAAAATATTATTATTATGATCTTTTATAATTTTTTCCAGAATATTCATACAACTATAATTTAATTTAAGAGTATTTTTATTGAAAACCTTACTTAATGGATTATTCTTCGGAAAGTGTTTCTTAATCAAAGCAAGGAATTTTTTTCCTAATTTTCTACTAATCATTTAGTTAAAAGGAGGTGTATACCAAATAATATTTCTATTCCTATTTTTTCTTCAGGGGCTGATTTTCTCTTTTATATCCACTATTTTTTAAGGCAGTATTATCAAAATTACTATGCTTATTAAACTTCATTTGCTAAATTTCTGCTAACAGTATATTCTATGGATGAAGGTACATGCTAAATAACAGATGGAGGATGGTTAGTTTTTGGGTGGATATATAAAAGACTTGTACTTGGTTTTTTATACGGTTGGTATATATACTTTTCTAAATCTAAAGTCACATCGAGAAAATCTACTTTTTTATATTAAGTCACTTTTAAATTAAGGTTTTTAAATTCTCTACATATTATCTTTCTTATTTTATCTATTTTAAAAATAATCAATGGAGGAATATTAAATGTAGAAGAAAAAACTTGTCTGTTTAAGTCTGTGTGCCACGAGTAATAAAAAATATTAGATGTTTATTATGAATGTAAGTATATGTAAGCAAAAATAATGCATGTCAAGTGTATTTAAACTACAGACAAATAAAGTAGGTGCATATGTCAGTAACGTTACATTTAATATTAATTCATTGCTTTATCACATGCAACACGTATCTGAGCAATGAAACCATACCTCAATCAACATAATGTCTCTTGGATTTTTTAATAAAATTTTTAAATTGTTCATCTTTAACAAGCTTCTTCAGAGATTCTTTAAAGTGAAACGTTAGATTAAAAACATTTTTTCCTACCTGTTTTTTACTTATTCTGTTCATCTTGTCGGATTCTGATCTATATATTCAACTTATATATATATTCATTTGTAAACAAGTTATTATGCAACCTAGGTTTCTATCATAAGTGGTATCTTTAGGCGATTTGCAATAACTGATTTTACCATTTACATTTTTTTTTAAGAATGCTCACATAACGGTGAGTTTTTGAATGCTCATGTAATGGGGAATTTTTGAACATGCAATTTGAAAATTACAAGAAATTATAACGTTATAATTTCTTGTAATTTTAAAAATTGTGCATTCAAAAATTTCCCGTTACTTGAGCGTTTAAAAAAAAAATCACCATTACATGAGTGTTCTTAAAAAAACCCAGTAAAATCAGTTATAGAAAATCACCTGAAGACATTTGTAAACGAGTTATTATGCGACCTAGGTTTCTACCATGAGTGGGGTCTTCAGGCGATTTTATTCTTTCCTGGACATAAGACTCATTTAAAGACACTTTATAGAACTCCATTCACAATATACTAGTAGAAAATACAACTATAATAGCCTAATCCACATGTAAAAAAAAACTAAAAATAATTATTGGTAATAAAAAAGAAAAAGCCAATATCCATTAACATCAACTATGATCCTTTGGTCATGTGAATATTTAGTCATTTTTTTAGGAAAAATAGAAATCAGGGGTGCGACACTAGTGGTTAAAACTTTCTCTAACACATATTTTATTGTCTCACAGTTTGTCTAAGTAGTGTCTGATATGAAAGTATGTAAAAATAAACATGTATCACTGAACTACATATACTGACATTCACCAACCTTTTCTGAATATTCAAAGATCAAACAGTGGATGGGATCACAGTGATGTTGTTTCCCACCATTGTAACAGTTGTGGCATAAATAAGACAGCCCCAGTAGCACAAATGAACTAGGCACGATGCCTTAAATAGAGTTCAGGGTCAGAGTTCTAACCATGTTCGTTAGAGTACCATTGGAGTCAGTTGAGACATGTTATAATTGTTAGCCTCAAGTTATAACAGTGGTGATGAAAAATCAAACTTTTTACGGAGTAGGAAAAATATCTTTTTTGCTGTGGCACATCTGACAGTGATGACAAGAAATTAGAACCAAATTGGTGTAATTTTATTTCCTTTGTTGTGTGTAAAGAAAAAAAACCCAGATATTCTTAAACATGGAAGAATTATTTGCACAAGTGCTAAAAATACAACAACAACAGTTGTTGGAATTCTAGAAACAACAACAAAAGTCAGTTGAAATAATTCAGAAAAAAAAAATTCTCTAATTTCTTTCACTCCCAACAAAGTTGCAAATGTCATAGCTTAATTCACATAGTTTCTGCTTTTTTTAGGAGATACAAGCAAATTTACAGAAAGGAACTGGGAAGACAAAAAAAAAACAACCAAGATTTTTGTTGAGAAAGTTAGCACTGGTAGAACATGAGAAATACTGTAATTTTGTACTGTCAAGAAAACTTGGAGAAATTTACTTTGAAGAAACAGTAAGTAATCTGACTAAATTTTTTACCAAGAAAAGTTTACTATTCAAAACTCATTGAAAGTGTATGAATCTGACGAAAAAAGAAGACAAAGACTTTGTCACATATGATGGAATTGTTAACAAGGAGTGTGAAAGATTCAAATTAAACAAGCTGACTCTAGACATGTTTAAAGATTCATTTTTATTCAAGGATTAATGGTGAAAAGACACAAGAATATGTACTAGAATCCTAACAAACATGAAACATAACCAAAAACTAACACTACAAGAAATATCAAATAAATATCAGAGAATTCTAAATCTGAGATGCAATACAGAGGAAACTGAAAAAAAAAAAAGAATGCTTATGTATACAAGCCAAAGAAAACTGTGGAAAAAGAAAAATTAATTCATGTTTCAAATGTGGAAGGTTACATCACAAAGACAACTGCCCCTTTAAGAATTTAAAGTGCCACAAGTACAGAAAAGTAGGACCTAAAAAGTTACATTGTAAAACTAAAACAAGAAAAAAAAATTTTTTTTGTTACACAATATTGAGACACAAAAAATAATTAGAGAAAACCGAAGAAAATTTGTGTATGTAAAAATTTATAATGTAGATGTAAAAATGCACCAACACATTTGTAGTGGTATCATAATAATCAACAAAGCAACATGGTAAGCAAATAGAAAACCTATATTAAAAAAACTTTGAATATTGCATGTAGCATGTCAGGTGAGAGATTATTTGTTATTGGTTAAGTAACTTACAACATTTCATTTCATAACAAGTGTGTAAAAGCCAAGGTTTATGTGTTAAAAAAATACTACAAACTTATTTGGTACTTACTTAATGGAATTATTCAAGTTATGGGATTTTGCCTATAAATATTTACTGCAAAAATATAAGTGGACAAGTGACCAATTTAAAAAAAAAAAAAACAATGTAAAAATTTAAAGGAAGAATTGGAAAAATGTTTTCCAGATGTTCTGTTGGATGAGTTAAGTTAATCAAAGCCAAATTTCAAGTGAAAAAGGGTCAACAACACCAGTATTTAAACCGAAAGTTATGTGTACCATTTGCAGTATTGGATCAAGTCAATGAAGTATTAGACAGACTTGAAAAAATGAGTGTCATTGAAAGAATTCATCATTCAAAATGGGCAGCACCAGCAGTGGATGTAAAGAAAATAATAAAATTTGTGTTATAATTAAATAATTCATAAATAAGAGTCTATTCTGTTTTGATAGTGTGGAAAAATGGGAAAGAAATATCAGAGACACTACTTGGTTTCAAGGAATAAGTGACTAAAGACAGAACAAAAGAAAAAAGAAAGAAGGAAAGATAAAAGTGTTTAATGTCTGTTTTAATGAAATGGAAAAAGTTGCTAATCTACAATCTGTTCATTTGTATCCTATGATTTATGACTGTTATTGAAATATTTTGTTAAAGTCATTAATCTCAAATATTTAATGAATAAAATGCAATACTTCATTTCAGTGAGAATATAAAAAAAATAATGATAGGAAATAAAAGTCTTTAAAATAAAAATCCAATTACAATAAATAAAATTAAATAAAATCGTCTGCTGAATTTTTTTTTTTAATACATTTACATTATTTACAAGCAAACTATTGTCCTCATTTTTTGGTTTTTATCACAATGTTTCAGCCGCTGTTCCCTCTGGACTTCATGAAGGCCAGATAAGGCTGAAGAGCACAAAGGCCGAAATGTTATGATAACAACAACAAAGATGAGGACAATAGTCCACATGTAAAAAATGTAAATAAGAATATTGGCAATAAAATAGCCTAAGAACAAATAGATACAATCCTTGTTTCACATCTTTATCTTGTATCTTTATCACAAACTTATGTGATAAGAAAATGATTCTGGAAAAGTGGGAAAACTAACAACTCAATATTTGCCTCACTTATGTTTAAACATCAGGTCAATACTTAATTTTTAACACAAAATAGAAAAATAACACTAACATACACTTATACATGACACACAAAAAATACTTTTCCTGGTTATAATGATAAACTACATCTGGCAGCACGGCATCTGATCAGGAGGTTTTGAGGAGCGTGGAACCACCTCTTGCTGTTGTTCCCTGGTCCACCTGACACAGGGTGGGAACATCTGTTAAGGCCCCAACTAAAATAATATGAATGTATAAAAATAGATTTTTATACTTAAAATACCAGCAATACATTTTTGAAAAATATTACCTGCAATATGTTTCTGAAAAAAAAAAAAATTATCAGCAATACATTTTTGAAAAAAAAAAAAAAAAAAAAATACATTTGACTCTCAACAAAACCCTCTTTACAAAAATATGTCAATAAAACCTGATCTACAAACTGATTTCTAACAAAGAATACGTATTCTATTCATAAAAATCTTGTCAGCATTAAACGACCCATTGAGGTGTTGATATGCTGTAAAACAATATAAACTAAACTATGAAATATCCAACATTTTCTACATAACTTTGATTACCTTTATGATGTTATCTTGCAAATGTTAAACAATATCTGAAAAAAAAAAAAATATATACATATAGTAAGATTCTTTTAAAACAAAATGCATTTTTCTCTTTCACATACAAAACTGGCAAAATAAAATGTAAAAACTATTAGCCATTTTTAGGATTTTATTTTTTAATCAATTCACCCCAAACGAGAGAGTGAAAGAGAGTGTGACCAGAAACCCAATACTAAATAGAAAACAATGAATAAATCTCTACTCTTGTTCAAAAAGTCAGGGAAGGAACCTCAGATATCAATATAATTAAAAAAAACAATAATAACAAAAACTTTAATTTGTACACAGAACACATTTCAATTAATGATGTATTTTATTTTTTGCAAAAGATATTAATAAAACAAAAATTAACACTGGTACAAGATCAAATTAATGGAGCATCCAGTGAGAATGAAATTTACAAACAGCTAGCAAGATTAGTATGCTAACCATTATTCCAAAGCAGGTACTCTTAACAAATAAAAGTTAAAAAAATAAGATAATGTTCTCATCATAAAAATTTCTTTAGTGGAAAAAATGTGTTAAATGACACATATCGCCAACAAAAATGTTAAATGACACATATCATCAGAAAAAATGTTAAATGACACATATCACAGAACAAAATGTGTTAAATGACATATATCACCAGAAAAAAATTATTGGTGATGGAAGTAGTTTACTAACTTAATTTTTATATATTTTAAAAGTGAATTTTTACATTTCTTTTAAATGAAATATCCTATTTTTTTTTTAAAAAAGACATGTTAAAAATGTTCCCAGTTTAAATGAAAAAAGATGATTTCACCTTCAATGAACATTTCTAGGCCAGTTATAACATTGAAATAACAAAGGTATATATTTTTAAATGTTTCAACATCTTATTTTTAATGACTTACAAACAATTAATTAACTATTCATAGAAAACATGAAATCAGAAGAATCATGACATGAAAAAATCTATAATACTAAAAGCAATAATGAGCTTAAAATTTGACAATTTTATCTTCATGTTGTTTCTTTACACATAAACAAATGTAATAACTCATTTGTGGAGATATTTTTGAAATAACATTTGTGCATAGATTTTACATTAAAAAAAGGTTTATAATAGGACAGGATTGTTACAAACAGTCCAAGATATAAGTACAATGAGATAGATAGATATGAACATATTGTGATATAGTTATGTATAACACTACCGTGATATAGATAGACACTTAGATATGAACATATTGTGATCTGTATAGCTAGGTAGGTACATATAGACAGATAGATGTGAATATACTGATAGATAGATAGATAGATAGATATTGAATAGGATGAGATACATAGATAGAGAGATAGATCAATAAATATGAACTTGCATAGATAGATATGAGCCCACTGTAATATAGATATATACATATATATATTATTAACATACTGTAACATAAATATGAAAAGATGAACATAATGTAGATAGATAGGTAGATAGATATATATACTCTGAAATAGATATGAGCATAGTGAGATAATGATAGAGAGAGATGAACATACTGTGACATAAAGAGGTATATATAAACATACTGCGATATATATATATATATATATATATATATATATATATATATATGAGATATATATATATGAACTATATGAGATATATGTATAAAATATATATATGAGATATATATGTATAAAATATATATATTGAAATATGAGATATATATGATATATATATATATATATATATATATGTATGAAATATATATATGGAATATATATATATATAGAGAGAGAGAGAGAGAGATGAACATAGTGTGATATAGATAGATAATGAACTGGTATAGACAGATGTGAATCTATTGTAATATAGATACGTACATACTCTGAACTAGATCAATATGAGCAGATTGCATCTCAACATACTGTGATACAGATAGACACATAGATAGATGTGAGCCTACTGATAGATAGATAGATAGATAGATAGATAGATAGATAGATAGATAGATCAAATGTGATATATGAATATACTCTGATAGGTAGATATGAATACTGTGATATAGATGGATAAAATGTCAACATACAGATAGATAGATAGATAGATAGATAGATAGATAGATAGATCAAATGTGATATATGAATATACTGTGATAGGTAGATATGAATACTGTGATATAGATGGATAAAATGTCAACATACAGATAGATAGATAGATAGATAGATAGATAGATAGATAGATAGATAGATCAAATGTGGTATATGAATATACTGTGATAGGTAGATATGAATACTGTGATATAGATGGATAAAATGTCAACATACTGATAGATAGATAGATAGATCGATCAAATGTGATATATGAATATACTGTGATAGGTAGATATGAATACTGTGATATAGATGGATGAAATGTCAACATACAGACAGATAGATAGATAGATTGATAGATAGATAAACAAACAGATAGATAAACAGAAAATAATGAGATAGATCGATAGATAAATAGATAGATAGATAGATAGATGAAGAACAGACATAGATAGATAGATAGATAGATGAAGAACAGACATAGATATATAGATAGATAGATGAAGAACAGACATAGATAGATAGATAGATGAAGAACAGACATAGATAGATAGATAGATAGATAGATAGATGAAGAACAGACATAGATAGATAGATAGATGAAGAACAGACATAGATAGATAGATAGATGAAGAACAGACATAGATAGATAGATAGATAGATAGATAGATGAAGAACAGACATAGATAGATAGATAGATAGATGAAGAACAGACATAGATAGATAGATAGATAGATAGATGAAGAACAGACACAGATAGATAGATAGATAGATAGATAGATAGATAGATAGATGAAGAACAGACATAGATAGATAGATGAAGAACAGACATAGATAGATAGATGAAGAACAGACATAGATAGATAGATAGATAGATATGGATAATGAACAGAAAATAGGTACGAACAATGAGAAAGGGATTGAGACAGTAATTCTCCAAGATGATCAAGCAATGAAGAAATGATAGATAAGTTTTTATTTAATAACTAGAAGTTTTAGTGAGAAGTAAATATTCAGGCAATACACAACTTGATATTAAAAATTATTTAAAAAAAAAAAGACTTTGCCAGAGAGTTGAGGAGGTTCCGGAACATAAAGTTGACAGTCGTGCCAATTGATATCGGACCACTGGAAACGGTACCCACAAAAATTGGAGAAGTGGCATTTTAAGAAAGAGTAAAACAATCATCCAAACGACATTAAGAAAAACAATGCGGGTAAACTTAATGATTTTGTTAAATAAATACAGATTTTTTTAAGTGTATTTTTTATGGGCTATGAATTTTTATGAACGAACACAATCTTTGGGAAATTAAGTATATGAAGTTTTTACAAGAAAGTATACATAAGCATAATTATAAACTGAACCCTTTTTGTATCCATTTTCATGAAAATAGTTTTTGTTGTTTTTTAATCCATAACTTTGAAGTACGGAAGCCTAACTTTATATTTTTCCTTACAATTCAGATCTCATTTCAAACATGGTGTTAAAAACTAATGCCCAAATAAATATTCAAGTTAATCTCAGGTTATTAACTTCTTCCTTTAACCTTAGTACTTTACATAAAAGACGAACACAAAATCAATGTGTATAATTAATTTAAATGTAACATTCGCTGTCGTAATAATAGATACAAACAAAAATCAGGGTTCATTCTGGTGTCATGCATACATTGTAAAAATTTTAATGTAAATAGAATCACTAAATTTAGAGTTATTTCGGAATTTTTTTATTTAAAAATTTTTTTCTCGATATTGAAGTAGAAACGTCATTTTCACGAAGAAAAAGGACAATTCTAGCTTTAACCGAATCTTTAATTATTACAATGAGTATAGATAGGAGAGATTTTTTTTTGTTACTTAATACAGGACACTAGAGTTACTACTTCTGCTGATGTGAATACTCAGCCAGTAAAAAAAATAATAATCCATTATTTAAAAACACTTAAAAAGATTGCCATATGCTCTTGTCTTAGAGAGTGGCATTTAAACACAACCATTCCAGTAATGATAGGAGCACTCGGAATAGTTAAAAAATAATACTGATGCTTACAAGAAATTTTCAGCAATTATCTGAGAATACCGTTTCAATGATATTTTGTTGAATAATAACTTTCTGTGCCTGATATATTTAGTAAAAAACTTGGTAATGGTTTGCATCAAACAACAAACCAGGGAAAAAATAAATAAGTAAATAAATTTTAAAAAAAGTAATAATAATTTCACATTTAAGATTTAACTTTAAAATAAAAAAAAACCCTTCTCTTCGATTATGATACTGTCTGAATATTAACTTCTCAATTATGTTTGGTAAGGAAATCTTACGATTTATTTTAAAAGAGTTTTTTTTTAGTTTTTGTTTTATTTGTTTTTGTTTTTTAAGAGAAAGGAAGAGAGAAAGAAAAAGAAATTTTAATCCAAGAGAGAAGATGTGTCTGAGGAAAAGGATAACTCGCCATAATCATCATCATCGTCGTCATCAGACGAAGACGTCGGTGAGAAATCAGAAAACTTAGAAGAAAAACACCTGACGACTTTGGTATTTTGAAGATCCCTCTGCTGAGTTTGGCCCTGAATCGAAGGATTCTGACGCAGAACCAACGATAAAAGCTGACAGTTTTTCGGCGGGGTCGGAGCCAACTCTGGATGACACAGAAAACAAGGAACTGGAGCAATGTCAGGTGCCAGAAGGAATTGTTGAACGGGTTCCACAATTCCACAATAATTGAAATAAACCCCAGTGCCATTGTTACCATTAAACTGAGGGTTGTTCAACTGAGATTCCTCTAAAGTGGGGTTAATAAAGATTGTCGTATTCCTCACCCCTCCTGCATGATGTAGAAGCCGGTTCCGTAACCAGAATTTACTGTTGGGTATAATGGCCATAACTTCTTCACAGCAAATCCGACTGACTACGCCACGTTGTCCGATCTCTTGGAAAAGATGGTCACGCTCTTTGAGGAATTCTTGTATTCGGTTCGGCCAGTCGTTACCAATGGCCCACGGGAAGATCTCGTATTTTAGGTCTTCCTCATCCTCTTCCATATCGTTGGCCAGGTAGAGAGATACAAAGAAATTTCTCGAGGTGTATTTTTCGAGCGGATAGCCGGCCCTTTTGAAATAGACGAATGCTGCTGCCAGGAGGTATTTATCCGAAATTCGGTAGCAAGAATCCCGTTCCAAAAAGCTGTATACTATGTCCATCTCGAGAAGGTTCAAGTACCGCCTTAATTCACTAGTTTTCACTTCCCCCTTTTTTCTCTCTCGTATTATCGAAGGACGTCGGACTATTTTTTGAAAACCCATCTGAATGGGACGGACCACCATATTCCCTTTCTTCATCGATCTTGACTCAGACGAAGTTATACTTTGATGAATCTTTTCCAAATCTTCGAATTCTCGACGAACTTGGAGTTGCCACTGACGATAAAGGAACAAAGCAGCCTGACGTCTTTGAACTCTTTCTTGGAACTGTTTTTGGGGCTGTCCAAGAAAATTTTTAGCAACACAGAATTGTTCTTTCTGGTGTAACTTTAATTGATGATGGCGGTAGGTCTCATGTTGATGACTACGCTGATTAACGATATCCCTGCCGCCTGTCAGATGTATTTCTTGTAAAATTTTACGTTGTCTTCTTTGCTGTAAACGTTGTTGATGTCGACCATAAGACGTCGCCACTTTTCGACGATAAATAACCTTTCCTTTATTCTTGTCTTCTTGGAAAAGCTTGTGATCATCTTCTAAAAACACTTTGGCGCAATGTCTCGACTCCTTTCCTAACATGGCCGTCATCTTGACATTTTCTTTGTTTATTAAAGCCGCTAGCCGATTATCATCCGTTTTATTTATGGTTTCTTCATTTTGTTGACTGGAAGAAAAAACTGAGTTCATTTTAAATTCATCACCTTCGTCGATGCTGGGTAATAAAACCTGTGGTTGAACGTGGTACAACCTGACTTGATTATTTATGTCCATTTTCCTAAGTTTGTCTTTCTTAGCATCGCTTTTCATTGAAGATTGCCAAATAACTGTCAATGGAAGGAATTTCGGATGAAATTTTTCTATATCATAACTGGAAAACATCAAAAGATTTTGGGGGTATTTTGCAAAACTATGGAGTATGATTGACGTTTCAGAGTTTAATACTAAAATTGACAGCAGACATTTTTTTCTCCAATAACTAAAAAGCCTGATGGGAAAAAATTGTAATCTTTTCTTTTTTTTTATATTTATATAGTTTTATTTTATTTTTATTCTTTTTCAAGAAAACTCATTTAATTTTGATTTTCAGCCGCATTAATGTAGTAAAAATGTATTTTATACGTTAGTTTTTTTTTTCTTTTCCCCCATTGTAAGTTGTTCGTCTGTCATTTCGATGTCGGATTTTACTTAAAAATTTTTTTGTTGTTGTTTTACTTACAGGGAGTGTAAATAAATATATATATATTTAAAATGCTGTAAACCTATTAGCCTTTTATCAATACTTGTCTCGGAAAACTTTAAAAAAGAAGATAAAAATATTTTTAAAAATGTAAAAATAAATTAATTTAAAAAAAATAACAAATCATTCTCCGATAATCAATCGCTTTTTTTAGTACAACTTTAAGAAATATAATAGAAATTAATTAATATCATTAATTAAACATTTTAATGCAAATATGAAAAATGGCTTAGGTAAAATTATTCGCCTAAAAAAATGGTTTATTTTTTCCATAATGATAGCATTTGCCTTCCTTTTGAAAAGAAAAATCAAAACTTGTGGGGGGAAAAGTCACTGGGAATATATTTAAGATTTAGTATTTTAAATTTAAAATAGACAATATTTTTATCTTTATAAATTCAGTTTATATTTTAAAAAATCACCTTCACTTTCTTACTGACACAATGTGGCTTCCCTTTGCCTTTTTTACAAATATTTTCACGGCTTTTTCTCTGATGAGCTTCTTTCCCTGGTACCCCGACCACATAGATTTACCGATGCTACTAGATTGGCAACTAGTTCCTACCCTTTTACCGTCAAAATAGTCAAATGTATTAATCACTTCTACTCTAACAGTTTCTTTTCTCACACTTTCCGTCTGTAGAACTCCCTTCTGCTTATATTTGCTTCACTGATAGCTACAATTTAATTTCTAATAGCTTAATTGCAACATCAGTTGTTATCTTCTTGATTCCCAACTTTCACTTGTCCTTTCTTCAAAATCCTTGGTAACTTGTTCCCTGTTTCATTTTCTTTCCATTTTCTCTCATTGTAACCCCCTTGTGCACTAGTGGCGGCACTGCCTTGCTTGGGGTGAAACTATTATAATTTTTTAAAAAAAACTGTTTTATAAATAAAAAATTAGTTTAATTTCATTTTTAATTTTAATTTTTTTTTAATTATCCCACTTTGTTTCAAAATTAATTTTTAAGAAAAAGGAGGTATACTGAAATAACCAAGTCATATATTCATTTCAGCAGACGCATACATCGTGGTAATTAATGCATCATTATCTGAGTAAATTATTCACTCTTTATTTAAATAGCATTTTCCAAGACAAAACTTCTGTAGGTACCTCCAAAAAATTGCTGAGAAAACAGCACAGTATAAATAAAAGAGGAAACTAAAATTATAGAAGAAAAAAATTATTATTTCAAGGTCCAATTTTCATTAATCTTACACTGAATGGGATGTCACGAGTTTGTTTATATTGGGGATGAAGCATTTGAATTAATATTTCATTTTAAGAAAAAAAATTAAAAATTAAAAAAAATTAGAAAAGTTTATAGAACCCAATCTGTTCTGCTATTCAATTCTTTTATCTAGATCAGTCAGTTAAGTGCCCTACATGATACATGCTTGGGTGATCATGTCTCTTTCAATCCATAACTGATTAGGCAGAAGATTTTCCTGTAGTAGGTTGCCATTACTTTCTGCAGTAGACTGGTTGCTAACCAAGTTTATAGACCCCAATCTGTCCTGCTATTCAATTCTTTTATCTAGATCAGTCAGTTAAGTGCCCTACATGATACATGCTTGTGCAATCATGTCTCTTTCGATCCATAACTGACTAGGCAGAAGATTTTCCTGTAGTAGGTTGCCATTACTTTCTGCAGTAGACTGGTTGCCAACCAAGTCTATAGAACTCAATCTGTCCTGCTATTTAATTCTTCCCTCCAGTTATGGATTAAATAATAGGACAGATTGTTTTCTATAGCCTTGGCTGGCAACCAGTCTATGGCAGCAAGCAATTGCAAACTACTGCGGTATAATCTTTTGCCCAGTCAGTTATGTCTCGAAAGAGACATGATCATCTAAAGTGTGTATCATGTATGGCACTTAACTGACTGACTCTGAAAAAGCTTTAAAAGTGAAACCTGTTTGACTGAGTTGCATTTCCTATTCATTCTGTTTTCCTTATTCTATAATCTCGTCAGATTCCAATCCATATTTTCATTTAACTCTTTTTTTGTAAATTGTTCAGTTTGCTCATCAGTTCGCTCATCAGAAGTTATCAGCAAGTATCTGTCAATTTTCTAATTTTGTCAATTTTCTCATTTTCATAATTTTTATACTAAGTTAAAAACATAATTTATACAATTCCTCCACATGTTGAACTTTATTTCTTCTGAATATGTTGAATGAATTTCTCCAATGGTTCCCAAATTAACCTTGTTCCATCACAAACATTTAGACTGCTGTAACCTCTGTACCTGTAAATGTACATAAATTTTTTGTTTGTATTTTTGCTTGGCAACCTACTGTGGGATAATCTTCTGCCCAGTCAGTAATGTCTCTTTCGAGACATGATCGCCCAAAGCGTGTATCACATATGGCACTTAACTGACTGACTGAATATAATAGTTGGAAACATGAAGGCATCTACTGGGCATAAAGTGGGGGATCGGTTTTCTATTGTTATGAATGAATAAACTGATCACCCACTAATTAATACTTAATAATAAAACACATTTCTTTCCCATCCAGCAATGAGTCAAATAACAGAACAGATTGGATTCTATAGCCTTGGTCGGCAACCAGTCTACCGTAGAAAGCAATGGCAACCCACTGCGGAATAATCTTCTGCCCAGTCAGTCATGTCTCGAAAGAGACATGATCACCCAAGCGTGTATCACGTATGGCACTTAACTGACGGCTAAGAAATTAATTATAATTAACTCTCTTCTTCACTTTTACAAAAATTCACAATGATGTATGAAATCCTGTTTTTTTTTTCCAAACAGAAAAAGGATTGACTATGTGCTTAAAGAAAAAGGACTTCACGTGTAAGTGCGAAAAATTTAGATTACAATAAAAGGACTTCATCAACGTCAGTCAGTCAGAGAGTCATTGGGAGCCGCGAGACAAACATCTAAAAATGTAGCTTCAACTTCAAGCGACTCGGACATTGTCCTCTTTCTCTTTCTCCTTATCTCTTTCAACAATTACTACTACAAACATTTTGTATAAACTCTTGATTAATGTTCAGTGAGAAATTAAACATTAATTTCTACGAATTCTTGTTATTCCTCCTTTAATAAATTTCTATTTTAAAATGCAAAATGTATATTTTATTCTTACACTATTCCACACATTCCATCCTGACGACAACCAACCTTCTAATAATTCTGATGATAATTCTGCATAAAACTTGTAAGCTGTAGGGAGATCGGTTATGTCTGACACAAGGCCAAATCAAAGAAACATTAACCATCTCCTTACAGCCACATACCTACTAAAATTGTTAGTGGTCTTATATAATCATATCTTTTATATGCTGGAGGTGGCTAAACTTGTTTAATGCCTCAGGGTGTTGCAGGATTAATAATATGTTTATGTAAATGTTTAGTCACCATGATGTGGGAATCAACAAGTAAATATTTACCATTCCTGGAATATTTATCCTACTAACAATTTGGCAGACTTGATGTGAGACCAAGTAAAAATGAATAACATAAAACAATATTTAACACCTGGCGATATGGCGATATTTAACACCTGGCAATATTTAACACCTGGCGGCCAATTGCATTACAATTACAATAAAAGAAGAAAAGTAACACCTGGCAATATTAACACCTGGCAATATTTAACACCTGGCGATATGGCGATATTTAACACCTGGCAATATTTAACACCTGGCAATATTTAACACCTGGCGGCCAATTGCATTACAATTACAATAAAAGAAGAAAACATTTAAATTAGAGAATGTGTACTTTACGTGTGTTTAAAATTTGTGTAGGTCTACGTGATAGACACACATGTGAAATATTCAAAAAGTCAAGAGAGAAAAAGAAAAACACATGTGAGCCTAGTAGATGTGTTCCAACTGTACATAGAGTATATCTTAATGCCAGAATTGAAACGTTCTACAAGAGAGTGGGGAGATAAATGCATGCTTTTATATAGCCTTAAGGAGTACCCCCTAGGGATGTTTTTTCAGCAAAGTCAAGTGGGATAACCCACAAGAGAAGTGATGATAAATGAATAATGAACTGAGAAGAATTTAAAATCTTGGTGAAAAAATCGCTACTAACAAATTAATTTTTACTGTCTCCCCTTGACAAATTTCTCCCCTCAGCAATTAGTTAATTGGCATCAGTCAGTTGGGTGCCATACATGATACACGCTTGGACGAACATGTCTCTTTCAAGACATGACAGACTGAGCAGAAGATTTTCTCACAGTAGGATGCAGTTACTTTCTGTGGGAGACTGGTTGCCAACCAAGGCTACAGAACCTAATCTGTCCTGTTATCTAACTCATAGCTGGAGGGAAGAGACAGGTTAATACCTTTCCCAAGGGTATTTGTGCGTAAGTGAATGCAATGAATTCAACTGGAATTCAAACTCAGCTCTCCAATTTCTCATTCTGAGCTGATAGCCACTTCACCACAAATATGTTTGGTAAAAAATAGTGAGGTAAATGATTGTTAGGAATTATCAAATGTCTGAATTAAATTTAATGTCAATGAGGAACCTTTAAAAGGATATTGATGAGTGGGAAGACAACATCAAATCTCTTATCCCAATTGTTATGAATGGTGCAAATGGAAATAAGTCCAGAACTCTTATTATTTTAGAAATTTACATTTACTGAATGTTATGAAAAATAATAATAACAGAATCCCAAATTTGCAAAACAAGCTTGCACACAATTTTCGTTCGTGTACCAAACAATTAAGCAAGATAATAATTATGTAATTGGAGTAGATAGACGAAACTATCGCCCGGTTCACACTCCACCCACGTCTTTTGAACAGGTGAAGAGGCTCATCCCTGTTCCCTGTTTCCGGCTTTCTTTTTTCCAATTTTCTTACTCTTTTTTTTTCTTTCTCAATTGGAGTAGATAGACTAAACTATCGCCCGGTTCACACACCACCCACGTCTTTTGAACAGGCGAAGAGGCTCATCCCTTGTTTCCTGTTTAGGATGCGGTTTCCGGCTTTCTTTTTTCCAATCTTTTTACTCTTAAGTAGCCCCCTGTGCATCAGTGGCATCACCGCCTTGCTTGGGGTGATATGATTAAAAAAAAAAAATTATGTGCATTGTGGTACAGTGGATATCGGCTTGGAACGGCAAATCGAGGAGCCGAGTTTGAATTCCAGTTGAATTCATTGCATTCACTTACGTGCAAATACCCTTGGGAAAGGTATTAATCCGTCTTTTCCTTCCAGTTATGGGTTAAATAACAGGACAGATTAGGTTCTATAGCCTTGGCAGGCAACCAATCTACCGCAGAAAGCAATGGCAACCTACTGTGGGATAATCTTCTGCCTAGTCAGTCATGTCTCTTTCGAGACATGATCACCTAAGCGTGTTTCACGTATGGCACTTAACTGACTGACTTATAAACAGTTCTATTTTAATTGTGTTTGTCCCTCTTTTGTTAGCTTGCACTACCACTACACCCTGCCAATACCATTGGACTATTCTGCATTTTGATCACATGGAAAAAGGGAAAAGACATTCCTTGCTTTCAGGGAGAAAATGTAAAAAAGAAGGATGGAAGATATAAGTGGAGAGAGAGACAGAGAGAAAGAAAGAGAATCAGATTAAACTGATAAGGACAGATACTACACTTTGATCTCAGTCAAAATGCTGAGAAGCTATGACACCTGAGATAAATGCACCATTTTTCAGATGCTCAGTATCAAATGACAGGAAGCGAGTAAGGCAATTGCTAAAAATCCAGTTACCATAAATAAAATAACATCATCTGCTGAATTATTTTAAAATTATTATTAAGAAAAATGTTCGTAAGAAGGGGATTTGGCCAGAATGAAGGAAAGGTAGAAGTGCTTAATGTCTCTTGCCAACACCTAAGTTTTCAGATGCATGGAAACCGAGTGAAGTAATCGCCAAAACTCCAGTTACCATAGACAAAATAACATTGTCTGCTGAATTATTTTTAAATTATTATTAAGAAAAATGTTTGTAAGATGGATTTGGCTAGAAAGAAGGTAAAATAGAAGTGTTTAATGTCTCCTGTTAATACCTAAAAAATAATGAACAATTTCATTTTGATTCTGTAGACAAATAAGGCAAAAAAGGAAAGAAAAGAAAGAAAGAAAGCTAGAAGTAATGGTTAACAAGCTTGTCTCACTAAAGTAATTACGATTGAGTAGTGAGTTCAATCCTGACTGGGTATTTCATACTTTTGGCCTTGTGCCACATCTAAGCTACGCTTAGAAAATCACCTCATAAATAATGGACTATTCCATTTTGATTGCATAGAAAAAAAACATACAAAAGAAAGACAGAAAGAAAGCAAAAAGAAAGAAAGAAAGATAAGTGTTTAATGTCTGTTGCATTGAAATGGAAAATGTTGTCAGTTTCAAATCTTTACATTTGTACCCCCTTACTTCTTAAAATAATGACAAGCATTCATATTTATGATTGTTATTGCAATATTTTGTTAAAGTTGTTAAGCTCAAATATTTAATGATGCAATAGGGGAATTTTTACTGGTATTTTATTGTTATAGAAGTCACCATGAACTTCAATCATTAACTGAAGTATTAAGAGTCATCAGAAAATGCAAATAGGAAAAGTGTGCAATTTCCACCAGTCTTTCTAGTTATAATTATTATCAGCAAAATGTTCACTTACTTCAACTTATTCAACTGTCAAAAAAAAGGCTGACAATTCACAGGTGTCTTTGGGTTTCTGGTTTGTCTAGACCAGGAATTGTCAATTTGGGCCCAATAGGCCCCCAACCAAAGTAACCCTCTATCTTGAGTAGCTCTTGGGCCTTGTAATGGGTGAACAATAATAATAAAAAAGAATTGTGAGTAAGGATGTACTTTTTGTAATATTCACTAGTTTACCATTTCAGGGTTGGAGAGAAGGAATGTAATGCATTTCAACACTTTGTCAGCATCTTCACTACATATAAAATAAAACTTTCATTTATGTTTTTCTGGTTTCTCCCCAGTTTAATTAACATTTATTTCAAGGCCTGTTTAAATTGTCTGTGAACCCTTTAATGAATTTCTACAAAAACTTTTACCATTTTAAAATTAATCAGTACAACATGCACGTGGATTAAACTGTATAAAAATGATAATAACGCATGGTTCAAATAAAACAACTGAGATGCATAAAAAGAAATTAAGTTGATGCAATTTAAATTTGGTTGATGAAGAAATAGTTTTATGCAAAATAAATAATTATTTCATATATCTGAATTCAAATAAAAATCAATATTTCATGCACAGTGAAAGAAGAGTTAATTGAACTTGTCTGTAGCTTTGGTTGGATAGACAATTTAAGATTGTTCCTCTGAAGTAGCTGGTAACTGAAAATGAAATCTTAATTAAAGCTGGTATGTGTACTGAAATTTTCACTACTGACTTTACTTATATTTCTTTAGGAGATTCAAGGCTGAGAAATTTTCCTTACCACAATAGAATGATTTGACTGGTCTATTATTTGCTTCTCTGTAATGTGGTATGCTCTATACTAAAAGGGTGTGATGGATCAATGTTTGTCTAAATTACACAAACATAAAAATAACACTGACATTTCATTTTAGCATATATATTTACCAAAATTACATAAAAATATCTTGAAATACGAAAGAGTAAATTTATTCAATAAAATTGCCATTGGTGTCGACCACAGCCTCCAAATGACTTTGGAATCTTCTGTATTTTATGTATTTATGTGTTGGTAATAAATCTAGAGATCTGTTTTATTTGGTATGTTAAATCACAATATTGGATAAAGCACATAAATGTTTTTAGCATTATGATTTTTTTTTTTTTGCAGCATCTATTCTTTGTTGTTTACTTTAATTTTAAGCTGTAGGGAGATGGTTAATGTTTCAGCCTTGTGTCATACATAACCAAACTCCCTAGAACATAGAATTTTTTTTGTTATCATCAGAAGGTTGTCAGCAGGTTGGAATGTGTGAATCAGTGTGGAAGAATAAGGTATACATTATTATGTTAAAATAGAAATTTATTAAAAGAAAAAAATAACAAGAACTGGTAGAAATTAATGTTCAGTTAGATAGTTAAGGGTATCAAGAGTTGTAGAAATGTTCATAGTAGTAACTTGTTGAAAAGAGTTTATGCGTATGTATGTATGTATGTATAAGAGTTTGTTTGGTAGGAATGTCTTTGGATGGAGAAGAAGAAGTAAAAGGAATCAGCACACAAGAAAGAAGGAGAAAAAGAAAGAATGTGCGATGCAACCTTACATTCGAGTCGATTTGAAGTTTCTCCCATTACATCTTGGTGTGTTGCCTCGCTGCTCCTATCTGACTGACTGACACAGACAGAAGCCTTTACAGTCATTTAGTTTTTTTCGCACTGGATCACTAACTCTTTTTAGTCTTGTAAATCTCTTCCATTATTCAGAAAATCAATTTAACATGACTTGCAAGATCCAATTTTTTCTTTAAGCACGTGATCAGTTTAAAATTCTATTGAGAATTAAACTCTGTAACAGGTAATTAAATTTGGAGACTAGTTCTTAGTTCTATAGTAGGCAAACTTTTATGTCTATTGTCTTTGGGAATCAAACGTTCTACTGTCTGTCTAGAGGTTAAGTGAAATTGAAGTAGGGAGCTCAAGCAACTTTATTAAATTGGCCTTATGCCAAACTTAACCAAACCCCTCACAAGTTAAGATGTCATTATCAGAAGGTTAGAATGATAACACTGTTTTGTTTGTATGTTTAAGTGGGAATTTATTTACAGAACAGAATAACATCCAATTGTAGTATTAGCGTTGGTTGTGAAACGGCGATATTTCCAGTTACTCGATACTAATATAAACATTAGTTTATATATAATACACTGCCGTAGCACGTGCAGTAAAAAGGACAAATGGTAATAACAAGGAGGCCTTTAATATAACAAAAACAAGTACAATACACTCAGAATATTTAAGTACATCCCAAAATAAGATGAATGTCCATGTTGTCCAAATGGATGAGAATGTTTTAGCAAGAATAGAAAAGAAATGACATAATGTCAGGTTAGCAGTGCTCCTCGTGGCTATACACTCCAAGGCCAGGAAGGGAATGACCCCAGATCAAAAAAGAGTTCCTCAAAAGGGAAGACAACTGTTGTTGCCCTTTAGGAAGATAGCTATTGTCTCCCTACAAGTACCCTCTCCCTAAACAGGTTCATTAACCTGCACCGAAAGTACTACTAAAATTGAATAAAAAAGTAAAACAATCCATGTATATCAAAGTAAAAAAAAAAGTAAAAGAAAAAATATTCTCGCTATCACAAAAACAGGAAGAGTTTCTTTAGGAGGGGAGACTATCCTCCAAAAAATAGTATTGCTGCTCCCAAAACTAGGAAAAATTTACTATTTCAATAAACATTTAGGCTGTCTAACATGACGACCTGATCTAGTCACAGTCTCTTTTAATACCTCAAGTACTGATGGTGATGGAAGAGTCACCATTTATTAGTATTAGTTGCGAACTGGCAATATTTTCAGTTACGCGATACGAATATAAACATTAGAGTATATATAATACGCTGCCATAGCACGTGCAGTAAAAAGAAGGACAAGTTACATGGCAATAACAAATTGGCCTTTAATATAACAAAAAGAAGTACAATACATTCAGACTATTTAAGTACGTCCCAAAACAAGATGAATGTTCAGCTTGTCCAAATGGACGAGAATATTTTTAACAAGAATAGATAAGAAACGACATACCGTCAAGTCAGCAGTACACCTCATGACTATACCCACCAAGGCAAAGAAGGGAATGACCCGAGATAAAAAAAGAGTTCTTCAAAAGGGAAGACAACTGTTGTTCCCCTTAAGGAAAGACAACTACTGTCTCCCTACAGTAGGAAGTGAAATTATTAAGCGTGCAAATGTTCAAAGAAAAAGTGTAGTATAGATTTAAATAAATCCAGAGTCCATAGTTGCATCGGAATTTGTGTAAGCAAAGATTAACAGGGTAGTAATAAAGTCTGTGTTCCTTTCTTTTTTTTTTACAGATGACGAGATAATGAAAAGGAAGGTAAAACAATAAAGGAAAATTGTACTTATCAATGTTAATTTTTAGGAGTCAGTTGAAGTGTCTTATTGCTGTTGTTGTCTTCTTCCTTGTCGATGGCAAGAATGGTGAGAATGAAGAAGAAGAGATAAGGGAAAATAGCACACAAGAAAGAAAGGGAGAATGAGTGTATGTCAAAAAGATCTTATATTCGATTCAGCAGATTGAAATTTCTTTTGTCACATCCTAGTGGTGGCGGTGGTGGTATCGGTGTCTGTGTCATATCTGATCTCTGCTCCCATCTGACTGATTCCACTTTCTTTCTCTATATATAGCAAAAGACTTTTTTGCACAGGCTTGTTAAATTTTCTCAGTTGGTAAATCGCCCCCTTTCATTGGTTAGAAAGTGATTAACACTGGATTGCGAAATGCGGCTTGTCTTTTTCATTCAGTATGGGGTCATTCCTTTTTCTTCTTGGCCAAAATTAGATTTTACATTGGATTATGAAACTTGCAAAAAGTGAAGAGAAGAGAGTTACTTTTAATTCTGTATTCATCACAAAATAATATCATAGATTTTGGTGGTAAAAGAAGTAAAAGTTTTTCAATTTTTAGCTGTGATTAAATATCGTCACTTAGAGATACTGACAATCTAAAATGGCAGTGGAAAATTTTTAGTTTTTATGATGTGTCATTATCATTTCAAATTTATCTTCTTCACACTAAGCATGAGGTCTTGTTTAATGGTGTCTTACACTGTATCATAACTGGAAACACTGCAGGTCAAATGGACTGGTTAATGGTAATCGTGATGAAGCCATTAGGATGTGCGTTGTGGTCCAGTGGATATCGACTCAGAATGAGAAATCGAAGAGCCGAGTTCGAATTCCAGTTGAATTCGTTGCAATCATATACGCGCAAATACCCTTGGGAAAGGTATTAATCCATCTCTTCCTTCTCGTTATGGGTCAAATACAGATTGGGTTCTATAGTCTTGGTTGGCAACCAGCTTACCGCAGAAAGCAATGGCAACCTACTGCGGGATAATCTTCTGCCCAGTCAGTCAAGTCCCTTTCGAGACATAATTGCCCAAGCATATATTATGTATGGCACCTAACTGACTGAATGAAGCCATTAGTGGTGTATGTCACCATGACTGTACATAGGAGGGAGGGTATTACTATTACGAGGATATTTTTTTTGTTGTTGTTGTAGTTGTAAAAGAAAAGGCATAACAAGTTACTATAACTATCTAGCTTCAAATTGCAGTAGAGGAATCTTCCAGGTTAATGCTGAAAATGAATTTTGAGGAAAAACATGTAACAGAATACATAACAGGATACCGAGTTGAGACATTATTCTGTTTTATGTAATTATGTGTTGGTAATAAATTCACAGATGTGTTTTATTTGATGTGTTAAATCGCAATATTGGATTGAGCACATAAATGTTTTTAGTATTATAATTGTTTACAATTTGTATTCTTTTTTGTTTAACTTGGTATATCAGTCTCCATTTCTGTTAATTTCTAATTTCTAAATCAGTTTTTTCATACAATTTAATATTTTCTGTTTTATTAAAAGTTATTTTTATTTTAATTTTTACATAACTCTAACATTTTATTAGTTTTTCATACAAATTTACTATTATTTTAACGTCACATACAATTTTAATATTATCTATTTTAGATTAAAATAATTTCTATAGTAATCTGTGCATACTTCCAACATTCTAATTATATTTTTTTCATAAAATGTTAATATCATCATTTTTATTAAAAACTAGCAGTATAGCCTGGCATTGCTCAGGTGTAATGAAAGCTTTTCTGTATATATATATATATATATATTATTGATTTCTGCACTATTGTAAGAACTGCAACCTTGAAACTTCTGAATATTGTTTCTTATGTCTTTGTCTATGAGTGTATCAAATTTGATTAAAATCAAACCACTCCTTCTATAACCCAATTTTTTCGATTATCAATTTTCGATATTTATTGGGGGTACCTTGACACAAAACCTAGCTAAGAACACTCGCAGACGCTTATAGTACAACTGTGTAAATTTTCAAGAAAATCGGTTCAGCAGTTTCGGAGTCTATAAAGTAACGGACACACACATGCACACACACACACAGACAAAGTTCCATTTATAAATAAGTTTAGATAATACTTATACTATTTCAATATCTCTACTGAGTAAGAGTCTCACCTTTTTTTTTTTATTGTGCTCATAATAAGATAACTAATTGATTTTTTTATGTATGGGGAAATCCACATAAGTGTAGCAGATATAAAATGCCAACAAAAGTGGTTATTTACAAATACGAATACTAAATATTTTTAGTTCAGTTAAGACTTACATTTTTGATAAATAAAATAATTTCCTGACAAACTATATCTACATTGTTACCCAAAGTCACTGAAAGACATCAGAAAAAAATCCAGTGAGTTTACTTTTTCTACCTATATAAAAAACAAAAATCATAAGATCACATGAAAAATTACTTAAAAAACTTAATAATACCTTGTCTGTCATTTTAAATGAAACCTGCATCTTGAACATTGCCTTATGACGAGATAAAAGCTTTAAATCTCAAAACATAGAAATTTCCATGTTGCAATGTAAATTAAATTGATTTTAATCAAAAACAAATTTAATTATATGACACTCTATGCTCTATGTCATATTGAGCACTTTTTAAGATTTTAAACTTGTTGGTTCTCTTCATTTGGAGATATATATATATATAATCTAGAAAATTTTTTAGATATTCTACAATTTCTGTTAAATTAAATAAACAAATTTAACATTGAGTTCTTTTGAGTTTGTCTCTATTGGAATTTACCTGACTTAAATACCAAATATTCTTTGTTATGTATATATATATGAAAGTTGTTATAAATCCAGGGTCACAAACTCACACCAACCCAACTGGATATATATATATATATATATATATATATATATATATATATATATATATATATATATATATATATAATTTACAAATAATGATCTGTACCCACAGAATAAGTTAATAACCTTAAACAAAATAGATATCATAATTATCCCGAGGAACCTTTTGGCCAACACTTGTTGGCCAACGTTCCCTGAAGATCCCTTTAGGTGAAACCTTGGTAGATTTGTTGGCTCACTAGGTTAATTTACATATATATATAGATATATATATAGGTTTCATTAAAAATCACAGACAAGGTAATATCATTAAGTTTGTTATATAATTTTTCATGTGTTTGAATAATTTTTTTCTTTTAAAACAAGGTTTTTCCAAAATGCTGTAGTATTACTTTCCTTGTTGGCTGCCGGATCATGTAATTTAAAAATTGTGTATTTGGGCAACAATCTCTCTTTCATACAAGTTTCATTAAAAATGACAGACAAGGTATTTTCTTTAAGTTTTTTTATATAATTTTTTGTGTTTGTATTATTTTTTTTATTTTAAATACTACAACATTTCAGAAAAACCTTGTTTTAAAAGAAAAAATTATCTGAACACATGAAAAATTAGACAAATTTTTAATGAAACCTGTAAAGAAGAGAGATTGTTGCCCAAATGCACAATATATATATATATATGAGATCCAATTATAACAAAATTATTTCTACTTTCTTTGATTTAAATATTTAAATACAATAAAAATTTGTAATTAATTGGATTTAGACATTTTCTACAGCTAATATAATCATCATAATAAAGTTATTTCATTGTTGGATAAATCAATCAAGGGAGACAATCATTTGCTAAGGAACTGAAAATAATATTTGAATAATAGAAAAAAGTAAGTCATCTATTTTTGCAAGAAAGAAAAAAATTGTCGCATTCGGTTCAGGAAAAATTAGAACTATTTATTTGAAATAATTATATAACATTTATCTTTAAACTTTTGCATGATAATTATTTATTTAAAAAAATCATTGAGAGAGGAGAATAAAAAAAATCACTTCTATTCTTGTTTCAGAATATGTATTCAACTTAAGCCAGAATAAGCGAATATTAAACGAATACGCGGTCTTAGAATTCTATCCCATGACACCTTGCATTTCGGATAATGGCGGGTGAACATAGACGAGGAAGTACTGACTCCGAAAAACAAGACAATCCAGGTAATCTTGCATTTATCTTTTTCCACTTTTAGTCGGTATTGTTGTAGTCTTGTCCTAACGTAAAACTTGGTTGGTTTTGTGGATATATTATAGTCTGGAATGGCTAGTATGGCTTTCTGCTTCACATCTTGTCTCATGTGGTTGACTACTAAAATTAGTTCAAATCTTGTTCTTTATTTTTTTTTACCAATAGTCTTTTTGTGTGTGTTGTCTCCAGGTTTTAAGTTTGCGTATCTTTCAGTAATTCATTGTTTATTTGCAGCTACTGAAAGCTGCGGTTATTAATATGGCAAATTTGTTTATGCAGTTCATTTAAAAATCGACTAAAAACTCTGTTTTTAATATTTTCTTTTGTTGTTACTGGAAAAAGGATGGTTGGACCGTGCCGGGTGATCAGCATGTTTGAACTTATTTGGTCGCATTATTGGTGCATATAAAGCTTTTTCATTAAATTTAGATATTTTTCTAAAAAAATTTACCATATGATATCTTATTTAGTTTAATTTTTTGTAAAATAAGATTACTTTAACAAAAAAAAGAAAAGAAAAAAAGTCCGCTCGTCTCCGATTTCTGTCCGAGATGCCGGTACATCTTTTAAGTTGTGTACTTTGATTTCTTTTTTTTTTTTTTTATGAATTCTAATAAAATTTAAACTGACCGAGACAAATATAGAAATTATTTTTATTTAATTATTCTCATAAAGGAAAAATATTCGACCTCCCTTTTTTTGTTGTTTTAAAAAGCGTTTGCTCCCATTTTGGCTAAAATAGTTTTAAGAAAAAACTCGTTCTTGGTCGTAACTTGAATTGTTCAGTTTAAAAATGATTAAATCTGAATTAAAATGTATTTTTTTGTTTATCATCTGATTAAAAAAACAAAAAAACAGCCTTTTTGATTTCATTTTCCTTTTGTCAAGGAAGATAACTTGATGTAGGAGTTTTAATTTTTGGGAGGTAATAATAATTTGATTAGGTTTGCTTTTTTTATTTATTAATTACTTCAATTTTGACGATTAAAAAAAATAATAATAGCAATCGTCATTCCAAAATTTAAATAGTCTGTATTTAATTTTTGGAGAAAGTACAAATTAAACATCTTGTGAATATTTGTAGCTTAAAAAAAAAAAAAAGCAACGTATTTTTTTTTTTTTTTTTTTTTTTTGATAATGTTTTTATATAATTATTTAATAATTAAAAAAAAAATTGCTTTAAAAAAAATCTAATTTTTTCCTTTTGCTATTGTAAATGACCCACATGCTTAGGGAGGAAATTTAACATCTGAATCTTTATCTGGGGCAGGACTACAAATGAAAATGTGGGGCAGAAATAAATTAAAATCTTTAACCAGCTTTTCTTTTTAATTGCACTCAATAATATTTGTTTATTTTGAAATTGACTTCTTTTTTGTCAGTGTATTCGTCATATATTCATTTACTTGATTATCATAAGTTCAACAAAAATGTATTAAACTTTAATTTTATTATTTTTTATTAACTTTCATATTTAATTTCTTTTAAAAAGTAATTGTCCACTCTAAGAAAAATCACATTTTTCATTAACATTTTTTTTAACAATATTGCTGATCAGGTTAATAAAATGACTTAAAGTTTCTTAAAAATAAAAGTAAAACATATATCAATGACGATAATAACTGTTTCATTTTAAATGAGGGATCTTTTAGTCTTTCTTTACGAAAACTGATTTTTAAAAAAAAAGGTTGGTGAACTAACGTTTTTGTGTATAGAATGAATTACGCGCCTCTTTCTTGTGTGGATTTTCTATTTTTTTGTTTTTTAAAATTCGGATCGTCTTTTCTCAACGATCACAGAAGGTACTATATATAGAATTTTATTTTATTTTTTTTTTTTACAGTTTTTTCTTAAAGTATAAAGTTTGGTTCAATTTGAAATAGATTTATTTGGCGAACCAAATTTGAACGCAAACTTGAAGCTATTTTTTCTCTAAAAAACGGTCAAAGATGAAATATTGTTATCAACATTTCTGACTCTAGTTTGAAAAACTAGAAGATTGACTGGTGTTTTTTTATAAACAAAGTGAAAGAGTAAAACTTAAGAATAGTTTCATTTTTAAATTATTTCATAAACAAAAAATGACATGCAGTGAGGTGAAAAAAATTGTTAGCAACTTTTTTTTTTTGTGTTTACAAATCCAAAGAATATTCATTACACTTTATTTTATTTTGCCAAGTTACTCGTGTTGAATTTTCCTTTAAATTTTTCTATACTCCGGTGGACGAAATCCACTTTTTCGTTAAAAAGCAGCATAGCATGATAAAAAAAAAAAAAAAATAAGGACCTAAACTTAAAAAAAAATAATCATTGAAAAATCTTAGGAAAGAATTTTTTAAAAACTTTTTAACTCGTTCTCTAAATTTCAGTTTTTTTTTTTTTGTTTTTTTAAAAATTATTATTTATATACCGTTTGCGTCATCGTGGAACCAGAGTTTATTTTAGGAAATTTTTTTTAGATTTTTGTTTGTTTCCGGTGAAAAAAGACGAAAAAAAAATTATCGTATTTTCCAATGAAACTTTCAGAATTTATTCACAAATAAATGTATTTATAAAATCTTTAAAAAGTATACAAGCACACGCACGCATATTACATCTGTTACACCCCTAACACCCCCCCCCCCCCCCAAAAAAAAACTTAATTTCTAGAATCCAGTCCACAAACGGATTTTTTATTTACTTCTACTCCGAATAGTAAAATTTAAACATGCAATAAAAATACAATTCGATAAACTGAAACAAAAAAATTTTGCAATAGATTCCAGTTGAATTCTTTGCATTCACTTTCGCACAAAAATACTCTTGGGAAAGGTATTAATCCGTCTCTCCCTTCCAGCTATGGGTGAACAACATGACAGATTGGATTCTTTAGCCTTGGTTGGTAACCAGTCTACTACAGAAAGTAATGGCAACCTACTGTGGGGAAAATTTGCCCAGTCAGTCATGTCTCGAAATAGTGTGTCACATATGGCACTTAACTGACTAATGCAATTTACCATTGTTTCCATTTTTATTTATTTATTAGAATAATTTACAGTTTCAAAAATCTTTTAAAAATTCTTCAGAATTTTGTGTTAGGTTATTAAGTGAAGATTTCTAAGCAAAAATTGAAAAGCTTAATACAAATCACACTTTCAAATTTTTAAAAGTATGAGTGACCATATATGACATTATCAGAAAATAAGATCGATGACTATGGTAAATTTGTCTACTTTCCTAAAATTAGAATATTTCCAGCATTTTTAAGATTATAAGTACCTTAAAAAAAAAAAGAAAATTATATATATATATATATATATATATATATATATATATATAAGTATTCATCTATCAATTTCTTAAATTGTTTTAACAGATAAAGTATCCATTGGACAGCAATAAACATACACGTACATCACTTGTCAGGTGTTAAAAATACATTTAATCACTACTATTGTTCATGTGAAAACTTTTTTTTTTTTTAAACTCAAAGTAAATAATACTTGTTTCAAATCAGAACTTTATTAACTTTAAATCAGTTAATGTTCCTCAAATAGGGTTTCAGAAAAGTATTTTATTTTTGGAAGAAAAAAATCAAATCGATTCTAATCAATATAATTTTTTTTTAAATATACTACAGTATTTTGCTTAATAGAAATAGTTAATTTAATCTTTATCTTTTAATTAAAGCTAAAATTAAAGCTTAAAAGCGTTTTTATTTCTCAAAATTCATTTTAAAACTTAGGTCTCGCAAATTATCGTTAAAAAACGGAGTTATCTAAAATAAATGGTTAGGTTCAAAATTCCAATTACCTGAAGAAGGCTGGGGTGTACAATGCCAAAACATTGTGAATATGCCTTGAAAATAAGACCAACAATGTAAATAATTTTCCTTCATTTAAAAAAAAAAATCACAGTAATTTTTAAAACTTTACCCAGAGTATAAAATAGGGCATTGTCAATTCAGAAAGTTTTTATTTTTCCTGGCACAGTGAATTTTGTAAATGAAACCTTATTGTGCACATGACAATATGAATTTACCAATAATAATCATAATCAACCTATACCATATCTTTAAAAAATATTTTATAAAATAAGTTCTTTAAAATGGACAGATGAAGAGATGATAAAATGTTTTTGTTGCTGATTTATTAGGACCAAAATTTAAAAAAAAAAATTACACAAATAGTTAATTTTTGTGATGCCATCATTCATTATTTGTGGTAAGTTTTTTTTTTTCCTTCAGTTTTTACCTTCCCCCACCTCCCAAATTGAAGCTGAAATATTTTTTAATAATGACATTCGTACAGAAAATGTTATTCTCTTATTTTTATACCTGTTTTTAATGTACATCTGAATTTGGTAGAGATTCGAGGCATGTTCTAATAGCCAGTTAGATCATCAGATTTTTTTTTTTTTTAATCATTTCACCCCAAGCAAGGCATTCCACTGCCACTGTTGCGTAGGGGGTTGCATAGGGGAAAGTGAAAGAGTGGTTAGTTATAGGAAATATCGGAAGGAGGGTGATAGACAGATAAGGATACTGAGGATGGAGGTTGGGTAGATAGGAAGAGAGAATGGATGCGAGTTAGTGTGATAATAGGTGTCTATTGACCTTACATTTAAATTCCTGGAAATTGTAGCTGTCAGGGAAGCAAGTATATGGAAGGGAATTCTACATTCGGGAAGTGCGAGAAAAGAAGCTGTTAGAGTAGAAATTGCGGTTACATTTTATCTGTTTCACTGTAAAAGAGTGGGACCTTGTTGCTAATCTAGTATCTCATAACTAGGGGGCACCAGTGATCTAAGTTCATCAGAGCAGAAGCCGTGAAAGTATTTATAGAAGAGGCACAGGGAAGCCACATCACGCCAGTGAGAAATTTGGGCCACTTGAGGTCTGCTGAGAGTGTGTGGCCAAGGAGGTGTAGTGTTTTACTCTCAGGGAGGCAAGCCTGTTCCTTGCTAATAGGAGGTAGGAGCGATTGTCTGTGATGGTTAATTGATTGCAGCTTCGTTTTGGAAGCATTAAAATTTACGAACCATTTCTTATCCTAGTCCATCACAGATTGGAGGTCCTTCTCAAGCTCGGCAGCAAGAGTAAACTGTTGTGTCATCGGCGTACATGCCTACTTGGGATCTTATAGCATCGGGGAGATTGTTAATGTAAATCAGACAGAAAGAGCGTAGGACCTAGGATAGAGCCTTGAGGGTCACCTGCATTCGTGTGGTAGTTTTGGGAGGCATTTCCATTTAGTACTACCTTCAATGTACGATTAGAGTGGAATGACTGGATTAGGACAAACAACTGTCCAGTTATACCATAGCTCTACAGTTTGCGTAGGAGGCCAGCATGCCAGACTCTGTTGAACGCTTTGGCTATATCCAAGGCAACGATTTGAGTTTTGCTGCCATTCTTTCACCAGTTATATGATAAAATATACATTAACATAGCTAAAACATATCGGAAATTGTTAAACTATTTGAGTGAAAATTAAAATTCTGAAAAGAGAAAAACTTTTTTTTGTGAACATTTTCATATCAAAGACTCCTCCACTTCAATTCTGCTGAAAATGAAACTTATACGAGCAATTTTGAGGCAGTAAAATTGAGTTGCTTGTGTAAGAGGCCATACTGTGGAATGTTAAAAATAAACTTGACAGTTGGGATCAAAGATACTTTTAAAAAGTTCTTTATAAATACTTATTTGACTACATATGTAACTTGGCCCTATTCTCAAATGGCTCAAAATCTCTTATATGCAAGCATTTAAAACATACTCTAAAAAAATATATTTGAAATATTCTTTGCTGAAAGGCAGGGTAGGTTTTCTTATAGCACTTGAATATTCTAGATTGCTTTTCTAGACTTCTGGGATGTATTGTAATTACACTATTTACATTGTTAGAACTGTTGTTCTCATCTTTGTTGTCATATTCATGTTTTGGCCATTGTACGCTCCTGTCCTTTTCAGGTGATTAGAATTTTAAACTGAACCCTGGATAAAATAAAGGGTTCATTTCGCAATTCCAATCACCTGAAGAAGGCTGAAACCTGAATATTATAAGATAAGGACAACAATGTAAATAGTGTAAATAATTCTAGATGGCTGTTTAAAAATGTACTCAATACTTTTGTATTAACAGGTTTGTATAACATTCAGGATTTTTTTTTTTCTCCATAATAAAGATAATATTTGTATATGAAAAAGAACGGAATAAAGAAACAATACCTATTTTCAAATATAGAACCTGGAATTAAGACACTAATTTGTAATGGATTTCAAATTTTGTAAAATATTGACAAAAAGCTTTACTCAATTTGAGGTTTGTTTTAACTGAAAATTAAAAAAAATTAAGTGTTAAACTTGGGAGTAGATTTGTATTTTTATATTTTTTTAGAAAAGCTCACAGTTCTTAATTTTAAGTCTCTAAAGTTATTGTCAGTTTGACCTATAAAACCTAAAAGAACTTTACTTTTTACATGTACCACAAAGTAAACTCAAAATGTAGCTGACAGATGTTTCTACTAACAGCTGGTTCACTTTAGTTTAGCCTTCATTTCTGTCATGCAGTGATATTATTATACACTAATTCAATTTCTTGGCTTATGTCAAATAACGAATACATTTTTGTTATTGTGAAGTTGTTCTTATGTACTATGTAAAGCTAAAGAGATTTTGTAACCTGGCTGCAAAGAAAATATTTTCAATATAGATGACAGATCAATAGTATTATATAGATTTTTTTTTTTCTTTTAAAAGCAGCATGATATGATGGCCCCCACTTCTATAAAAACAGTTTTATTGCCAAAATATTCATTATTAAGGTGAAAGGCTTTTATTTATTTTTATTTTTTTAAATTTTTGGGGGGGCCAAAGCTGACAATGTAAATTTTAGTGCTCATGTTTCTTGTGGAAAACACATTAGTTTGGAAATTCTTGCAAAAATCAAATAATTGTTTGATTTTAATGACACTCTCAAGACTTGCTCATAAATTAATTAATTTATTTATGAAATCATTATTTTTTATAAAATCTTGGTTAAAAAAAAAAAAAACTTAACATTTGTTACACACCCCAAAGCTTAATTCCATGAAATTTCTATAAATTAAATTGTTTGCAAACTTTGTTTTATTACTTAAGCAGAATTTCTTGAAAAATGTAAATCATTTATTTTTTTTTTAATAGCTGTCACTTTCTCAAAAAAAGTAAAATATAGACAGAAAAAAATTGCAATAAAACAATCTAATTATAATTAGATAAACATTGAATTGTTTTTATAAATGATATATATATATATATATATATATATATATTAAGGACACTATTATCTGAAAAAATTTTGCAATGAATAATGAATTTTTAGAAGAATTGTTTTCATTTTACAGTTTCAAAAATCTTTAAAATTCTTCAAAACTTTGTTAGATTATTATGTGAAGACTATATTTACTAAGCAAAAATAGAAAAGCACAATACAAAACATCATGCTCTAAGATTTAAAAAAATAATTAAAAAGTTTTTTTTTTTTTATTTGTATCAAAAAACATGCCCATTTTGTAAAAGTCAACATACCTGAAATTAGTTTACGGAGAATATTTACAACATTTTTAAGATTAAGGTGTACTTAAAATTTACGTATTCATCCATTATTGTCTTAAATTATATTTTAACAGTAAAGTCTCTGTAGAACATCAATAAAAATGTAAATAACTTATCACTATTTGTTGGGTGTTGAAACATGTGAATCACTACTACTGTTTGTTTTTAAAATCTTTTTTTTTTTCTTCAAATAGTATTTAATTATACTTTAAATCAGCTAATATTCCTCAAATAGGGTTTCAGAAAAGTATATTTTTTAATTTTTGAAGCTTTTTTTAATACTGAAAAATAAAAGATGGCTAAAATGAGTGCTAAATGGCTTATTTTAGAAAAATCAAAAAATTGATTCCAATCAAGATTAAAGAGTACTTAAAGGTTATATAAAAAGTGTTCACCTGTAATTTTCTTAAATTGTTTTAACAGATAACTAACAACACCTTATCAGTGTAATTGTCTATATTTCTTATTTGATGGCGGTTCTTCCTTTCTCAAGGTAATCAATGAACAAAATACCTTGCACATCCCAAAATATAGAGGCCAAAACCTTGCCTGCTTATGTTTGTTTCTTTGGTCACTTTGAATGATTTTCACCTGCTGCTGTCCACTCGGCTGATTGCCGATTTGACTCAAGAGTGAAGTGGTAGATCCATGTTTCATGCATTGTCACATATTTATGCAAAAACTCTTGTGTTGAAACAGTTGCAAACAACACTCTAAATTGTTGACACATTTTTGATAGACTGTGAACAAACGCAACACCCACTTTATTCACAACTTTCTCGTAGACAATACGATTGGCCAAAATGAGTTTGTGGATTTTCTTAGGTTTTTCGGGAACAGCTGCCAATTTTAGGCGACCTGGGCGTTTAGCATCACTTGTGTCTCTATGACTGCGTTTAAAGTCAGTATACCACCTCTTAATTGTTCTTTCCAATAGAGCAGAGTCTGAATAACTTATTAAGCTATTGCTTTGTTTGAACAGTAATTTTTCTTATCAGAAAGCCATGCTTTATCAACACATAAAATTCAGATTTTTCCATTGTTTTGAAAATTTGCAACAGTAGTTTCACTTAACTGTAATTTGTAAACTAATAATCCGATTGGGTCCAGATTTTGTCATGTGCCATTTGAAGGTTAGTACTTCATAAAAATCATATGGATATTTTATTAGTGGTGCCATCTAAATGTCAGGCCTGGAACTTATTGAATGATGTGTTATACATTTCAAAGAAAAATTGCTGTTTTGGGAGACAATTGTAAGTAAACTTAAATACTCAATACTATTAACGTTAAAAATTTTAATAGTTAAAATGTTTGTTACAGATGAATTCTGAGAATTTTGGTTTGGCTTTTAATCAAAATTCTTAAAATTTTCTAAGTTGTTTCTGGTAATTCATTAAAAAAAGATGTTCTCTTTTTCACTAAATAATGTCAGAAATGATGTCCAATATTCATTGAATATTAATAAATTTGAAAGCCTATTGATTTGTCAAATGCAAGATAAATATCATGGCAATAGTGTTAACATTTTAATTAATTCAGAATATAAATAAGGTTTGCTAATAAAAATGTCCATGTTACTAAGCTGTATATTGTTGAACAGAACTTTAATTCTAAAATATTTTGAGAATTATCAAGAGAAAATTATCTAGGCTTTTGTTATAATTACTCTTAAATCCTACAGATAAAAATGAAAGAAAAGCACAGTATTTTTTTTTTCCAGTTGGATTTCAATTACAAATAATTTTAAAAAAACTTTAGAAATATCCTCTCTATTATGATAAGTCTTTTTTTTTTTTTTTTTGTATGCATGCTTTCCCGCTTGTCCATCTCATGGAGATGGGGAGAGAGAGACATGCACTATAGCAAGGCAGTTAATTCTCTTTAATACCAGTTATGAAAGCTCTTTAAAAGTGCTTTATTTATTTTTGTAAAAATTATGCTGTTGATTAGTGAAGTATATATAAAAATCTCCTTTCTATTATAATAAAAGCTGTTGTGTATTTGTGTGTGCGCATGTATGTATATATATATATATATATATATATATATATATATATATATAACATGTTACGGAAATCAACGAATTTTAACAAAACTTGGTTATAAGCAACCGGCAATTTGAAATGAATTGTTTGACCATTATTTTTTTTAATGTTCAAACGATTCATATATATATATATATATATATATATATAATTACGCACTAAGAAATCTGCCTTTCTCTGATGTGTGGCGATAGCTTTGTGGGTAGATCTCTGACTGCTGACAAATCAGTTGGGTTTCAGTCCTGGTTGAGGCAAACACTTAATCTAGCCACATTAACGAAACAGGCGTGTATGCATATATATATATATATATATATATGTGTGTGTGTGTGTGTATATATATATGCTGTACTTTGTATTGAACACTTTTTAAAAGTAAATATATGTGAACAGTACTTCCTTTATTAACCATTACTTTTTTTTTTTTTCCAATCCTGTCATGCTCAGGTTTGGATTATTATTTATGAATTTTTTTTTTCTTTCTCATGTCTTAATCTTAAATACTCAGCAGTAGGCACTTCATTATATATGTTATCGTCACTTTTTTTTTTTTTTTTTTTTTTTAAATAGCACAGGCCCACTTGTATAGGATATACTAGATAAGAACATACAGTGTCAAAACTTTGACTGCAACTACAGACATTTCATGAAATTCTAGAAGTTGGCTTCAGGTATCCATTTTTCAAGATAATCTGATGGCACTGTCATGATGCCAAAGAATGTTTAGATAATGTCATGGTTATCAGCACAAAAAAGTGGAATCTAAGAAAGTAAAATGCCAGTCTATTTTGTTTCATTCACTTTGACATTGATGCTCTTAGGAAAGGCATTCACCCATCTCTTCTCCCTTTCAGCTATGGGTTAAATAGCAGAATAGACTAGGATCTTTAGACTCAAGTGTCAACCAGTCTAGGAGATTGGATATAATGAAATCCTTAATTGATTTTATTTTCATAAAAACTTTAACTGGACTATTTTTGGCAAAATTCTAGTTTCTTTGACATAGGCATCTCTTTGCAACGAAAACAATTGTCCTGCCTGAAAGAATTCTAATTTTGGCACAATTACAGCACAAGTTTTTTAAATTACCATATTTGATGGTATACAAGAGACACTCCCCCATTTCACCAGGGCAATTCAAGAAAAAATTAGTAATTAGTAAAATGATTAGTAAAAGGTACAGCCTAGGCTATATTTATGAGGTATGATTTTGGTTAAACAAGCCATGATTACAGATAAATGAAAAATCATTAAAAAAATAATAATCATGAACCTATAAAAAGTTTTTAATATCAAAAAGTAAGAAAACAAAATAAAAACCAAGCACGTGGTATATAAGATGCAGTGAAATTTTAAGATATTTTTAGTTAAAAAAGAAAAAAAAAGTGCCTTGTATGCTGTCAAACATGGTATTTCCTTTTGAATCAAATTATCATCAGAACGATGCTTTGGCTCCTGGTGGATAGCTGGCATCCTAAATCCAAATGAGCTTGTTTTTACAAAACTTTGCAATTATAATAAATAATAATGCCATTTTGATCATATTTTATTTGAAAGAATTATTTAATCTTCATTATGTGTGTTGTGGTGCAACGGATATCGACTCGGAATGACAAATTGGGGAGCTGAGTTTAAATTTCTTGCATTCACTTATGCACAAATACCCTTGGGAAAGGTATTAATCCGTCTCTTCCCTTTCAGTTATGGGTTAAATAACAGGACAGATTGGTTTCTATAGTCTTGGCTGGCAACCAGTCTACCGCAGAAAGCAATGGCAACCTACTTTCGAGACATGATCGCTCAGAGCGTGTATTACATATGGCACTTAACTGACATATATATATATATATCACTAAATCCAGTGTTCTCAAATAATTCACTTGCTTTTAGATAAAAAAAGGAATGTTTCATTATGTGGGGGAAAATAAATTTAAGGATAAATAGTTTTCTTTGTTTAAAGATTCATGAATTTGTAAAATTTTAGATGATTTTATTAAAAATATTTCATTTTAAGCAAGGCAATGATGCCACTAAACCATAAGGGCAAACTTGAAAGTAAAAGAAATGAAAAAAACCTTGTTGAGGAGAGATGATTGACGTAGACTTGAATCTTTGCAAATTGTAGTTGACAGGAAATCAAGAAGCTGAAGCAAGTTCCACAAACAAACTTAAGTTACATCTAGCAATTTCAACAATAAGACGAGACCTAGTTGCCAATTTATTTAGTCAGTTAAGTGCCATATATGATACACGCTTGGGCGATCATGTCTCGAAAGAGACATGACTGACTGGGCAGAAGATTATCTCGCAGTAGATTGCCATTGCTTTCTGCGGGAGACTGGTTTCTGACCAAGACTATAGAACCCAATCTGTCCTGCTATTTAACCCATAACTGGAAGGAAGAGACGGATTAATACCTTTCCCAAGGGTATTTGCATGTAAGTGAATACAATGGATTCAACTAGAATTCGAACTCGGCTCCCCGGCTTCTCGTTCCGAGCCGATATCCACTCTACCACAACGCCAATTTATTACTGCACTTAAATTCATAAAGTCAGGGTGCCAGAGATGAAAGCTCATTAGAACAATTACTCTGAAAATATTTAAACACTGTAAACTGATAGAATTCTTTCAAATTAATATATAATTAATAAGAATTCTTAGTCTTAGAGCCAGCATTTGCAGGGTAGCAGCAGACAATTTACATGGGTGCGTTATAGCTGAACATTTGATTGAAAACCAACAGTATGCTCAGTCTTACAGTGTTCTCAGTGCTTAGTTGGGCAAATACTGATTATCACTTGAAAATTTTGAAATCTGTTTACGTTAAATTCTACCAGCCATCTCTCTGTAAGCAAGAGAACTGTCTTCTATTTTTGTTCTGTTATGAGATGACTGATAAAGTGATTTAGCTGTTTTTTAATTGTTGTTACTTTTTGGTATTACCAATTTACAGGGGGCTTACGGCCTATCACGTTGAATACACCGGTTCTCGCTCGATCATCAAAGTTAAGCAACGTTGAGCCTGGTCAGTACTTAGATGGGTGACCGCTTGGGAATAACAGGTGCTGTAAGTGTATAGTGATGGATGTGCTTTGTGGTGCAGTGGATATCAGCTCAGAAAGAGAAGTTGGTGAGCTGAGTTCGAATTCCAGTTGAATACCCTGCATTCACTTAAGCACTGGTACCCTTGGGAAAGGTATTAATCTGTCCCTTTCCTCCAGTTATGGGTTAAATAACAAGGGTAGGACTTGGGGACTCTGCCCTTAAAAACAAATCCCAATGAATCTTGATACATGAAAAGAAAAATGTTGTAAAAATAAAATAACCTTACCCAAAAATCATTGGTTATGACCTTAAATAATCCCATAAAGATTGATAGGTCGTTAAACCTTGAAACAAACAATTTACAGTGAGATATATATATATATATATATCTATATATATATATATATATATATATATATATACACTTGCACACACAGTTTAGTTTTCATTCCTCAAACAAGAAGCAAAAGTGTACTACGAGGCAGAAATATGGTTTAATCCACCATATAACCAGCAGCTAAGAACAAAAATCAGAAAAATGTTTGAAAAACATTTTCTGGCTAATTTGGAATTATCCAAAGTATATAACAAAACTACTGTAAAGCTAAGTTATAGCTTCTCCAGGAATCTGAAAAGGATAATAAAATCTAATAACACAAGATTATTGAATACAGTGAAAGAAAATGAAACAAATAAAAATAAGACAGACTGTCTACTTAATAAAAATTGCTGTATTGAACGAGTGATAGACATAGCTGAAGTCAGTGATGAACTAATAATTTCAAGGTGGTGTACATTGGTTGCACTGATGGGCCATTCAAAAGGTGCTATTATAATTATACATCTTCATTCGAGCTGGAAAATCATAAAAATGATACTAGGCTGGCGGACTGTGTATGGCAGTTTAAAAAGAAAATACGGCAGAAGCCCCTGTGTGAAGTGGAAAATTGTAAAGAAGGTGAGAGCAGGAAAAAACGGAGAGACATCTGCTGCAGACTATGCCAGGAAGAAAAATTGGCCATTATTTCTTTCAGAAATAAAAAGAATTACTAAACACAAAAAGCGAAGTGATGTCAAAATGTAGGCATTTGAAAAACAAAGTCCTGGATACTTACGAACTCGGATGAACTTCTACTTTTCTTTAGCCTGCTACCCCTTTTTGGTAGTGGGTAATTCCTGTTCTCTATTTTATAATTTTTTTTTCTTTCTCCTCTTTTACTACTACTCATCCATTTGGTGTTTATATTTAGGGGCAACATTCATTGGTTTTCTGTGTCCATGCCTGAAGAGACCTGATGGTCAAAACCCAGGTAGTGTGATACAGATCCCAAAATATTGTAAGTGTATTTTTGTTCTACTTCCTCAGGATAGTATTGTGCATTTTTTTTTTTTTTTTTTTTTTTTTTTTTTTTTGTTGCTGAGTGTCTTCGAGGATGGTCTCTCACCGCCCTCCATCTATATTTTGTTGTTATATATTACTGTAAGGGCAAAAATGCCTTGTATGCACCAAAAAATGTGTTGTCTATAGTGAAGGTGCTTTAGCTGGCAGAACTGTATAGAAGTGGTTTAAGTTTTAAGTTGATTGTAACATTATTTATGGAAAAAGCACAGACCCCCTCCCCCACCCTTTACAATTGATGACCAGATCCAGACATGAGTTGAAAATAACCTATATTACACAATGCAGGAATTGGCAGAAACACTATCAAAATCCACCATCCATGAACACTTAGTGAAGCTTGGGTGCTCAAATTACTATGTGTGGGTACCACATGATCTAAGTGAAAAGAGTCTTTTTGAATCGCATTTTTATCTGTGATTTACTTTATAAACGCAATGAAAATGCACCCTGTTTTAAGCAAATTGAGACTGGTGATAAGAAATGGGTCACTTGCAACAATGTTCGGCAAAAAAGATCTTTGGGTAAGTGATGTGAGCCAACTTTAGCCACCCCAAAAGTATGTCTTCATCCTAAGAAAGTTGTGCTGTACATTTGGTGGGATTGGAAATAATTCTGTACAACATGTGCTTCTGCCAACTAGCCTGCCCGTCAGTTGATTCTGAAAAGTGCTGTTCACAACTGGATGAATTAAAGCAGCCATTAAGAAAAACTCCCAGAATTGGCAAATAAGAAACGTGTTTTCCATCTGGATAATGTCAGACCTCGTAAATTGTTTTGGCTTGGCTGGGATGTGTAACCCCCACCCCCGAAATTGCTTCTTCAGATTTTAATTTATTCAGATCTTTACAAAAAAATGTTAATGGTAAAAATTTTAATTCTTTGAATGACATACAAAATATTCATGAGTTATTTGTTGAAACAACCAAAATTCTGGGAAGATGGAATCTTTAAATTGAAGTACAAATGGAGAAAAGTTGTGCAACAAATTGCTTCATATTTAGTTGAATAAATATTTAATGGGATAATTTTGTTTTAATTTCTCTTAAAAATCAGCAGGAACTTTCCAGACAACCTAATAATTGTCAAAAATGTCCAAACAGAATTAACAAAGTTTCTAATAAGAAAGGAAAGATAACAGGGCAAAGATACTAAGCAGATATAAACATGCAAGTAGACAAAGAAATGAGGCAAAAGTTCACAAACTAAGAATGGTGTTCACATGAAAGGGATACAGACAAGTGATTATAGTGTTTTGACTCCAAGAAAGAACAAGAATATAGTTGGTGCAACCCAGAAGTGACTAATCATATTAGTTAGATAGAAATCCCAGCATGCATTTTTTTTTTTTTTTAAGTCATTTCAGTGAGAATGAAACCAATAAGTATTGAGGACTTTATGTATATTGAATTTTTTTTTTTTTTTTTTTAATCATATCACCCCAAGCAAGGCGGTAACGCCACTGATGTGCAGGGGGCTACATAAGAGTGAGAAGATTAGAAAAGAGAAAAACCGGAAACCGCATCCTAAACAGGAAACAAGGGATAAGCCTCTTCACCTGTTCAATAGACGTGGGTGGAGTGTGAACCGGGCGATACAAAAATACATGAATATACAAAAATTGCATGTCTTTAATTTGATTTTTATATTTCCTTTCTCATTGGTAATAAATTTTCTGTTATCAAACATTTTTACAGGTTTATTAATAAGATTTTGTAAAATTTTGTCATCTGCCTGTATAAATGTACATACGGGTTAATTCTTAAAAAATTAAGAAAACATTGCAATAAATAGATTATCAGAGACAAAGAATAATCTCTTCGACATAAATTTGAATCCCTTTTGTCTTAGAGATAATAAATGACAAAGATTTAACTGCTAAGCCATGAAAACGTCATAGATCAAATATAACCTATAATTCGTTATTCCATTTCATGATCTTTTATCAGTGCCATATTTTGTTTGTTTGTAGCAGTATTATTGTTTTCAGATCAAGCCAATTGTTATTAATAATTTTGATTAGTATTTACTTCCATCTTAACAGATTTTTATTAGATAAAACTAAATACTTGTCAAAATCAATAATAAATTTACTAAGGTTTCTGTTTGTTAGAAATTTAATGGCTGTTCACAACTAACAAAAAAATAAAATTGGCATTTTTTTGCATCAAATGTTTGAGATGTATGTTGATAAAAAATAGATATTTTGTTTCCATCTTAGAGATGCTGCTACTGACTGCCAATGGCAAATATTCCGAAAATTGGTTGTAAAATTAACAATTTAGAAAGCCTTGTAACAAATTAGTAATGCCAGCAAGAATTTTATGGTTGCTAATTTCCTAGCTACATTCCTGACAATGATTCACATGAGACGAGATTGAAATAAAAAGTATGAATACAATTACCATGTTTGATGACCTAAGAGATACCTCCTCAGCACCCCCCTCATAATTTGGATGAGAAATTCAATTACATTTCAATTGGTTCCTTCCAATATCCTTGTAAAACTGGTGTGCCTTCTGTTGGGTTGGCTAAATAGTTCAGCTGAAGTTCAATAAAAAAAAAAAAAAAAAGACCTCTTTCCTTTTTTTTTTTCTCCCCCCAGTGTTGTGTATCTTTGGTCTTTTTCAAAGAACTGTTATGTGGAGTGTTTTGCAGTCTTTCAGGGAACTAAAGTTTTTTTGTTTTTTTTTGTTTTTTACCAGCACTCCATCCTGAGTTTCCAGTCTCCTAAACTGGTTGTTGTTAGTAGCTGTAAAACTCACTCCAATATTTCAAGATGGTTCAATTACAGAGCTGTCAAAGAAAACCCCATCCAACCCATGCTAGCATGGAAACTGACATTAAATGATGATGATTTAATCTCTGCATTGGTGTATAATGAAGTCACTACAAATAATAGTTGATCATTTTCATGTAACATCTTCATTTGGATTCTGCCAACCTCAACTGCTCTACCTGCTGTAGAGCATCATTCATTAAGGCCTCTCTCTGTAAAATGGTACTTATTCACAGTACCTTCTTCATTGTGTACATTTTTGTTGCAATCTTCTTCTATGTGCCCTGTCCCTTCAGGACGTAGGCGATCATGGCCCTCCATGTCTCCCTATCCCTTGTGGCCCTTATTATGTTTGTTCCTGTTACTCCTGGCAACCCCCGTTCCATCATCCACCCGACCAGGCCCTGCAAATATGTTATCCGCTGCCTTCCTCTGTCTCGCTTTCCATCTACCTGGTCAGTCAGTATCAGGTTCCCCAAGCTCTCCTTCCTCATTGCGTGTCCCAGGAACTTCAGTTGTCTCTTCCTGATGCTCGGTATTAATTTCCTTTTGGTTGCCATTCTTTCCAACACCTCATCGTTGCTTGCATGTTCAGTCCACGATATCTGCAGCATCCTTCTGTAGAACCATATTTCCGCTGCTTCCAGTTTTGTCCTCATTTTTGATGATATTGTCCAGCACTCACTGCCGTATTGAAGAACTGACATCACATAGTAATCCAGCACTCTTTTCTTTGTTTCTAGTGAAAGTTTCCTGTGTGTTAGTACTTTGCTCAGCTTCTGGAACGCGTCCTTTGCCATGCCAATTCGCCTTCGCACTTCTATCTCCTGTTAGAACACTTCCTAGATATTTAAATTTTTGCACCTGCTTTATTCTGGTATTCCCCACCTGTATTTAGCATTTTTGGTTGCACCTTTTGCTGATGACCATGCATTCAGTTTTCTTAAAGTTTTTTTGTAGTCCTTTTTTTTGTCACTCTCCACTGCTACCTTCTGTAGGAGGTCCTGCAGTTTCCTTTCCGTGTCTGCAATCAGCACTGTATCATCTGCATACCTTATGTTGTTCAAGTTGTGGCCTCCAATAGCAAATACTGGCGTGTCGTCTAAGGTCCTCAAAATATTCTCGCTGTACAGGTTGAACAAATCCGGTGAAAAGACACATCCTTGTCTTACGCCTCTTTCTATCTTTGTAAATCTACTGAGATTGTTGCCTGTCCGTATGCAGGCCGTTTGCTGCCAGTAGAGATTTTTGATTACTCTTATGTCTTTGCCGAAAATGTCAAGGCTGCTGAGCATCTCCATCAATTCTTTGTGTTGTATCTTGTCGAATGCCTTCGCATAGTCAATGTAACATAGGTATAAGTCTTTCTTCATTTGTATTGCCCTTTCGGAGAGCATCCTAATCATGAATATGGCGTTCCTTGTTCCAGTGTCTTTAACGAACCCGCACTGTTCCTGCCCTATCTCTAGCCTGATTTTGCTTCTCGCTCTATTCATCAGGATTCTGACCATCAGTTTTGTGATGTGACTCATTAAGCTTATAGTTCTGTGTAGTTCACACTCGTTTGCACCTGGTTTCTTCGGCAGTGCTATAAATACCGACTTGCATAGGTCGTCTGGTATTATTCCACTGCTATAAATTTCGTTTATTATGTTGGTAATTTTTTCTATGCCATATTCTTCTAAGGTTATCAGCAGCTCTATCACTATGCCGTCTGGACCAGCTGCTTTGTTTCTGTTCATTTTGGCCATTGCAGCTTCCACTTCAGATTTTAGTATTTTCGGTCCGTCCATCTCCTTGTGTATTCTCGGTTGTTCTCTCCTGTCGCAAAAAAAGTCCTTTATATACTCTTCCCATCGCTGGAGTATTTCCTCTTTCTCCAATATGATTGTTCCATCCTTGGATTTTATGCATCCTGTTGAGGAGCAGGTTTTTTGTCCTGTCAGTTCTCTTTTTATGCATCTCTGCTTTATTGGTCCTGCTCATTCTCTCTACTTCTGCACATTTGTTGTTGAGCCATTCCACTTTAGCTTGTCTGCATTTGTTCCTCATCTCCCTGTGAAGTTTCTTGTACTCTGTTCCATGTCTTAGCATTATTTTTTGTCTCCTTTGTATCATGTGGAGAATTTCTTTGGTCATCCACTCATTTTTTCTTCTGCGTCTGATTTTTTTTTTTGGGCTATGTTGTTCGCTGAGGTCACCATCGCTTCCTTTAGTGAATTCCATTTTGAGTGCCCTTTTCCAATTTATTCTTCATATTTCTTTCTCACGCTGTCATTGTAGTCTTTCTGCAGGGTGAGGTCATTCACGAGTGTGTCGTATTGCAGCCTTGGTGATGTGCTGGGTTTCTTTAGTCTTCAGAGTTTCACCCTTAGTTTGCAAATGACTGGGACGTGGTCGCTTCCGCAGTCAGCACCTGGATATGTTTTGCATTGGATCACTGCGTTCCTGAATCTCTTGTTTATAGTTATATAGTCAATTTGGTTCTTCATGGCTCCTTCTGGGCTTTTCCATGTCCATAGTTGTCGTGGGTACTCTTCTTACTTTTCTTTAAGTACTATAGAACGAAAAAAGAATCTTAAAAGTTTCAAAGTTAATGCTTGTAATGACCATTTACTTAAAAAAATCTTTTTAGCCATCTTGATCAGTTTTTACAAGACAATGTATGATCATTAGCAAGATGAATAACCCAAGATATGAACTACGGATTGGAGAAAAGTTTTAAATATCTAAGAAGTGTTCTAACACAATGCAAACTCTGATAATAACATCCAAAGTGTGTTGGAATAGCCTTAGGTGCCTTCCAGAAGCTAAGCAAAGTATTAAGAAAAAGGAAAATGGTTACATAAAAACTAAACTGTTTTGTCATATCAATCCTGCTGTAAGACACTGAATGTTGGAAAGAGGGCATGGCAAATCTGAACCTAATGGTATATATTGAGAAGACATTGAGCTCGTGTAAATAGATGCAGTTATTAAGAACTACAGAGGACAGAAAGTTGTGGAGAGCCATGATTGCCCATGTTCTGAAGAAACACAACAAATAAGGTTTTAGTAAATACATTAAAAATAGCCATAGGTTCTTGAATATGAGTGAAATTAACTTGAATTGTTAGAATAAAAAAAAAAATTAGTATTTATATTGACTTTACTGAAAAGAATACGATAAAAACAAGAAAAATTATTAAAAAAAAAGAATATTAATAGTGCAAATATTCACAAGCAATCAATAACCTGTGTACTGACATCTCTTTTTGTGCATTTTCATAAATGTATATTAATTTGTATACCTGCACACTTATGAGTATTATTGTAAGTTGTCATATGCTAATGCATGTTCATCCTTTAGAATAATTTATTAATAGGATACTAAAAAATGTTCTTTTATTATATCTCTATATAAAAAAACAATCTGTGAGTCTGTGTGTGACTGTTCCCTATGCACGCCTACATTTTTTAATCGATTCAAACTTTCTAGGGACCCATATCTACAGGGAAGCCAGGTCGACATACTTTTTGAGTTTTAAGTTCAGCAATTTTCCCTTTCGCACTTTTTGGCCAATGGACATGATTATTTACATTTGCTCCTTAAAACATCTAAGATTGTTTCTGAATTACGTCACAGAAATCAAATCACACGTGTCAAATGCAACTAAAGTATTAAAACAATATAAAAAATAAAAAATAAGCCTTTATATTTAATTTTTATTCCGTTTTAAAAATTCATTTGGTCAACAAAAAAATGTGAATATATTTCCCCATAATTTTAAAACAAAAGAAATATTTTTTTTTAAAAAAAGTTTTTTTCAAACAAAATATCTAAAATAAAAAGTGGCATCTTCTACTACTAAAATGTTCTGGAATGTTCTGTGGCTATGATGCTAGTGTGTGTATATGTAATAAAAGAACTTTTTCAGTATGCTATTGATAAATTCTAAACATCCCTCTATAATATATATTTTGTGTGTGTTTACTTTTGTTAATGCTTACTACCAAGATTGTTTTTACAGTGAGATAAATAGATAAAGATAAATTGGCAAACAGGTTTTGTGCCATGAAGTACTTGATATAGATAAAGCATTAATCCTATTAATGTGAAGAAGTTTGTCACTTAACTGAGCAGAGTCATGCTGACTTTTGAAGTTTCCTGAAGATACCGTTATGATGTCATCACTTGTCAGGGCTTAATTTCAATCTGCTGTTTTGTTCTTTATGAATTTTGGTGTAATTTAATATTGGTGAGTGGTTCTACAGGTGGTTAATTGTTTTTCATAGCTTTTGTTGTGTTTTCTTTTTAATGTTGTATTATTTCTTTTTATTATTCAGGTGGTTAATTTCTTTTTATTGCTTTTTTTTCTTTTTAGTGACCATGAATTAGATGTCTGTTTAATTGCTTGTCTCTGATCATTTTAAATCTGGGGAGTTTGGTACAAGTCTTTTTTAACAAACAATGATCAATATTCTTTACATCACTCCCTCAAATCTTATTTCTTTTTATTTGATATAGTTTAATTCTCCTTGTCACATTTTATCCTTTTGTTAATTTAAGACAAAAGAAATTATTATGCTAGCCTATACTCGTGTCTGCATTAATATTTATTGGCATTGACCTTCTTCTGTCAGCTGACTACTTTCTCATTTTTCATCTGTTGTTTGAAATTCTAAAACCATATGACACATTACAATTTATTGTTACTTTGGGCTCCTTACTCCCTTTCTCCTGGTGGTATATTGAGTCATCAGATTTTTGGACAAGAGTTTGTGAGGACATTAGTGGATTAAAGTCATTTGTAAACGTTCTTTTATCTTTTTTTATAAGAAACTAGAAAATAGTAAAGAAACAACCATCATAATCACTTGAGAAACATTAATTGATAATGGTCCTGGGCATGACAGTAAACTGCATCTGGCAGCAAGCCCTTTGATTGGAAGGTTGTGAGGAGCATGGAACCACCTCTTAATTGCTGTTGTTCCCAAGTTCACCCTGACCTGAAGTGTTAGGGTCCCAGCTACGGGCAAATAGTTAACCCTCCCAAACTGGGATCAAAACACTGTGAAAGTATATACTTTTATACAAATCTATACATAAAAAATTGACTTTTATAGAAAAATATTAATTTTTTTTTTTTTAAGGAAAAATATTACCAACAATACATTTTTGAAGAAAAAAATTATTACCACAACACATTTTTTTTAATACAAAACTAGAAGACATTATCAGTTTTTTAAAATAAAAAAGTAAAAACAAAAAATTTTCATTAAAATCTGACTAAATCAACCTTCTCACTGTAACCAAATATTTAAAAAAAAAAAAAATCCTTAAAACTCCACCTTTTTGGCATTAAATAACTCACAGAGGTTGATGTGCCGATTAAACAAAACTCGAACTTAATTGATAAATTTAAAACTGTAATTATTAGTAATGAAGCTGATTAAGCTTGATAGAATATTGGCACGTCAAATGTTCAGCAATTTAACTTTTTCATAGAAAAAAATTCAATTTTCAAGGGTTATGAATTTTACTGTGATATCTCCTATTTCAATTTCACTATCAAAGCCTTTTACTTGACAAAGTTAAATGCCAGCTATTATTAAGAAAATGCTTTTTGTGTTATCAGAATTAAAAAAACCTTCAAGAACAAGGACCGAGAATTCGAATATTATAATGTTCATGTAACTTTTTTGCTGTCACAATGTAGACAAAAATTTTGGTATATTATTTTGTTTTTCTTTTTCACTGTCAGCCCCCACCCCTTAATTATTGAAATTTTTTGTAGTTACTTGAAACTTGGATAGAAATTTAGTAAAACAATAAAAATGCATGTTCAAACAAAAGTTTTTTTTTTTTGTGGCGCACCCTGTAAGATTAAAATATAAATTTATATATTAAAAAAAATTTTTTTTTCAACAAAATGTTAACAAAACATGCTCATTAAGTTGACTGCTGGTAACAGCTTGGTATGGCAGTTAAGCATATTTGACAGTAATTTTAAGAATTGTGGAAGAATTATATGGCACACCTATTGATATGTCAGGCTGATAAATTTGCTATTTTGCAAGCATACCATCTGAAAAGTGTCAACTTCTCATCTGAATTAACACCTTATGAATTGGCTTATTGTCCAGCATATGCTGTAACTGAAATGAGTCTGCTTCATCTATCTGAAGTTGATGCTTAAGCACAGACATATATTGATTTTCAAGGCAAGATCACCTTTTTCATTCGGAACATTGGCATGACACAGTTTCTCTTACTTTTTTGTTGTTTGAAGCTGAAGTTAGTAAATTTTAATAGTCATCAACTGCTATGCCAGTGTGTTAGGACATTGACAATCCTGGATTTCTACAATTTCCTGTCTTTTGTAGCTCTTGATAAATTGTCCTTTTGTTATCTCTGCTAAACCCTATTCTCTCTCCCTCTTCCCTTAATATGTTCTGTGAGTGTCAAATTTTCCGAGTTGTCTTTCCTCATTATGTGCCCTAAAATTTTCAGCTGTCTCTTTCTGATAAATATGTCCTTTTGTTTCCAATTTCTTCAAAACTTTGTTGTTGCTCACATATTCAGTTCATGGAATTCTCATCATCCTTCTGGAGAGTCATATCTCTGTTGCCTCAAGTTTCTTCATCTGTTATGACTGTCCAGCATAGGAGGGCTAATATTATGTAACAGCTCAGTAACTAATTAATACTGGAGTAATACTTTCTTACTAATTTTTATATATCTAAAACTTCTGTGTCCCTCAGGATGTAGGCGATCATGGCTCTCCACAATACTTTTGTCTTTTGTAGCTCTTTGTAAATTTTGTCTTTTTTGTTGTTTTTCTCAAACCCTGTTCTGTTTTTCATTTAGTCAAAGCTAACTATGTATGTTGTTTTCCTCTTGCCTTAATTTAGTCCTGCAAGTGTCAGATTTTCCAAATCCCCTTTTTTTGTGTTCTAGAAATTTCAGCTATCTCTTACAAAGTAGTATTGTACTATTATTTTCAGCTTGAAGAATATGGCTGAACTTTGACAGGTTAGATGTGGTGAATAACGTGTCATGATAAACATGAGTAAAAAAGAATTATGAAAATTTTATTTGTGGCAAACGATGTGTACAATAACAGCAATGCAAATCAAAAGATTAGAAATGTTATCTTATATATATCTATATATATAGGATGTGAATTGTGGTGCAATAGATATGTTTAGAACAAGAAATTGTAGAGCCGAGTTCGAATTCCAATTGAATTCATTGCATTCACTTATGTGCAAATACCCTTAGGAAAGATTTTAATTCTTTGCTTCTCCCTCCAGCTTTGGGTTCTATAGCCTTGGTTGACAACCATTCTACCACAGAAAATAATGTCAGCCTATTGCGAGAAAATCTTCTCAATTAGTCATCTCTTTTTCAAGACATGATTGCCCCAGTGTGTATCACATATAGCACTTAAATGATTAATAACTAAAAATCTATTTATTTTAAAAATTGCTTTGATTATGTTAGGATACAAAACTGAGCAGATATGTATATTTCAGGAGACAGGCAGGGAAAGATTAGTGTTTAAAAGTACTAATATATAATCTACTAGGTAGATTTTCAGAATAGAAAAGTTGAATGAAGCACAGGCTTTCCCATTTTTGTCTTAGCATTTACTCAATATAGTCTCTTGATATCCAAAAATATATATTGTTTCATATCATGTGGGAGAAAAAAAGAAAATGATTATTTCAAGTGATTCTTTCCAAATGTTGGAACTACCAGCATCTCTTTGTTTATGCGCTTGTGTAGTTATAACAGCAACAAACCTAGTTAAGTGAAAATGAGTGCTGAGAAGTCTTGGTCAATAGGATGATATTCACTCAAAATCATTACCCCCCCCCCCCCCAATCAATTTCGATAGATTTTGAGACGTAGGCACACACACACACAATTTATTTTTATCAGATACTTGTCCAAGGTAGTTATTATCATTCTTTGAAGCTTACTTTATTACACTCTCTTTCCAGTCAGTGTTGCTGTTTTTCTTTATTATAGTTTTCTTCCTTTTTCTGAGGCACCCAGTAAATATTTGAATCCATAGATAATGTCAAACTCTATTAAGATGCCTTGTTTTTATCCATAACCCACACCCTTGTGCAAATTAATTGAAACAACTCTCGACAAAAACCCTCTTTGCAAAAATACGATAATGAAACCCGAGCTGCAATCTGATTTCTGATGAAGAATACATATTCTATGTGTATGACAATCAGTTAAGTACCATACGTTATACATGCTTGGGCAATCCTGTTTCTTTTGAGACATGATTAACTGAGCAGATTTTCCTGTGGTAGTTTGCCATTACTTTCCGTGGTAGACTGGTTGCCAACCAAGGCTATAGAACACAATCTGTCCTATTCTGTGACTCATAGCTGAAAGGAAAAGATGGATTAATACTTTTCCCAAGGGTATTTGCGCATAAGTGAATGCAACAAATTCAACTGGAATTCGAACTCTGCTTATACCGAGCTGATATCCACTGCACCACAATGAGCATAGCCTAAAATAATCTTGTTAGCATTATATGACCCATTGGGGTTGATATTCCGTAAAACAAACCTAATAATTTTTAATATATTTAATTATTCTATGCAGATGCAATCTACATTGCTCATTTGAATAATTACATTATGTTCAAAAGATGCAGACAAAAAAAAAACTATTGCTCTGTTGTTTTTATTGATTTTCATAAGCAACAAAGGTTTTATTCATCAAATCATTGCCCATATTTATGACAAGTGTTGCTATGCACTGAGCAGTTGTTTCATAAGCAGTTGTGTAATAAAAATGTTTTTTCATGGTAGATACTTTCATTTGTATATGATTTGGTTATATAAAATGGTTTTGGAAATTTCATTGATAACCCATTTTATATACAGTTTGAATTTTTCTTTAACTGACACTTATTTTAATCAGTGGAGCAAATTTCCAATTGTTCATTGAATTAATTAATGTGCTGATAATTTCCTTTATATATATATATATATATATATATATATATATATAAAACTTATGTCCCTTCCAGGTGTATGTGCTCAATTATGCAAATTGAGTAGATAAATGCTTCTTAAGGGAATTGAATCTATTATTTTGAAAGAAAACAGTTTCAATATGAATTTCTTTCCTGGCTTTTAAGAATGTTGAAAAATCTTCAGTCTTACCAAGAAACTCTTCAAGAAAAACATTATTTGAGAAGTTGGTTTTAAACTTTTCAGCATTTTATTGCTATTAAATGCATGAAGTCTTCAGTTAGGTGGGAGGTTGCCAAGTTAAATTAATTGTAAATTGAGTTTTTTATCTGAAGTAGAAGCTTTGCATATCTTTGGAATTCTTAATTTCAATTTTGTGTTCTATTTATATACTATTGCTGCATTAAAAATATTATGTTTTTTTATCACACACACACACACACACACACACTGATGGGCAAATTGTCGCCATTATATGTTTTTCATTTTGTCAATTGCACAGTATAGTAGGGTCAGATACCACCTGTGAGAAAAAAATCACTATGACAATTCACTCTGCCAGAAATTTAGAAATGTCTTGCTGTATTAATCGGCATTTGCTTTAGAAGAAGACTTCAGAATGTTTGGGTGTCAATCCAGAAAGAGCAGTTCAGAAAACTGACTCTGATTGTTCTGATAAGAAAAGAACTTGTGAATTTGTTAGTGAGGGCATCAGACTAAAATCTACATCAAGTGCCTTGGGGTGCTAGTGCTACTCTGGGTCAAGAGAGTGACTGTAGGGAAAACTCTGTCTGGCAACAGGCCTCTGCACCATGCTGCACAAGCAGGATAACCCAGTCATAGTTGTGGGACAATTTTTGCGACCACATCACCCCTTACGTCTGGCCATCTAACTGCCCAGACTGTAACCCCCTTGATTATATGTTGGGCACAGTTGAGTGAGAGACCAACAAAACTTGTAACTGAAAACAAGGATTGTGGAAGCATTCAAAAACTTAAACAAGGAGACCATACAAAAGAGTTGCAGGAGATTCTGGAGTTGTGTAGCGACTGTAGTTGAGCTAATGGTGATTTTTATATATTTCTTTTTTGCAATTGAAAGTTACCTTTGTTAGAACAAATAATATGGCCTTGTTCCTGCTGAATATTGATAGGGGAAAAAAATTATCCAACTAATAATGCTTACTTCCCTTTTCAAGATCTGAGCTATGCAGTTGTTAAACCTTTACAATAGTTTCATCTAATCTAGATTTAAAATTGTGGTAAATAAAAGTGGCAACCGAGATTCTAAATATATTAAATGTATACTTTAAGCCTGTACAGCACTGCCCCTTTTTTTCTTCACATATTTTTTCTTGATGTGATATAAACGTGCCTGTTTGAATATAATTGTTTTTGTTACTTTAATACTGAAAAATCAAATTTGACTTTGCTTACAAATCAAACAATTTTAATGATAATATTCACATATAAATGCATTTTAGATCGTATCAAGAAATTTTTCTTTTTACTATTGAATATTTAAAATGCTATCTTCAAATTTGATATGTAATAGATTATATTTAATGTTACAGCAAAATTTGGCTGCTTCCTAGTATTTGTTTAGTCTTTTCAGTCAGTCAAGTGTCAGACATGATGCACACTTGGGTGATCATGTCTCTTTCGATATGTGACTGATTGGGCAGAAGACTGTCCTGCAGTAGGTTACCATTATTTTCTGTGGTAGACTGGTTGCCAGCCAAGACTAAAGAACCAAATCTGTCCTGTTAGTTAACTCATAACTGGAGGGAAGAGATGGATTAATACTTTTCCTAAGGGTATTTGTGTGTAAGTGAATGCAAGGAATTCAAGTGAAATTCGAACTCGGCTCCCCGATTTCTTGTTCCAGGCCGATATCCACTGCACCACAATGTTTAGTCTATTACTTGATTAAAAAGTGCTTTTTCTTTTTTTCTTCAAGAGATTAGCTTTTTGAATGATTATTTGTTTAATGTCAATTTAGCAAACAAAGTGCAGGCATATTGACTTAACCAAACAAATTTCTTTCTTTTGTATTTAACAGTACTTAAAGGTGTGTGTTTAATTTATTGAGTTTTGTGAAGTGCAGATAACGCTTTTATATAGTGTTATTAAATGCAATCATTACTCTCTGTCCTTTTAATCCCTGTTTTGTTTGTGTTTTTTTTTTTCCTCTCTTTCTCCTTAATGGTTAGCAAGCGTGTTTTGCTAGCATAATTATGACTGAGTTGCGAGTTTGCTCCTCATTAGTTGCCCCCATACTTTTTGTCTTGTGCCACATCTAAGCCACATTTAGAAAATCACCTTTCCCTTTTTAATAATGGTTGTTTTTTTCTCTTATTCTCATAATTAATACTAGACTCTTACACTGCCTTGCATTATGCAATATTGGTTTAGTGGTGTGTGTATTGACCATCAGTTAATTACTGTTTTCTGGCTTGGAAGAAACTTCTAAAGAAAAAAGATGTCATTCTCATACAACACATTCTCCATGTGTCCCTCACATACTGGTGCCACATATTGTTTACGTTAATCCTCGTCCAATTTTGTTTGTACAACAATGACATACTAGTTGGTGGTTAGTAAATATGCTCTACATCTTTCATTGTCCTAGGGTGGTTTTATTTTCATAAAAATATAAAACAGTCAAAAGAAATTTTATTCATCCTTAAATTCTCAAAACTTGTCACTGCCTAAACTACCATTTGCAGAGTCCTTCCTACAATCAGTGTCATGGTGGTAATTGGTACATTCATCTTAGAAGGTGCACACATTTTTCAGGGGGAAAAGTGCATCTTGTAAGCTAGAACATATGGTATATAAGTTATATAAGGTTGGGATAATGAAATGTTCTTTGCCCACTGCTCAAACTTAGTATTTTCGATGGTCAACCATCAGAATTGTATGTTATGTTTGTTTATTTTTTTTTTGCGCCTCGGCTCGCAATGAGTGCAAGAAGGTACTTAAAGGAGCTAAGCTGATATTTGCAGCTAGAATGAAGCAGCGTATATCATCCCATAAGTTCAGCTCCAAAGACTACTGGAGGCTCTGAAAAGTGTGCTGAACAGCAGTAAGCCCTCAATCCCCCTTCTAATCAATGAATTTGAGGTCCTCACCTCTTTAACAGACAAGGCTGAGTTTTGCTCGCAGATTCTCCACTAACTCAACACTGGACTTGTCTGGAGTATTTGTACCCGACTTCCCTCTCTGAACCCAGGCCCAACTGACTGACATACTAATTACTCCCTCTCTGGTCCCCAAAATAATTTATAAGCTTGACCTCTATAAGATGAGCGGTGGCAATGGAATACCAATCATTGTCCTAAAGAAATGTGCTCCTGAACTCTCCTCTGTTCTCTCTAAACTCTATAACTACTGCCTCTCTGCTTCTTGCTTTCCAGCTTGCTGGAAATCTTCCTCCGTGGTTCCTATATATAAAAATACTGGAGAACCCTCTGACTCCGCTAATTATCACCCTATCAGCCACTGGCCGATCTTTGGCAAAGTGTTAAAGCCATCATCAACACCGAGGTGGTGCAACATCTCTCAGTCCACAGACACTTCTTTGACAAACCGTATGGGTTCCGTTTCACCAGTCCTACTGCTGATATGCTCATAACCATTACTGAGTGTATACCCCAAGCCCTTGACAAGAACAGCGAAGCCCAAACTGTTTCCCTTGACATCTCCAAAGCGTTTGACAGTCTGGCATGCTGGCCTTCTATGCAAGCTACAGGGCTATGGCATAACTGGACAATTGTTTGACCTAATGCAGTCATTCTTTTCAAATGAAACAATGAAGGCAGTATTGAGTGGACAAGCCTCCCAATACTATCATATGAACGCGGGTGTCCCACAAGGCTCTATTCTGGTTCCTACACTTTTCTTTATCTATATTAACGATCTCCCCAATGTAATAAGATCCCAATTAGGCATATATGCTGACGACACTATGGTTTACTCTTGTCTCTATCAAAAATCTGCTGAGGCTGACAAAGCAAACCTTGCTGCCGAGCTTGAAAAGGACCTCCAATCCATGGTGGACTGGGGTAAGAAATAGCTTGTGAATTTTAATGCTTCCAAAACGAAGCTGCTGTCTATTAACCATCACAAACAATCCTTCCTCCCACCCATTAACATGAATCAGGCTTCTCTCCCTGAAAGTAAAACACTGCGTCTCCTTGGATTAACTCTCACATTAGACCTTAAGTGGAATAACTATGTAGAATCCATAGCTAAGAAGTTTTTCCCTGTCCGAAACAATCCTGCACATATACAAATCTTCCATCTGCCTGTGCATTGAATATTCCTCCTATATCTGGTCAGGTGCTCCTGCTATCCACCTAGGTATCCTTGAAAAAATCCAACGGAAAGTCTGTAATGGGATCGATCTTTACTTCGCTGCTAGGATTCAGTCACTTTCTCACCGGCGCAATGTGGCTTCCCTGTGTCTCTTCTACAAATACTTTCACATCTTCTGCTCCGATGAACTTAGCTCACTGGTACCCCTATGTATGAATTCCCTCAAGCCACAAGATTAGCAACTAGGTCCCGCCCTTTTACCGATAAATTGTAAATGCAAATTTTACTCCAGCAGCAGCTTTTCTTGCACTTCCTGCCTGTGGAATTCCCTTCTGCATACTTGCTTTCCCGACAGCTACAATCTTCAAGAATTCAAATGTAAAGTCAATAGTCACCTCCTGTCTCACTAACTTCCATCCTCCCTCATGCTTTTTTCTCCATCCACCCTACTCATCAGTATTCTCTTCCTTCTCATACTCTCTTCCTGAAACCCTCTGTAGCCTGTCACTCTTTCTCATAACATTCCACCTATGTAACCCCCTGCACAACAGTGGCAGTAAAATGCCTTGCTTGGGGCCACATGATTATATTTTTAAAAAAAATAAAGAAATTTTCACCATAACCTTGTAAGTTCAGTCAGTTAAGTGCCATATGGGTGATAATTCCTCGAAAGAAACATGACTGACTGAGCAGAAGATTTTACTGCTGTAGGTTGCCATAATTTTCTGTGGTAGACTGATTGCCAACCAAGGCTATAGAACCCAATCTGTCCTGTTATTTAACCTATGGCTGGAGAAAGAAGCAATGAGCAATACCTTTCCCAAGGGTATTTGCATGTAAGTGAATGCAACAAATTCAACTGGAATTCAAACTTGGCTTCCCAATTTCATGTTCTAAGCCAATATTTACTGCACTACAATGCACATCCATTTAAATTCCCTTAAAAATTCAAATTAATCAAACCGTTAATGTTGAATCAAACTAAGTTAAATAACTGACTTCTTTTTAACCATTAGTTAAAAATTTGCAAACTTAATGTCCTCTGCATTCCAATCAGTAGCCTTGTTGAAATGTTCATTTGCAAAGAAAATTGTATTTAAAATGTTCTCTTATTTCCTCTGGATACCTTTTTGGTTATTCTTGTAACTTGAATTCTTGTGGCATTGTAGGAGACAATAACAGAATTTTGTTTTTCTGTAAGAAATTCTAAGATCACAAAAGAAAAAATGTCAATGTTCAAGGAAATTTCTTTTTTTCCTAAACTCATTTAATAACATTTTAAAAGAAACTGTATTATGAGCATCATCTCTTTGATTTTTCCAGTATTATGGTTTGAAGAAAGATTATATACAATTTCAGACGTATTTGGTGGAAGTTGTTTCTTTGACATGTTTGAAAAAAAAATGGAATTTTTTTTTTTTAATGTAAATATCTGCAAACCATTTCATGAAAATAGTTTGCTATTAGTATTTACTCACCTTCCATATATATATATATATATATATATAAATTACAGAAAATCCCGAAGATTAAAGAAATGGTTTAACAACTGACATACTGAAATTTGTTTGAACATTATTTTTAATCGATACTCATATCTGAGTAGATATTATGTTTTTAATCAAACTATATTTATTTCTACTGGTCTGATTATTTCTGATTAATTTTGTATAAAAATGTCATTTGGCAGGATTCGAACCTGTAACCCCTATGTATGTATGTATGTGTGTGTGTGTATATATTATATAGATTGTTTAATACTTAGTTTTTGGTCCTAATAGGGTTAGACCAGTTATTAAAAATCGCCGGTAGAAACCAAGGTAGCGAAATAACTCGTATATATATTTTTCATCTTTAAATATATATATATAAGTCCCTGTCCCCAGTAAATAACATTTATGTTTGTAGTAAAATAAAAAATGTTACTATTGTAATAGATTTTTTTTTCTACTTATGCCATATCCTGGTGAGGCTGTTAACATTGTCAAAGTAATATAAAAGGAACTAAACACTTATCAGCCTTAAAATCCTAACATGATTGATGGTGTAATTTAGAACTTGTCAAGTATCTGCTCATTATATGAGATTTTTGTTTTTAAAAGTTCTTGTCTGTCTTGTCGATGATCTTCTCTAACCTGGTACCTGAAATAGAGCCTTGTCTGTTGATGTCACTGTTTTAAGGCCTTCAGTAATATTCATGTCTGTGTAGCTTGAATGGAATGTCAGTTTCTCTAGACATGCTGCATTTCTCCTGCATGTCTTAATGCCTTTTCTGGTCCCAGTTTTCTTTACTCATTCCCTCGTTTTCATCTCGGCTGCCTGACAACATTCATTTCCTTCCTTTCTTTGCTCTACTGGCATAAATTGGTCTGATTATCTATGCTCCAGCTTGCCTACTTTGCAGGCTACAGTCGTTTTCCTTCTAAGTGAGTCACTTTTGTACATATTGCATGTTAACAGCTTTGATTGAATGTATGGAAAGGAAATAGGATATTGAGCCGAGCTATTATTCATTTATCATCTTTTGGGATGTTAGCTCAGTGGTTAATCTTTCGGCTAGTGCTATCTGTGAGCATGGTTGAGTTATAATCTCACTTCTTGTTACTTGTTTAAAATATGACATTTTGCATTGTGACTGCCTGTATGTATAATTTCGTTGGAACAGTTTTTATGGACAAAGGAAAAAAAAATGTTGGGTAGAAATATTCATATACATGAAGAAAAAGACCTACCAAGGTAATGAGAATAAATTTATTCAAAAGTCAATGAAAGACTTGTCCTCGACTGCTAGAATTATCATTTCTGTGGATTTGTTGACAGTCTACCCTAGAAATCATTTATCTGAATTGATATGAAATAAATTAAGTTCCCACCAAAGGTCATTTATTTGTATTCATATTAATTCTATCCCATCAGAAGTAAATCTGGTTATAATTTTTTCTTTTTATAGCATTAAGGTATTTGTTTAATACAGTATTATGAAATCATTGGCTTGCTATCACTTCAATACACACACACACACACACTCTCTCTCTCTCCTTTATCTCTCTCTTTCACTATCTTTTAATAAAAACTAAACTGTAAGTGATAAGTAGGTGGCTTGGATAATGTTTATATATATATATATATATATATATATAATGTGTGTGTGTGTATATGCACACAAACTCGGTGTGATAGTTGAATTGTTTAAACAACCGACATTATAAGATATATTTACCAAAATTACAGAAAAGTCTTGAAATACTAATTTTTTTCAATAAAATAAAAAACAATCACTATTGGCTTCAACCACAGCCTCCAGACAATTTTGGAATCTCCTGCATCTCTTCTGGATGGTCTTCTTGTTTAAGTTGGTGAATGCTGCCATAATCCTTACATTCAGTTTATTTTTAGTGTTAAAAAGAGTTTTGTTGATCTTTCTCTCAAGTACATCCCATGCAGTCTGGGAAGTTTGGTTACATGGTGTAAGGGGGTGATGTGGTCACAAAAATTGTCTAATCCTAACTGGGTTCTCCTGTTTGTGTGGCATGGTGCAAAGTCCTGTTGCCAGGCATAGGGTCTTTCAGCAGCCAAAACCTCCCAAACACACTCCAAATTTTGTATTGGAGCTTCTGTTGTGAATGCCAAGCGAATTTACTGTAGATGACCTTGCGATCATGTCACTGTTACCACAGAAACACCTAAATGCACTGAGGAACCTAGCAAAAAGTAAGAAAATCAACTCCACTCCCTCTGATAAGCGGAGTTGTTATTGTGATCACGAGCAAAAATACACACGTAGAAAAAATTAACTACTCACTAATACTTGACATAAACAAGCAGAAAAGAATTTCTGAAACCCGAATATATAATAGATTAGTTTCCTAATTTAAAAAAAAAAGAGCATGATATAAGCTCATAGCATATCACTCTAAAACATCCAAACTTTCTGGTCTCCCTAATATATATATATATATATATATATATATATATTTGTTTGAACATTATTTTTAATCAATATATAACATACTGTTTAATTAAAAATACTATCTACTCGAATACAAGTATCGATTAAAAAATAATGTTTGAGCAAATAAATGTCGGTTGTTAATTCCATTTCGTTTTGAATAGTTCAGGTTTATTTTTTAAAGTTTTTAAAAGCATACTGATGCAATATCTGTGTTAATGATGGTGCCTGAAGTTGGCATGTGCTTCTTAAATTAGAAAAAAAAAATCATTGATATATATATATTTTTTTATCCCAAGTAATGTTTGGTTTACTTTACCAATCTGTACTTGCCTCACTACCTCCCCCCCTTGTTCCGATTAAAGTCACATATGAGAAAAGGAGTTTTGATTTACACTACACATTAGCCTCTGTATAAAATGAATACTTATTGCAGTCCAAAGATTTATTTACTGAATGATGCTAGCATATGTGCAGTTAAGACGAAAATTGATGTATTCTGCACAAATCTAAACAAGTGGCTGCCATTTGTACAAACTGTCCTGAATTTCAAAGGCTCAAATTAATAGTAGTAGTAGTAGTATGCAGCATTCATCCTAGTCGGGTTGAGCCGGCTTCCTCCCTGACGGAGCAAGTCTCATTGGGATTTGTTTAAGGGCAGGGTCCCAAGTCCTACCCTGTTATTTAACCCATAACTGGAGGGAAAGGATGGATTAATACCTTTCCCAAGGGTACCAGCGCGCAAGTGACTGCAGGGCATTCAACTGGAATTCGAACTCGGCTCACCGATTTCTCTTTCCGAGCCGATATCCACTGCACCACAACGCACATCCGTCAAATTAATAGCCATGTTTTGAAGCTTTTAAAAAGGTCATTAGATAATAAAGTGAAGGATAATAAAAAAAAAATCAAAAATCAAAAAAAAAATCATTGTTTAATGATGAAACTTTCAAAATGTAAAACAATGCTGGAATTCATAAAAATGATTGAACTAAAAAGAAGTATGAAGATTCTATACATCTCTGACATAAATCTGATATGGGAAAGTTGACAACTTTATCTTGGTGCTCTGTCTTGCATTCTTGTCTTTGTCAAGAATGTGGAAATGTTGACAAGTCCAAGATTCTTGGTCCCAGGTGTAGTGGCAAACTATGTGAAACCAATCTCTAAGTCTTTTTAAAAAGGCATCCATGAAAAAAAATCAAATGAGCTTATTGGAAACTTTCACCCATTCTTTTCATTAATGTATGCTGTGCTACTATCAACAGGTCAGATTGGGAAATGGCCGGGTTGCTAGCTGCAATTAACTAAAAGGGGGCTAAAACTTCACTACCTCTAAAAATACATAAAAATTCAGAATTGCAAGGCCATTTTCATAAGCTAATGAGAAATGATCCCTACAAAGATACAAATAATTTGGCAAACTAATTGGAAAGCTTCTCAATACAATGAACGTTATAGACTGGCAGGCTAATCGAGAACGCTGTTATCAACCAGGATATGCCCTTAAAATTTGGAGACCAATCCGAACTCAAGCAACAATTCCTAAACATCTGTTTTGCCAGCATGTTTATATAGCTGCTGCTGTAATCATAATATAGTTGGGGTTGTGATAGTACGCTTATACACAACCCACACAGTCCAGCATAGCCATACAAATAAACATAACCTCCTTTAACCATTTACACAGGCAAATATCTCCAGATGAAGAGAACCAACAGCTTTAGTGCCCAGAGTTCTTTGGCATTGACTTTTTATAAAAAGTTATCAAATACAATGTAGAACATAACATAATTAAATTTATTTTTCTTTATTAAAAAATATTTTACATTGTGACATGGAAATTTGTGTCATAAGGTAAAATAGTTTTAATAAAAAAAATACATATAATACTACAGTACGTGTTTCATATGTGCGAAGGAATCTATTTTAACTCTAAATTTATCTATTTCTGTGTGTACACAGCAGAAATACCTCCTACGTAATGGTAAGGTATTAGCTCTATGAAGATACTTTTGCCACTAATGTTTTACCATTGTGTGGGAGGTATTTGTCCCACCAGGTATCCTTTCTAATATAATAAATATGGGTGTGGTTGTGAGAGTGCATGTGTATATTTCCTTCCTGTCATACTCAGTGTTTTTTCCCTTGTGTTTTAATGTAAGATACTTGATAGTAGGTACATCAGTATGTATGTTGCCATCATTTTAAATGACATCTCAATATAAATATTTTCTCATTATTTTTGATGGCATGGGTCCATGTGTATGTGTTTTTTGTATGTATTCTCAAGTAATCTATAGAAAAGACTATTAATGATAGATGAGGAAAATTGTATTAGTCATAGCCATTTCATCATCTGACGGAAATTTTTCAAGGCAATTCTCATGGTGTCTTATACTTACCTGAGTTCATAACTAGTCTTCTATTTTTTAAATTTTCATTTAAAAATGTTGAGTGATGTAATTTAATACAACATTTCAGTTAACCTGGTGAATATGTATGAGTGTTTTATATGAAAAAAATTTTAATTCACATTTTGCTTTTGTTCATAGTTACATTGTGCAAAATAACTTCAATTGGCTTGGAAAAGTCTGTCAAATGACAATGTGTCAGCTAGAACTAAGTATACTTTTCCTAGTCTTTTATATATATATATATATATATACACACACACACACACACACACACACACACACACTCTCTTTCAGCCCTTGCATAAAGCGATTTAAAAATGTTGGGATATGACGTTATAAGATAACCACTTATACTACCACCATATTGAAATTGTCTTTACAAGTTGAGCCATCAACAGTTTGTAGATTGTGTGGTGGGTTTGAAGGTGGTGAAGTAGTAAATGCCTGGCAAATTCCAGATACTGTCAAAAAGACAATTCAAACATATATTTATACTCCAGTATCCATCATTTTTTGAAAATTTACACAGTTGTATTATAAGTGTCTGCGAGTGTTCTTAGCTAGGTTTTGTGTCGAGGTACCCCCGATAAATATCGATAATCAAAAAAATTATATGTTATAGAAGTAGTCCATTTTAATCAAATTTTATACACTCATAGACAAAGACATAAGAAACGATATTCAGAAATTTCAAGGTTGCCGTTCTTACAATAGTGCAGAAAATCGATATATATATATATATATATATATATATATATATATATATGGCAAGATGTGTGTGTGTGTATCTGTTTATCTGTCTGTATGTCCTTTATACAAATCCACAATTTTTATCCAATTCTCACCAAACTTCACACAAATATTCTTTAGGCTGAGTCTGAGCTCCAGGACCCTGGATTAGTTTTAAAGCTTTCATTACACCCGAGCAATGCTGGGCTATACTGCTAGTTATTATTAATGGGAGCCTTGCCCTTGCACAGTCTTGGCCAGTTGCTGACTCCTGGGATAGGGAATTGTCAAGGAAGAGGTGACAATGATGATAGATTTGTACTCTATTTATTCAGTGGATCCTCTGTTGCTAAATTAGTCTGTGATAGTTTCTTGAAATGTATGCAAAGGTGAGTTTGTTTTCGTTGTTATTGAACGTCTTAATTTTCAACTCCATGCTATGTTTGCTTAGCCATTGAACAGAATTAATCCAACGTTAGCATATTAAGTGTTGGCATACTAAGTGTTTGCCCTGCAGCGTCAAATAAGTCATTAAATAATAGTTAATTTCTTATTCGAAATAACTGGAATGTTTTTTGTAAAAACGAATTTAATTTTCGGTAAGATAAAAATATTTGTACCATTTTTCAGTTTAAAAAAAAGTTTTAGGGCACAGTTTGCCCTAATAAAAATATTAAGACAAGTGAAAAATAGGAGTTTTAGTCAAGTCCCTTGTTTGAAAGAAGGGCATTGTGGGACAAAAGTTCGGTCATGACTTTAAGATGAGCAGACAGTTTTCCAATGCTGCCCACATTTTGTTACAAGCTCAGCGACTTTAGTTACCATTCAACTTTTAATTAAATTGATAAACCTTTGAGAGTTATCTTTTCGTTTCATACATTTAGTTTCCTTTACAAAACCACATTTTCATCCCCTGGTGACATAAAAATCTCTTTTAAAGATATCATTCAGTATGAATGCCCTTAATCAATTGGTGACTTGTGATATTCACTGTATGCCTGTCTTAGTGTTTTCCGTATTTTGACTTCCAAAAAAATTTACTTATTTTATCACTAAGGGCTGATATATTGACAGATAATTTCAAGAATGTAAATAATACCTAAGTTTATAAGATGTGTTAGTTATAAATTAACCAAGGAAATTGAGATTACATGGTCTATGGGAAAGGACATAAGGAAAACTTTTTTTTATTATTATTATTATCAGCGTCATTTCTATTTTTGCTACTATTAGGATATTCTTGTTATAATATTAAACATTACCATCATGACAATTGTTTCTGTTATTACTTCTGATAATATTATTGTTATTATGACTATTATAGAGTTTACATCTGCCTTTCCTTTCTTTTTCTTTCTTTTTTTTTTTTTTTTTTTTTTTTTTTTTTTAAAATACTTGTCCTTCATTAAGAAAATGAACACTTTGTAGATTTTACAAGTAAATTAGTCCTGGGTATGACGATAAACTGCATCCGGCAGCAAGACTTCCAATTGGGAGGTTGTGAGGATCATGGAACCACCTCTTAATTGCTGTTGTTCCCATGTCCATTCTGACCCGGAGTGGTAGCACCTGTTAGGGTCCCAGCTATGGGCAAATAGTTAACCCCTAAAATGTGGTCAAAACACTATGAAAGTATAAAAATAAACTTTTATAGAAATATGTACATTTTTGAAAGAAAATTATTACCATAAATTTTTGAAGGAAAAAAATTCTCAGCAAAACATTTTTGAATACAAAAAAACTAGAAGACATTTTCAGTTTTCTAAAATAAACACAAAATATTTTCATTAAAGTCTTACTAAATCAACCTTTTCACTATAACCGAACTTTATAAAATATACCTTAAAACGTCACCTTTTTGTCATTAAATAAACCACAGAGGTGTTGATATGCCGTTAAACAAAACTCAATCCAAGTAAACTATTCAATTTCTAATTCATGAGTCCTGTAGCTTGTTAGTCATAGGGACACCAAATGTACTTGTCTTGGGCAAGATAGCATGATGAAGCCGACATTGACATATAAAAAAAAAAAAAAGGAAGAAAACAGTTAATTAAATAGAAAATGACATTTCAGTTTAGCATAATGTAAAGTTAATAACTTTTATTTAAAAAAACCCCAAAAAAAAAAAACCCAAACAAACCAACCTTTTTCTAAGGTTCTAAATTTATTCAGCCATCTTTCCAGGAAAGTGACTATCATATCTGTGTTCTGTATGGGTTGTGTTGATGATTGTTTGCTATTTATATTTTTCAGAAAAAGAAGATAAGAAAGAAAGTGAACTTGAAAAATATTGGAAGGCAGTGAAAGATAACCCTGCTGATTTCACAGGATGGACTTACTTGCTCCAATATGTGGAACAAGAGGTAGGTGGTTAACAATTTTCCATGTTTAACACAAGCTGTCGTATACAGCCCTGTACATTTGTGTTCTTCTAAAATCAGTTGTGCACTATCTGAACCATTCACTCATAAGTACTTCTCTCATTTTTGTTGAATATATAACAAATTATAATAGACTTCATGCTACTTTGATGACATTTTAAGGCAGATTTTACAAGTACACAAATGTACTAATGAGTGGATATAGGACATGAAAGAATTGCCCAAGGTCTTGATCGCGACATTCATTTAGACTCTGTAATCATTCTTCTCCCAAAGTCTGTTTTAATTTTCTATTGCATCTGATAATGAATAAAATTAGGTAAAAATCGAGGTTATATACATTGCAGTTTTGTCCCATAATCAGCACCAGACCAGCTCCCTTTATATGTCTCTGTTGGATGCCAATGTCGGAGTTTCTGTGAATGACTTTCTAGTTTACTCAGCTTATTTTTTCTTCTTCCTCTGTTTGTTGCTTCTTTTGCCGAAGGTGAGATCTTGTAGGTCGATAGTGGAAATATTGTTGGCTTTTTATGGCCACTCCATAGCATTTCAACTTTCTCTTGGTGGTTATGAGGTCTTCTAACAGACCTGTTTTTATCTATTATATAGGTACCTTCATTTTTTTCACGGGAAAAACAGCATAGCGTAATGCAAAACGCCACAAACTTAACGAAAAGTTTTATATTCAAAATGTTGATGATATTATTATTATTATTATTATTATTATTATTATTATTATTAAGAGGAAAGATCAAATAATTTTTAATTATTTTTTAAATATTTTAATCTATTCTAACACGTTCGAAATTTTGGTTAGAATGCTTGTTTTGTTTATGTCATCGTCTTCTACAAAGTTTAACATTGTGTTTTTTTTTTTTTTTTTTTTTTGTGTGTTGAAAACACATTAATTTGAAAATTCTTGTACAAATCAAATAATTGTCCGGTTCTAATGAAATTTTCAGAACTTATTCACAAATGAATGAAATAAATTCTTTTTAAATGTCCCCCCACCTAAATTTCATTAAATTTTGCACCACAGAACCTTCATCTTTATGGAATTTTTTTTTTTTTTTTTTTTGTTATAAGTAGGAGTTATTGGAGATTACAAATCACCTACTTTATTTTATTTTATTTTATTTTATTTTTTTCAAATTTGGACTATTTAACTGGAAATCTGCTCTGAATTGAAAAATAAAGAATCCAATAAAACTATGACATTACTTAATTAGAAAAGCTTTTAATTGTTTTTGTAAATAAATAATATTAAGGATATTATTGTCTGAAGAAATAAAATTTTTCTGATGAATAATGAATTTTTTTTTTTATAATGTTTAAAATCGTATAAAAATTCTGTATTAGCACGTTTATTGAATGTGATATAGTAATTAATTGGAAACGAGATTTACGAGTCCAAAATTGCAAAGATTAATAAACGTAGTTACGCTATTTTTTTAAAAAGTAATTTTTAGTTTATTATATTTTTACCTTATTTTCATGTATGGTAGACTGAAAGTGCCATTATTATGAAACGGTTATGTAATTTAAGAGTTTTGTCCCTTCACTTAGATTTATAAAAATTGTCGGTTTTGGGCATGCGTACAACCTGTCATCACCAAATCAGTCACGAATCCGTCAAACCTTCGATCAGATGAACACGATTAATCGTTAATAATTGGTTGTATATTACTTTTTTATGCTATAAGTAAGTAATGTTTCTTTTTAAATCAGCTTAATTTAACTTCCAACTTTCTAATTTTACTAAAATAAGGTGTCAGAAATCTTTTGAAATATTTTTAAAATCGATAAATTTTTGTTTGTTTACAAATTTCTTAAGATTAAGAAAATGGCCGTTTTTAAGAAAATCGAAATTAAATGTGATTTCAAATCTATATAATTTCTATCTGAAATACACCAGAAATTTTTACTGAATGGAAATATTAAATTTAATCATAATTAAATCTAAAAAAAAAATCTTCAAGAATGTTTTTTAATTTTAAAAATTTCATTTTAAAATCAGGTATCGAAAATTTATACTGAAAAGTGGATGTACCTACTATTATAAGACATTCAAATAAGAACAACCCTGCTTAGGGATTTTTATTTATTTATTTTTTAACTTCATGAAAGTTAAAAAATAACTGCATTCTTTTGACAAATTCCTGTTTAATAAAAGAATCTGAGAAATTATTTTGGCAAAACATGGCCTCATTTTCTACCTCTCTTCCTTTTTAAATTATCTCAGATTGTATCTCTCTCCATGAAATGATGTTTCATTTTATTTAGTCAAGTAGGTTCTAATATCATAGTATAAGAAGTGATGACTGCTTAGATAAGTAAGTACACAAACTAGGCTTACACTCTTCAACTCTGTTAATAAATCTTAGATTTAATTAACCTAATTAAGATTTGAAATCTTTCATTTGAGAGTGGAAGAAAACAATTAGTGTTTCTGGTTTCAGCATGACCTTCACTGTTTATTGCATATAAGCATATATTATCCATGCCATACAATGTGCTGCAATCGAAGAATTGTCGTCTAAATTATGTAAAGATGAAGATAACACTGACATCTCATTTTTATTTATATATATATATATATATATATATACACACTCACACACACACAAATATCCTGAAATGCTAAAGAATAAAATTGCCATTGGCTTCAACCACAATCCAAACGATTTTGGAATCTTCTGCATATCTTCTGGACAGTTTCTTTGTTCAAGTTGATGAATGCTGCATAATCCTTGCCTTAAGTTTATCTTTGGTATTATAAGGAGTTGGTTTCTGACTCAACTGTGCCCCGCATATAAAATAATCGTGGGTTGCAGTCTCTGAAGTTAGGTTGTCAGAGGGGTGGTGTGGTGGCAGAAATTGTATACAGACTGGGTTCTACTTATATGGCATGCTACAGTTTATTACCAGACATAGGATCTTCTAGCAGCTACCCTCTTCACCCATGCAGCAGTACCTCCTCAAGGTACTTAATGTAGACCTCTCTGTTAAGTCTGAGGTCCTGTGGTGAGATGAATGGAGG